>JAVJIF010030459.1:0-155000 GCA_038442645.1 Agave tequilana
CATTGTTTTGTGTTTTGATGATAACAAACCAAATAAGTGCTATTTGGTACTAATGATTTGATCAAGATGCATTTCAGGTTTTGTACCATGTTTAGAGCTCATTCGCTTCGCTTTTGCAAAAACTTCTAAGTTCCATATAGCAATGAAGGCAAATTGCACATCAAGGAAGGATCATAGAAGAGAAGGCACTTGCAAGGCATTGGATGGCTCAAAGATTGCTTCAGAGGTCCTTAGGTTTTGTTTTATAGCTTTATAGCATGTTAAAGAATAGAGAGTAGGTTTGAAGCTCAAACACAACGTTTTCACGCGTATGCTATTTCCAAGTTTATTCCTCATAAAATATACAAAAATACTTTAACACTAATTCTTCCTTCTACAAATCTGTTTTTATGTTGTATACTGATTTCCTGTTCAAAATAGTTTTGATCAAAATATTTTCCTCTCAAAATTCCCTTTCTATTTCAATTTTTGACCTGAGCCGGTCGACCGGCAATATACCACCAGTCGACCGAAGATCTGGCAGAGTGCACGTATCCGTGTGCACGTCTGTCGGTCGACCGGTAGGCTACCGGTAGTCGACCGAAGTTTTTAGTTTGCTCTCTGTATCTTACCAGTCGACCGGTGGTCTACCGGCCGTCGACCGATAGTTTATCTTTTATCTTTTCGGTCGACCGGCTATCTACCGATAGTCGACCGGTACATGTTTTGAGTCTCAGTCAGGAGCAGTCGACTGTACCAGTCGACCGATAGTTCATAACGGTCAAATTTTTGAACTATCGGTCGAGCGGGCCAGTCGACCGATATGGCCGTTGAACAGTAAAACGGGCATATTTTTAAATCTGTTTTAACTTGATTTTTGAAATTAAATATCCGTTGGAGGGTATATTTGGAACTAATTACTTCCTAATCTTCAGTAATTAATTCCTAACCCTAAACCCTAGCCCTCTCCTATAAATAGGGGTGTTTGGGGAGAGTTTCTTTACAACAATTATTCAAGAGAAAATTCAAAAGTTTGGGATATTTCAAAAGAGCTTGTTTCTTATTTTTGTGCTGATATTTCTCATTCATTTTCAGAAGTGTTCTGATATACTCTCTGAATTTGATTTTCTTTCTTCACTTACACAAGAGCTTCATTCCTTCTCAATATTCTCTAAGGACCTTTGTAAGGGAAGAGATATTTGAAAGAGAGAGTTTGTGATTTTGATTACTTAGAAATTGTATTGTGCTGAAATTGTAGGAGTTGGGTACTCCATTTGTAATTGATCTTTGTGATAGTGAAAGTAGCTAGAATCCTTCTGGGGAAGGCGGGGAGTAGAGCTGGGTGCTCGAACCTCGATAACATATCTTTGTGTTTGCGATTGGTTTACTTTCCATTGCTATTACTTAGTGTTTTTGATTGCTATTGCCATATTCATTCATTCATCTCATTGCATTTGCTTCATAATTTTTAAATTGGCCTTAGATTAGCATAATCACCTATTCACCCCCCCTCTAGGTGATTTTCAATTGGTATCAGAGCTTGGACTCTAGGTTTGGCTTAACATCCTTAGAGAGATCCTAAAATATTGCTAATCAACATTTTCATTCATCCATACACACACTAGTAAACATGGCCGACAACATTAAATCTCCACCTAAATTTGATGGCCTTAATTTCCCTATTTGGAAGGTTAGGATGACTATATTTTTGCAATCACTAGGTAGCTTAGTTGCCAAATCCTTGACCAAACCCTATGAGGCACCCGATGGTGATGAGGGCACTTGGACCGACCTTGACTTTAAGATGTATGAGGCTAACTCAAAAGCCCAAAACTCCCTTCTTACCGCCTTGAATGAGGATGACCTTACACGTGTTATTCATTGCCAATCCGCCTATGAGATGTGGCAACACTTATTGGTCACGCATGAAGGGACCTCACAAGTCAAGAGAGCCAAAGTAGATCTCTTGCGGTCTCAATATGAATCATTTAAGATGCTAGATGATGAAACAATTGATTGCATGATTACTCGTTTCACAAAAATCACTAATGGTCTTTCTTCATTAGGTGACATCATCTCCAACGACCAAAAGGTACGCAAGGTGATACGGGCTCTTCCTCCATCTTGGGAGATCAAGTCTACTACCTTGAAGGAATTGAACGACAAGACGAGATGGACATCATAAGTCTCATAGGGAACCTCAAAACCTATGAGATGGAGAAGAAAGTAAGAGAAGAGGCGGCTCCAACAAAGAAGAAGTCTATCGCTTTCAAGTCTTCTTCCTCCACCATTGAAGACGAAGATGAAGATGAAGAAGAAGATGAGGAGCTCTCCCTCCTCGTGCGCAACATCAAGAGGATGTGCCGGAAGAACAAGCAAAATTTCCGGAGAAAGTTTGAAGGTAAAGAGGAGCGAAAGATCATTTGCTACAATTGCCGCAAGCCCGGACACATCATGGCCGATTGCCCGGAATTCAAGAAGAAAATGACTTCCTCCTTCAAGCCAAGAAAGCAAGACGAAAAGAAGGCTTACAAGGCCACTTGGGATTCGGAAAGCGAGTCCGAAGATGAAGAAAAGGCGGACACCGCAAACATGTGTTTCATGGCAAACACACCCAAGGTAACCCCTCAAACTCTTGAATCTATAGATGATAATGATGATGATTTAAGTAAGGAAGTTCTAGTGCATGCTTTTGTAGAACTTTCCGAAACTTATGATAACAAGAAAATGGAGTGTTTTAAACTACAAAAGGAAGTTGCTTTTCTTAAATCTCAACTTGCTTTGATTTCTCAAGAAAAAGAGGATCTTTCTTCTAATCTTATTTCCATTCAAAATGAATTTCATTCTTATAAGATTTCTTGTAAGGGTAAAACCCCTATTGTTGATAATAATGAAATTTCTTCTTTAAAGCTAAAATGAGTGATTTTGAAAAAGTTTTAAAAGATTGTGCTTTTAATACAAAGAAACTTGAAGAAAATTTTCCAAAAAAGCATACATCTCATGCTAAAGTTTCTCATGATAAGATTCCACATGCTCATACTTCTAATGCTTCTCATGCTAAATCTTTTCATGCTCACAATGCCAATGCTCACAAAACACACACTCATTATGCATTTAAATATGGTAGAGTGTATAGATGCACATATTGTGGCAAAAATGGACATTTAGCAAAATTTTGTTATGATAAATTGCATAGCTCAAATAATCTTGTTTGGGTTAATGGTTCTAACCCTCATGGACCCAAGAAAATGTGGGTACCAAAATCAAGTCCTAAAATGTTTGATGTAGGTACACACCAAGGCTCCAAGACGTAGGGAGCGGTGGTACCTTGATAGTGGTTGTTCGAGGCACATGACATGGGATATCAACAACTTCACAACCCTATCAAGGTACATGGAAGGTGGCTCCGTCACCTTCGGGGATGATTCCAAAGGCAAGATAATTGGTATCGGTAATATCCAAATTGGTACATCTCCTATAATAGAGAATGTTGTTTTAGTTGATGGTTTGAAGCATAATTTACTTAGTATTAGTCAATTTGTGATCGTGGTCTTAAAGTTGTTTTTGATGATACTTCTTGCAAGATTTTTGATATTAAATCAAATGATTGTATTTTGACCGGTTTTCGTGATGACAATGTTTATATAATTGACATGCTTAATGTAGAGTGTTCTACTAAGTGTTTAAATGCTTTTGATGAAAATTCATGGCTTTGGCATAGAAGATTAGGACATGCTTCTTTTGAACATCTTTTTAGAATTAATTCAAAGGAATTGGTGAAGGGTATTCCTTGCTTGAGTTTTGAGAAAGACCGCATTTGTAGTGCGTGCCAACTTGGGAAACAAACCAAGTCTTCCTTTAAACCAATCAAGGATATCATGTCAACTAGACCTCTAGAATTAATTCATATGGATTTATTTGGACCAACTAAAACTAAAAGCTTAAATGGAAGTAGATTTGCATTTGTTTTAGTTGATGATTTCTCTCGATTTACTTGGGTTTTCTTTTTGCAAAATAAAGATCAAACTTTTTCTCACTTTAAGATTTTTAGAAAAAGAGTTGAAAAAGAGAAAGGTTTTCCGATTTTGAGAATAAGGAGTGATAGAGGTGGTGAGTTTGTTAACCAACTCTTCATAACTTATTGTGATGAAAAGGGAATTAAGCATGAAATGTCTTGTCCTAGAACTCCACAACAAAATGGAGTTGTAGAAAGGAAAAATAGAACACTTCAAGAGATGGCTAGGACAATGATAAGTGAATACGACCTCCCTCAATATTTATGGGCCGAGGCCGTAAACACCGCATGCTATATATCGAATCGTATTTATTTATGCAAAAATTCTTCAAAAACTTCTTTGAAATGTATCATTCTAGAAAACCAAATGTTTCATATTTAAAGTTTTTGGATGCAAATGTTTTGTTTTGAACACTAAAGAGTATTTGGGTAAATTTGATGCTAAGGCTTATGAGGCTATCTTTGTAGGATATTCCTCTACAAGCAAAGCATATAGAGTTTTTATTAGATCTTCACTTTCTATTGAAGAAACTATGCATGTTAAGTTTGAAGAGTCTAATGTGTTTGTTGAGAATGTTGTAGAGTTTGAACCATTAGGTGAAAGCTTGGAGAAAATATCCTTGAAGGACTCACCCGCGCAAGAAGAAAAGCAAGAACCTTTAGGTGAAGTTCAAAAGGATAATGAGGAAAGCGTTCAACCGCTTCCCAAAGCTTGGAGATATGCTACAAATCATCCAAAGGAGCTCATCTTGGGTGATGCTTCCAAAGGAGTCACAACGCGCTCCAAACTCCATGACCTATGTGGTAACTTTGCTTTCATTTCTCATTTTGAACCCAAAGGCATTCTCGAAGCCGAGACGGACCCATATTGGTTGCTTGCCATGCAAGAGGAACTCAATCAATTTGAGCGCAACCAAGTTGGCACCTTGTTCCTAAGCCCCACGATAGACCAATAATTGGTACTAAGTGGATCTTTAGGAATAAGTTGGATGAGTCCGGAAATGTCATTAGGAATAAAGCTAGGTTAGTGGCCCAAGGTTACACTCAAGTTGAGGGAATCGACTTTGAGGAATCCTTTGCACCGTAGCACGGCTTGAAGCCATACGGATAACACTAGCTTATGCATCTTTAAAAAATTTCAAACTTTTTCAAATGGATGTAAAAAGTGCATTTTAAATGGATTTCTTAATGAAGAAGTTTTTGTTGCTCAACCTCCCGGTTTTGTTGATCATGTTCATCCCGATTTTTTTTCAAACTCGATAAGGCTTTATATGGTTTGAAAACAAGCTCCAAGAGCTTGGTATGAAAGGCTTTCAAGTTTCTTATTTCAAACAATTTTATTAAAGGCAAAGTAGACACTACTCTATTCACTAAGCATGTTGATAATGATATTTTGATTGTCCAAATTTATGTTGATGATATAATTTTCGGTTCTACTAATGAAGTTTTATGCAAGGATTTTGAAAAGGTAATGCAACAAGAATTTGAAATGTCCTCCATGGGTGAACTCAACTTCTTCCTTGGACTCCAAGTCAAGCAATTGCAAGATGGGAACTTCATTAGCCAAGCCAAATATGCAAAGGAACTCGTGAAGAGGTTGAACTTGAAGACGCTAAAACTTGCAACACTCCCATGGCAACTACAACCAAGCTTGATAAGGACGAACAAGGTAAAAATGTTGATATTAAATTGTTAGAAGCATGATAGGTAGTCTTTATATTTAACGGCAAGTAGGCCGGATATCATGTTTAGTGTGTGTCTTTGTGCTAGATTTCAATCGTGTCCCAAAGAATCTCATTTAATTGCCGTAAAACGCATTATTCGATATGTTAAGGAACGATTGGATTAGGTCTTTGGTATCCGAAAACTATAGATTTTTCTATGATTAGTTATTCGGACGCCGACTATGCGGGTTGTAGAGTAGATAGAAAGAGTACTAGTGGGACATGTCAATTTCTCGGTAATTGTCTTGTTTCATGGTCCTCTAGGAAGCAAAATTCCGTAGCTCTATCAACCGCCGAGGCGGAGTATGTGCCGCGGGGGCTTGTTGTGCACAAGTCCTTTGGATGAAACATACTCTCCTTGATTATGATTTGCATTATAAAATATTAAAATATTTTGTGATAATACTAGTACTATTCATTTAACTAAAAATGCAAATCAACATAGTAAGACCAAGCACATTGAGATTAGATATCACTTTCTTAGAGATCATTTTGAGAAAGGTGATATTGATATTGATTATGTTTCCACCGATTTTCAACTAGCCGATATTTTTACAAAACCACTTGATTTTGCTAGATTTTCGTTTATTTGTGGAGAATTAAATATGTGTATTATTGATTAAACATGTTTTTCATAACCCTTTTTGATGTATGACAAAAAGGGGGAGAATAAGTTACATGTTACAAAAATAAGTTCATTTGGTCTTGGTTCCATATGAATTTATGAGTTTTATGTGTTTTTTTTGAATCTCTATGATTTAAGTTTAAATTGGTATCAAGGAGTAAATTTTGATTTTTGGAAATTTTTGATTTTTGGTGTTTTTGGTATCAAGTACAAGTGTTAAAGTTTCATTTGTATTGTATTGTTGATTTCAATAATTGGTGAATAATTGGTGCATCATTTTTTTATCATTTCAATTATTGGTATCTAGAGCATATTTATAATGTTTAAATATAGCATAATTTGAGGGGGAGTTTCTCCTCCCCATATTTTTGTAAATAGCCTATTTGTTTTGTCATCATCAAAAAGGGGGAGATTGTTGGCCCAAGAGGTTACACTCTCCATTGTTTGTGTTTTGATGATAACAAACCAAATAAGTGCTATTTGGTACTAATGATTTGATCAAGATGCATTTCAGGTTTTGTACCATGTTTAGAGCTCATTCGCTTCGCTTTTGCAAAAACTTCTAAGTTCCATATAGCAATGAAGGCAAATTGCACATCAAGGAAGGATCATAGAAGAGAAGGCACTTGCAAAGCATTGGATGGCTCAAAGATTGCTTCAGAGGTCCTTAGGTTTTGTTTTATAGCTTTATAGCATGTTAAAGAATAGAGAGTAGGTTTGAAGCTCAAACACACACGTTTTCACGCGTATGCTATTTCCAAGTTTATTCCTCATAAAATATACAAAAATACTTTAACACTAATTCTTCCTTCTACAAATCTGTTTTTATGTTGTATACTGATTTCCTGTTCAAAATAGTTTTGATCAAAATATTTTTCCTCTCAAAATTCCCTTTCTATTTCAATTTTTGACCTGAGCCGGTCGACCGGCAATATACCACCAGTCGACCGAAGATCTGGCAGAGTGCACGTATCCGTGTGCACGTCTGTCGGTCGACCGGTAGGCTACCGGTAGTCGACCGAAGTTTTTAGTTTGCTCTCTGTATCTTACCAGTCGACCGGTGGTCTACCGGCCGTCGACTGATAGTTTATCTTTTATCTTTTCGGTCGACCGGCTATCTACCGATAGTCGACCGGTACATGTTTTGAGTCTCAGTCAGGAGCAGTCGACTGTACCAGTCGACCGATAGTTCATAACGGTCAAATTTTTGAACTATCGGTCGAGCGGGCCAGTCGACCGATATGGCCGTTGAACAGTAAAACGGGCATATTTTTAAATCTGTTTTAACTTGATTTTTGAAATTAAATATCCGTTGGAGGGTATATTTGGAACTAATTACTTCCTAATCTTCAGTAATTAATTCCTAACCCTAAACCCTAGCCCTCTCCTATAAATAGGGGTGTTTGGGGAGAGTTTCTTTACAACAATTATTCAAGAGAAAATTCAAAAGTTTGGGATATTTCAAAAGAGCTTGTTTCTTGTTTTTGTGCTGATATTTCTCATTCATTTTCAGAAGTGTTCTTGATATACTCTCTGAATTTGATTTTCTTTCTTCACTTACACAAGAGCTTCATTCCTTCTCAATATTCTCTAAGGACCTTTGTAAGGGAAGAGATATTTGAAAGAGAGAGTTTGTGATCTTTTGATTACTTAGAAATTGTATTGTGCTGAAATTGTAGGAGTTGGGTACTCCATTTGTAATTGATCTTTGTGATAGTGAAAGTAGCTAGAATCCTTCTGGGGAAGGCGGGGAGTAGAGCTGGGTGCTCGAACCTCGATAACATATCTTTGTGTTTGCGATTGGTTTACTTTCCATTGCTATTACTTAGTGTTTTTGATTGCTATTGCCATATTCATTCATTCATCTCATTGCATTTGCTTCATAATTTTTAAATTGGCCTTAGATTAGCATAATCACCTATTCACCCCCCCCTCTAGGTGATTTTCATATGTCGGTCGACCCGTACGGTCGGCCGAACTTTCCAGAGAGCAGAGCTCTCTGGAGCGGTCGACCCGTACGGTCGGCCGTCCTCCAGTGCACAAAGGCGTGCACGTCTGTGCACGTCGGTCGACCCAGCCGGTCAACCGACTTCAGACCAAGTCGACTATACAGTCGACTTGCTGAAGCCTGGAAACTGTTTTCTGGGATTAAAAGTTAGTCTTTTTGGCTCAAATAAAATCCCATAAAATACTTAAAATCTACAAAAATAGTTTTACCAATATACTTTGATATACAAACATGCTTGCACAAAATCAAGGCATGTTATAAAAGATTGGACTATTTTTGTAACTTGGAAATATTTGGCTCATGATAAAAAATGTTTCTTTTTTCAAAACAATATTTTTCCAAAACATGTTTTTCCAAATCTTCATCAAATACAAAAACAAGATATACTTTTAAAGCATAGTGTGTATGGATATGATCCACTACACAATCAAGATGAAATATCTATGTTTTTGACATTAAGCTCTAAATAAGGTTTTGGTTGAAACATATAACTTTGAATACCAAAAACCAAAACTATGTTTTTCCAAAATGAAAGTCTTTTCTAAATCTGAAAATTCTTTTATGAAAAGACAATTTAATCAAGAGTGTGTGTGTGATATATACTTGAGCAATCCACCAACTATTCTATCCTTTACATTTTATCTAAAACATAAAATCTTATACCTAGACACAGGTCTTGATCTTGAAGTCTTCCCTTGAAGTCTTCACATCATCTTGACTTGGTCCAAGCTTGATCCAAAAGCTCCTTGGATTACACCGTGCTAACTCTAAATCTTGACATTTTATCCTTTGTTGAGCTATGCACCTACTAAGATCTTGATAATGAATCTGTCACTAATTAAACACAAGATCATTAGTAAACATAACTTCATGAGTTGATCATCATCAAAACTAGGGTGATAGGCCTTTGGGCCAACAAGCTGTTCATATGCGATGTGTGGAATCCCACATCTATTATTTCCCATTTCCCTTTATCCTGTTTTATGCTATCAACAGAGCTCATGTCATGTTATCGTATTACATGTACTTGTTCCTGATATACTGTGTAGTTAAATATAATAAAGATAACTTAGGGATGGGTGAGACTTGACGGTTGATTAGATCTTATCGGGTAGATGTATTGGATCCACATTGTTAGTCCCACTGCAGGGGATGGTAGTGCTGGCTACCAATTGTATATAGCTCAATGAGCTCCCGTTTCCTATTTCGTGCTCCCCTCTTAGCGGAAGGCCCTGGTCTCAGCAGCCAGGGGTCCGTTTAAGGCCGTGATTTCGGGTATGCACGGGATACACCTACCCGATAAGAGCTCCTTGACCTTTGAGTTTCAATTAATATAATAAAATGGTTTAAATAATAGTGACGTCGGAAACGCTTGTTATTTGTTCACTTTCTCGTTCGGATCATGGTACCCATAGGCCATGTTTGGATGGGTTCGTCCGGAGTGCGGGCTCCACGATGAACTGCCAGTGGTATGGGACACTGGAGCAGATTGATTAAAATATCAGGCGGTACTGATTATTATTATTATATAAATCACATGACATGCTCGACAATTGTATATTATTGTCCCTTTATCTTTGTTACTATTCCTGATATGTTATCTATAATCATGTCACTTGTATACCTTTTTACACTTTCTTATATTTGTTAAACTCTGGTAGTAACACATTATTCATGAACACATATACTCTGCATTGCATATATCCTACTTTATATATACCTTGCAGACAACATTACTGTATATGCACAACACAGTAGTATGGTAATGTTGCATACTGCACATTTGCATGTTCATTTCTATCACGTCACCACTATTATTTATTATCTAAAACTGGATACCACTGTAGACATGACCCGATGATAACATTCTAGGTGGTGTTGGTCCTAAAATATGACATTTTTATATTTCTGCTACTTATTAAATGCTTGCTATATGGTATCACTGATACATAATCATGTATTATATATTATTGTCGTGCCTGTGTTACTATAGGATATAATACTGCTTCCTTCATTTTACCACTCACTAGGTCATTTTCTAACGACCTGTGTTTGCTCGCCCAGGTAGGTGATCTAAGATATCGCCGTATCAGATATTTCACTGAATACACATAGGGGACTCGTCACCTATACGATTCATAGGTATCTTGATTATTTTATCTTATTTTCTTATTTATCCATGTTTCTTTATCTATCATGCTCACTGATCTTTTCTGTACGTATTCTTGTACTTATTTAATGCTGGAACTCTTGTGTATATGGAGGCTATTCCTTTTATAGGCTTAGCGTACGTACGTGAGGGTATCTCCGCCCTGCGTATGCATGTCGCCATAGCGTCCCCGTATCTGTGGGATTGGGGTGTTACAGAAGCTATGCCTTGGTGACTCGTTTTCTTCTGCACTCTGCCTTCGTGTAGAGTGCGAAGTTAAGTTTCAGTGCGAAGCTATTGCAAGGCTAGGCTAGCTTCGCTTTGGAAGCGAAACTATGCCTTAGCATTTTTTTCTTGCATTCTTCTTTCCCCTTCATTTTTATCTTCTGCGTTAATATATTTTCTCCTTTTATTTTGCAGTGCACTATACCTTGGGCCTCTGAACAGCCTTTTTGGTTGGCTAGGGGATTGGACTGAAATATCAACCTATAATTTCAGGGGCAGGCTTCCTTGTTTAGTGAACGGAGCACTCCTGACCACGATGCCTTGATCCACACTGGAGATCAGTGCACAGTAAAGAGTATTTTGACTACTACTCCTCTACAGGACCGCGACTGGAAGATTTATCAGAATCCTGACTTCATATTTGGGGATGTGGCACCTGACACAGATCATCAACTGTTGGCCGAGAAAGGGCAATGAATCTTCACCTTGGATAGCGAGAAGTACTATCTTTCGTCTAGCAAGTGCCACTTTCTGCTATCTTTCTTTCAATGCTAATGAGGCCTAGGAAAATGAATTGGCAAGTGACCTGGACCACTTACTCGGTCCATGTGGGTATTCTGACGGCTTCCTCCCACGGCTACGCCAGGGCAAGCTATCCTCGGTGTATCCTAGGTCTACATCCTGGAAATATCTTACAACATATCCCGGCGGGAGAGAATCCAGCTATGGCCCAAACCTTCGGCAATCAGTTTTTCAGGGTGAATGGCAATTATCCAGCGACTGACTTTAAGACTCTAGGTTCTATTCATCCTCCAAAGGCCTGGTGAAGAGACTTAACTTTGTATGTCTTGACTCATTTCGAGGAGGATCTGGAGAGGCTAGGACTCCGCGAAGCTGTCAGGGCTACCTGCAATGGCATCCGAATGAGCGTAGTAAACTTCTACGCTATCTTCGAGTTGTACTGCCTAGCCACATGGACCTTCTTTACTCCTATAGGCGAAATGACATGACTTTGTATGAGATGTGGGAAGTCTCTGCTTTGCCAATGGGATCTCTTCCTATGAAGAATACTTCCCCTGTGAAGTGGAGTTGGCACTTTTAGAGAAGCAGGAGCCTGCCCTGTTCGAGACCAACCGAGAGCTAATGTGTCACTTCTATATCTGATCGAATATACATGGTAGTTGTAAGGGAGGTTCGAACAGTATAAAGAGTTGGACGGATTATCTGTTCCCCAACCTAGAGAATGCCCCTGAAGAGGCTCAATGCGGGGTCATGGAAGAAGATATCTTCCAAAGGATAAGGGAGCACGTCCATGGAGATATTGTTCTGGAAGAAGACGATGATATCTATGAAAAGGGCGACACTCTCAAGAGCTTCCATCACTAAGCCAGTCAACCGATATCCCAGAAAGTGCTGTTAGCCGGATTTCTATCAGTTTGGTTGAAGAGATGTTCATGCCGTCTCCTTCTAGCGATGTTCTTCTACCCACTGCCCTTTTGTCGGCCATTCCTTTGGTATAGGTTGTGAAATCACCTAGAGGGGGGGTGAATAGGTGATTATGCTAATCAATGCACAAATTTAAAAAATGAGATGATGCAACGATCACTCAAAGCAAGATTAGAAGCCGAATACCCCGTGAAGGGCTCTGAACTCCTTCCTCGTGATTCCTCTAAATAAGAATTTGAGGTGCGCAATGAAATCTTGTTGTGAGAGTATTGATCGACAATATAAGAATGAATGAATAGAAAGTAAACAACACAAGTAAACCAATCGCAAATACAGAGATTTATTTCGAGGTTCGAGCACCCAGCTCTACGTCCCCGCCTTCACTCAGAAGGATTTCCGATCCACTAGAACTTCCACAAAAGATTACAACCACTAGGGAGTACCCAACTCCTCAATCACACTCCTCTAGTCTAGAGGTAGTGGAGCCACAAATACAATAATCACTTGGTGATCAAAAGACCACAAACTCTCTTTTGAAAAACTTTTCTTTACAAAAACCCTAGAGAAATAATATAAGATTGAAGCTCAAGGTTTTGTAAGTGATATAAAAATAGAAGAGAGATTTTAAGAACCAAAAACTTTCAGAAAATTTTTAAAAATAATAGCCCAAAACTTAAACAAAACTCTTTCTCAAGAAAACTCAAAACTTTTGATCTTTGAATTTGTTGTTGTGAAAACCTCTACCCTAATGACCCCTTTATATAGGATCTAGGAAGAGTAAACATAAAAAACTTTTACCTAAATAAAAGAGAAAGAAATTGACCCTCTAATATAGCTAATCATATTTTTTAAACTTAATCACGTTTTAAAAACATGTTAAAAATCAGCCTCCAGAAAATTAGCCATTACTGCAAATCTGGCAGATTGGTCAACTTTGAGCACATTTTTAGGCTGTAAACGTCTGAATGCAGAATTAGGTATATAGGAATAATTTGTAGATCTTTAAGTCTTCTTTTTAATGCAACTGAAAACAATTCAATATCAAGTTCTATTAGAAAGTTATCAATAAAAAACTGACAGGTGTCAAATAAGAAACTGTAAGCTATTTTGAGAACAAGAACAGAGTTCAACCAAATATTTGACATCTTTAAAATTTGAATCTGAAAATTATTATTGAATAAGAAATTTAGATCTGAAAGTTAGATTTTAAATGCAAGTTAAATCATGTTATTTGAATGTAAGAATAAAAAGTTATGATAACAACTATAAAAGGGTGTCAAGCAGATCAGCAGAACTAAAACTGGTTCAAATCTAAAACTCGATATATGTACTTGAAATCCAAAACCGGTTAACCAAAAACCAAACGTATTGAATTTGTGTGTGTGTATTTGAGCTTCAAACGTATATACTATTCTTTAACAAACTAAAAATAAAAAAACTTTATAGGAAGGTGTCTCTGAACCGCGTTGCCGAGCTAGAGCCTCCTCTCCTATGAAAGAGTCCTCTTGTGCCAATAACCTTTCAATATGCTTTAAGCACCAATAACCTTGCAACATGTTTAAAGCCATCAAGACTTATACAAACCTGAAATTTATTCTAGAATCTTTATTAGTACTAAATAGCTTTTGTATGTTTTGTTATCATCAAAACTATATAAATGGAGAGTGTAACCTTTTGGGCCAACAATCTCCCCCTTTTTGATGATGACAAAACATATAAGCTGTAAAACAAAATATAGGAGGGAGGTAAAAGCTCCCCCTCAAATGATGTTCTATTTTATCAAGTAAAACATGAAAACATATACATATATGAACATGTACAAAACATGAAACCTACATATGAAATAAACATATACAAAATATGAACATGTACAAAACATGAAAACGTATACATATATGGACATGTATAAAACATGAAACCTACATATATAAGATAAACATGTACAAAACATGAACATGTACAAAACATGAAATCAAAACATGAAACCACCAATACTTCTCCTCCTTTTTGTCATACATCAAAAGGGTTAGAAAATAACCAATAAACAATATATGCATAACAAGATATAAACATGTATATATGCATACATAAACTCAAATATCTCTTCCCCTTTTTGTCAATTCATCAACAAAGGGGTCAAAAAAAATATACAATCAATTTTCATATCATCAAATCTTAAAGACCAAAACTTAAGGTTCCTTTTTTTTTATACCAACTTAAATTTTTTGATAAACATATTGATACCAATTGAAAAATATTGATACCAATTAAAGGTAAAAACCAAATTTTTAGAGAAACCCTAAAATCATTTTGCAATAAGGATACCAAATAGAGAATAATACCAATTTAAGATCACTGATACTAATATTGAAAATGTTAGCATATATCAAACCAAAGTATTTTACATCATAAATGGTGGGAGTAAGATACCAGTTTGAAATGAAAACTGATACAAATTGAATTTACAATCAATACTAATTTTACATAAAACCAATTTAAAAACAAGAATTTTCTCCCCCTTTATGAAATACTAAAAGAAACAACGCATAATCTTGTAATAGATACTAATTAAAAATAATTGATATGATTAACTAAATTAAGTTTTGCAATATAATTTGTGCTTTTTCAAAAAAAATGTAAAGACATGTGAAACAAGCAATCAAATCATATATATGTATGTATGGATATACCAATTGAAATATGAGACATATATAAAAATACATATGAGTATACAAATATATGAAATATCAAGTTTGATACGAACAGAAATATAATGAGGATCAAGTGTATAATTCAAACCTATCACCCCTATCATGCACAAGTTTAAAAGATAGTCAAGAAGGGTATACAAGGCATGGTCGCCCATCCAACCGCCCTTAGAAGGTAGGTGTTTTCAAAAATCATGATTTGAAAGTAAATAGGCATAGTTTGAAAACTCTACCATTTGAAGTATAGAAACTAGTTTAAAGATATTTTTAAAAACTAGTAAGAAATCCTTCAAAATATGAACCAAATCATACATCCCATGAAAATATGAAAATCACATAATAATTGACACTCAAAGTGTATAAAGCACACATATGCTCAAGAAACAAAAATCATGAGTAAATAAGAATAATGTGAGTGTAAGAATCATGTAATCACAAAATCATGAAAATAGGCAATTAAGCTCAATATAAAATTCCTTTATAAACATGAAAAACATGAAACTTTAATTTTCACCAAAATAATTCCAACTTCAAGGCATCTGTATGTTTTGTCTAAATCTAAAGGTTTACATACACATCCCTAAACACAAATGAGTCCATAATAAAAATTTGCATGAAAAGTAAATGACTCAAGGCTATACATGTATATCTAAAATTTTAAACTAAAATTAACATATACATGAAAAACATGTACAAAATAGGGAATACAAGTTGAAATGCACTAATCATCAAAACTAGGCTATACTAGTACATCTAACGGGTACAAATGAGCATTTAAGCACAAACATATAAGAATCAGTTGTGGCTCATTAGTTGTACAAGTATATACACAAGTTTTAATGAAGGTTACATTTAAACATTTAATCAAAACATGAATCATAAAACAAAATATAAATCAATATGATCATTAGGCTAAATGTACAAGTCTTAGAGCAAGGATATACATAATAGTTAAAATAAGTGAGAACACAAAATATGGATCCATATGAACATGGTGTATCTCAATTACTATACGTGTATGTCACCAGTCTAATTAACATGGCATTTAACATAATAATCATTAAAACATGACATGCTAAAAATTACTAATATGAAAGCATGTAAACTAAATGAGGAGTTAGAGATCGTTACCAAAACCAAGAGGGCATATCTCTATCTCCAAACCATGGTGGTCCTTACACCAAACTACGTGATTAGTAGTAAAAAATGCATAATTGTCATCATATTTACCATCACATTTGCACATTTATTCATATTATAATGCACATTTATTAATATTTTGTTATTTAATGTGTGCAGGCCTCGAATTATTATTTAATAATAAATAAAGCTTAAAAGAGCCCAAAAGCCCAGATCCAAGCCCATGTTTGAAGCCCAGGTGCAAAAGCGCAAATATCAATTGTCAAAGTACAATTATACAAGGGCTAAAGTTGCAAATATCAAAGATGAGGGAAGGATAGACTTCTACCCAACCCTAAACTCTTGCAGATGAGGATAAAAGCCAAAGATAAGATGCAGAGATAAGGAAATTCGTTCAAAAGAGATTGGGAGAATTCCAAATCTAGATAACTTGATTCCCAAGTTATATCCATATCCCACGATAAAGAGCCAGGATGTAGCTTCCAAAAGCAGGCGCCCAGATGGACGGACCAGGAGAAGCCACGCACCAAAGCGCGTGGCCAGATTCCCTAGAAATGCCGCAATTCCACGGCAAAATCCCAGTTTTTGCGGCAATCTGATCTTATCTGGCTACCAGATTTCGTGGGCAACTTTATCCGGGACTCTTCGACCTTCTGCACCTATAAATACCCCCTGCAGTGCAACGTACAGAGTAGTCCAGAGGCAAGCCAAGGGCCAAAAGCTAGGGTTTAGTTTTTAGGTTAGATTTTATTTTCGTTTTTATTTTGTAAATTTTGTAACTGAGAGTGGAGGAAACTTTCACGGAGGATGGAGTCTTCGCTTGTACTGAGGTGACAGCGGTATAAGCCCGCTTATCTTCCATTGTTAATGAAATCCATTTTCATCTCTTGTTTTATTCTTGTGTTGTTCTCGGTTTCTATTTTCTTTCTTCTATTTGTTCTCTAATGCCTTGTGAACAATGAGACCCAACTGCTTCGAGACTGCCTAGCCAACGAAGATCCCTTGATGGCTTATGGCGATTAACTTCCTATACGCCATACTTGCAAGTCTTCCGAGAAAAGGTAAACATCGCACGGATCAAAGGTAAGCAGGCTGAAGAGGTTCGTACGTGTTTTCTTTATTTTCTTTCTTTAGTTTTGATCCACATCTTCCATAATTCTTTTCTTCACTTCATTGTAAATACTATTCATTGTAAATACCACTGCTAATAATAAAAAGAAAAAAAAAGAGATAACTTGCTTAAGCTTCCATCGCAGTCCCTCCCTGAGGATCACGACCCGCATAGCCCTGCTACCGCAGATTAGAATTGAGAACTTGCACATCATATTCTTAAAACTAAAATATTATATTTTGTGTGCAGGAAATCTCAGTCAACAAAATTTAATTTTTAACTAATTCTTTATTCTTTTCTGTTTGCAGGTTTGGAGAACAGGAAACAGAAATACAGAAGCAGCAGTGGACATATAGCTATCCTGTGCCTCTGCCCTCGAAGGCAGAGCATAGGAAGCTACTGTTTTGCCGTAGATCTGCGGCCAGAGCCGCAATTCTGCGGCAACAGTAGAGAATTACTGATCCAAATTTCTGCAGGTTGCTGCAAAGTTCAAATACTGTTTACCGCTCTGTTGATTTTGTTCTGTGATAACCCTGCTTACTGCTAATTAATTCAACAGTAAAAAGTTTGTTGTTAATGATAAAAATTGATTAGACGTTTGCATATTAGGCACGTGTCTTTTCAATTTATTTATTTTTACTGTTGAAGAGTGCTGGCGACAAGGTACGTTTGCATAGCATATAGATTAGGAAACACTCTTGGTTGTTTACTGCTTTCTTGAGTGATTACTTTTCTACAGCTTTACACGTACACTAATTCATCTTAAGGGCATAACCCATAAATAAGATAAGGTGGGGATTTCATCACCCTTCCTTAGCTCAAAAATCATATCCCGAGCACTCACTAACCCAAGCCTAACTTAAAAAAGAGTAGATGTTGGCCCTAGGGACATCTCGGACTCAGTAGGAGATTATCCTAAGGGGGAACAGTGCTGGAAGTTGACTCTTGCCAAATCAGTGTTTAGGAAAGGGATTGAGGGCCGAAAGCCCGAAGATTGGTGGTTATTTAATTAAGGAACGTCTTTGACGGAAAACCTCCCACCACTCTTGCCCTGACCCGGCTGATTAACTCGTGGTCAAAGTCTGCACCCTACCTCCCGTGGACAGTCTAACCAGTTAGGAGTCGTCTAGGTCATAGGTCTACCCTAACTTAGGTTAGAATTTTTTTTTTGTTTATTTGTTTGTTTTGTTTGTATTGGTGTGATATGGCATATAATAATAATTCCAATTTTAATCCATATTACACACCAAACTCTTTTTCGGATATTACCAACCCGGCATATCATAACTTTGACCAATCTAGTGTGCCGGAATGGTCTTATCCGAATGACTATAACCCACACCCCCCATCTTATGACTATAATTTTCATAATAATTTCAACTCGTCACAGAGTTCATGGGGTTTGGAGTCCCCCGAGTTTAATACTCAACCAAATTGTCCTCCATATCCATCTAGTTCACATTCTTTCAATGATTCATACTCAGATCCCCCCATTCAGAATAGATTACCATCTATCGGGGAAATGATAAGTATGCACGAGTCCAAGCAACAACCACCATCAATCTTAGACATGATGATGCGTGAGTCCACCGACTCACAACTTCATCACGATTACACTTCCTTTTTCCAAGCCCAATCACAAAAGAGGGTTGAAGCCATGACTCAGGCTAGATTAGCTCGTGAGCATGACATAGATTTGATGGTTCAATCCTTACGTTCTCACCGTCCGGCTAATTCTGATATCGCTGACCACTCTTTTAGAGCCGACGAACCAAGTTGCTTTGGACAACAAGATTCTAATTCAGTACAATTATTAGAACTTGCCGAAACTCCAATTGTTGATAGTTTGGCAAGTTTTTCCTTTCCTGAAATAGAACTTGAGGATGAATATGATCATGATCCCCAACTTGATGATTCAGTTTTATTTCCTGATTCAATAATGACTCCAGTGTCTCCACCTGATTTCACTTTTCCCGAGTCAACATTGGATCCTATTCCAATTCATAATGAAATTGAATCACCCATTTTAGATGATCAAATTAAACTTGACCAATTGTGCAATTTTGAAAATCCTATAGATAAATTGGCAAGTTCCTTTTATTACATTGAACCCAATGAGATATGCGACCTAGATTCTCACAATCTCTTTACTTCTGAAACTGATTGTACAATTCTGACGGAAGATGTTGACCTTAGTTTTGAAGAATTGTATGGCGATGAGCTAGAATTCCTTAATATTGGAAGTAAAGAGATATTACCCATATTAGGTCACATTCCATTGTGGGAAGAAGATTGTGGACTTGAGTTTCAATTTCTTGACTTGGACTCAATTCTTGAACCTAGCCCGACTCCTGAGCCCTTACTTGATTTGAGCATCTTCCTCGATTCGGTATTCGTTCCCGTACCTATAATGTCCAAGTCAATAATTCCATCTTTTCATACTCCATTTTGGGACAAGAAGGTTGAGACAATTAACTCTGAAATTTATTATGAAATTTGGAAATTTGATGGGGTGGAAATACTAAAAATTGATTATACATATATTTTAGTGGGTTATGTAAGAAAAGTTTCTGGTGGGTTCCACCAAATTATCTGTCATCTTGATTGGGCCGCATTTCGTGGACCAATTAGACCACCTCCGGAACCACCACCCTAAGGTAACTTCCGCCTTCCCTTGTTCTGTTTCATGCATATATGCATTCATTCATACATTGAGGACAATGCATGAGATAAGTGTGGGGGTGGGCTTTACTAACATACTAACATAAGTAGTCACTAACAAAATTTGCTTAAAAAAAAAAATTTAAAAAAAAATGTTATAAAAAGGAAATATTTTGACTTTTTTTTTTGAAAGAAATCTATGTTAGTTTTAAGGATTAGGAAAATCATGATTAGGATTTCTAAAAACTTGGTCAAAATAAATAAATTGTTTAAATTTTTAGGTATAGGAGAGAAATTGAATAAGTAATTAGTCTTGATTTTTACCTTAATGAAATATGCATACCAAATGCATATCTAGGATTCTAAGACAAAGACCTTGTGCCTCATAAAAAAAAAGAAAAAAAAAGAGATAACTTGCTTAACGCTTCCATCACAGTCCCTCCCTGAGGATCACGACCCGCATAGCCCTGCTACCGCGGATTAGAATTGAGAACTTGCACATCATATTCTTAAAACTAAAATATTATATTTTGTGTGCAGGAAATCTCAGTCACCCTTGAAAGTGATGCATCCAAAAGTGTCACCGTTTATCTCGGAACGCATTCACCTCAAGGCACCAACAACTCTCACGTCATGTGAGAGCCCACACCTACATTAAATAGACTAGGAGTGGATTTTGGAGTGGATTTTGGTACCCATATTTTCTTGGGTCCTAATACGTTAGTATTTCGAACCCAAACATGATTATTCATACTATTTATATGATCATAACAAAATTTGGCTAAATGACCATTCCGGCCACAATAAGTACATTTATAAATTCTTCCATATTTAAAAGCATAATGAGCATGTGTTTTATGAACATGTGATTTGTGAGCATGGGGTGTTTTAGCATGATTGACATGTGATGTGTTGGCATGATGAACATGTGGAGTTTTGGCATGAGATGTTTTATCATGTTTAGCATGAGGAGTATGCATGTGCTTCTTTGAAAACATTTCTTCTAATTTAGTATTGTTAAAAGCACATTCTTTTAAAACATTTTTCAAATCATTTATTCTAATTTTTAACATAGAAAACTCATTTTCATCAATTTTAGGATATTTAGCTTTGCAAGTAACCTATAGGCATCAAATCTCTTTGTGTTGAAATAAGAGTAGAAGATAATTCATCCTTTTCTTTTGAAGAAATAGCAATTTGATTTTTAAGCATTTCATTTTCCTTTTTCAATTTTAAACAATCTTCCTTTTTAGAATCAAAACTTTCTGAAAGTTCAATGAAAGCTTGTAATAACAATTCTTTACTTATTTCACTATCATCATCATGTGGTTCGGTAGTTACCTTAGGTGTGTTTGCCATGAAACACACATTGGCCGTGTCAACTTCATCTTCAGATTCACTTTCTGAGTCCCAAGTGGCTTTGTACGCCTTCTTTACAAACGACTTCTTTTGCTTCATGGAGGAAGACATCTTGTTCTTGAAATCTGGACATTCGGCCATGATGTGTCCAAGTTTCCTACAGTTGTAGCTTGTGATCTTCTTCTCCTCCTTTCCTTCCCATCGCCTTCTATGGTTGAGCTTATTCTTGTGGTACATTCTCTTTACATTTCTCACAAGAAGAGATAGCTCTTCATCATCTTCTTCATCTTCTTCATCATCGTAGTTGGTGGAAGAAGACTTCAAAGGTATAGACTTTTTCTTTTGAGGTACCGCTTCTTCTCTAGCCTTTTTCTCCATCTCATGAGTCTTAAGATTTCCAATAAGACTTATGAGCTTCATCTCGTCTTTGTCATTCAATTCCTTCAAGGTGGTAGCTTTGATTTCCCATGATGAAGGGAGAGCACGAATCACCTTACGCACCTTTTGGTCGTTACTTATTTTATCACCTAGAGAAGCAAGAGCATTTGTGATCTTAGTAAACTTAGTAATCATATCATCAATAGATTCATTTTCTTGCATTTTAAAACTTTCATATTGGGAACGCAAGAGATCTATTTAAGCTCTCTTGACTTGTGATGTTCCCTCATGAGTGACCAATAAGTGTTGCCAAATCTCATAGGCAGATTTGCAGTAGATAACCCGTGTTAAATTATCCTCATTCAAAGATAAAAGTAGGGCATTTTGAGCCTTCGAATTAGCATCAAATTCCTTGGAGGTAAGTTCGGACCAAGTGTCCTCCTCACCTTCGGGTTTGCTAAATGGGTTGGTCAAAGACTTAGCAACTAGGCTACCTAGAGATTGTAGAAAAATGTTCATCCTAACTTTTCATATAGGAAAGTTGAGTCCATCAAATTTGGGAGGGGTCTTAATGTTATCGGCCATCTTTAGTAGTGTATGAATGAAGATATGAAAATAGTGATTAGCAAATTATAGGATCTCTCTAAGGATGTGAAGCCAAAAACTAGAGTCCTAACTCTGATACTAATTGAAATCACCTAGAGGGGGGGTGAATAGGAGATTATGCTAATCAATGCATAAATTTAAAAAATGAGATGATGCAACGATCACTCAAAGCAAGATTAGAAGCTGAATACCCCGTGAAGGGTTCTGAACTCCTTCCTCGTGATTCCTCTAAATAAGAGTTTGAGGTGCGCAATGCAATCTTATTGTGAGAGTATTGATCGATAATATAAGAATGAATGAATAGAAAGTAAACAACACAAGTAAACCAATCGCAAATACAGAGATTTGTTTCGAGGTTGGAGCACCTAGCTCTACGTCCCCGCCTTCACCCAGAAGGATTTTCGATTCACTAGAACTTTCACAAAGGATTACAACACTAGGGAGTACCCAACTCCTCAATCACACTCCTCTAGTCCAGAGGTAGTAGAGCCACAAATAAAATAATCACTTGGTGATCAAAAGACCACAAACTCTCTTTTGAAAAACTTTTCTTTACAAAAACCCTAGAGAATAATATATAAGATTGAAGCTCAAGGTTTTATAAGTGAAATAAAAATAGAAGAGAGATTTTAAGAACCAAAAACTTTTAAAAAACTTTTGAAAATAATAGCCCAAAACTTAAACAAAGCTCTTTCTCAAGAAAACTCAAAACTTTTGATCTTTGAATTTGTTGTTGTGAAAACCTTTACCCTAATGACCCCTTTATATAGGATTTAGGAAGAGTAAACATAGAAAACTTTTACCTAAATAAAAGAGGAAGAAATTGACCCTCTAATATAGCTAACCATATTTTTTAAACTTAAACACGTTTTAAAAACATGTTAAAAATCAGCCTCCAGAAAATTAGCCATTACTGCAAATCTGAAAGATTGGTCAACTTTGAGCACATTGTGCAGGCTGTAAAAATCCGAATTCAGAATTAGATATATAGGAATAATTTATAGATCTTTAAGTCTTCTTTTTAAAGCAACTGAAAACAACTCAATATCATTTTGTTTAGAAAGTTATCAATAAAACACTGACAGGTGTCAAATCAAAAACTGTAAGCTGTTTTGAGAACAAGAACAGAGTTCAACCAAATATTTGACATCTTTAAAATTTGAATCTGAAAATTATTATTGAATAAGAAATTTATATCTGAAAGTTATCTTTGAAATGCAAGTTAAATCATATTATTTGAATATAAGAATAAAAAGTTATGATAACAACTATAAAAGGGTATCAAGCAGATCAGCGAACTAAAACTGGTTCAAATCTAAAACTCGATATATGTACTTGAAATCCAAAATCGGTTAAACTAAAAACCAAACGTATTGAATTTGTGTGTGTATATTTGAGCTTCAAACGTATATACTATTCTTTAACAAACTAAAAATATAAAAACATTATAGGAAAGTGTCTCTGAACCGCGTTGCCGAGCTAGAGCCTCCTCTCCTATGAAAGAGTCCTCTTATGCCATCAACCTTTCAATATGTTTTAAGCGCCAATAACCTTGCAACATGCTTAAAGCCATCAAGACTTGTACAAACCTGAAATTTATTCTAGAATCTTTATTAGTACTAAATAGCTTTTGTATGTTTTGTTATCATCAAAACTATATAAATGGAGAGTGTAACCTTTTGGGCCAACAGGTTGCTCCTTACAGCTTCTTCCAGCCATGGTATGCTGCATACAATGAGGTGATGGAGGCTTTCTGCAGACCACCCACCATGAAGAGAGGGAAAGGCACAGTCTTACCCCGTGACGGACTGAACTCCAGAATCGGATTGCCATATACCTACTTGATGGCATGGTTCGCTCTTTATTGTCCGGCTATCATCTAACCCGGGGAGGAGCTTCCAGAAGGTGTTCGGATGGCGCACCTTCGTCGTTTTGAAGGGTCTTCATGGTCACTGATCTACTGGCCGCAGTCTGTAAATTGTTGTGCCGCCACGATGTGTACAACCTCTTTCGGTGCTTCCCTTACATCCGAGATGCTAGATATGGCGACAAGTTGAAGGATGTTGGAGGCGGAAGGACATTGTTGAGCCGTGAAGTCTTCGAGTGGCTAGTCTGCATCAGGCCTTCCCATCTGGTGTACCAGAGCGGAGACATCTGCTACTTGGAGTCGTATGTCCCTTCCCGCTTTGCTCGCTAGTTCAGATATGACCAACTTTATGTTAGTAATCCGAACATCAACCTGGCCTTCATAGGGAGCCTAATCGACGGCGCTCGCGTCTGGCAATACTTCATCGCCGGTTGTACCGGGGCATGGCTGCGCATGCTGTTGAGGACCCAAACCTATTGATGACTTTAGGGTCTACCAATGGTACACAATTTCCAGCTCCGCGCCAACCGAATTCGTTATCAATTCCTTCGGCTTGAAGTGGATCTGTCAACAGATGAAGCAAAAAGTAACTGCGAAAGGAGAGGGCAAAAGAGTCCGGGTGCCAGACATTCTGGAGTTTATCGCCACTGCTGATAGTGAAACTTTAGACGCCGAAAGCCCTCGCTTCGAAGATATCACCAGTGCTGAGGTACCGCGGGATGCTCCTGGTAGGGTAGGCACAACTCACATGGAGGAGGTGAAAGTCGAAGAGAAAGAAGAGGAGGAACCTGATGGTCACTTCAAGCGGAAGCGAAAGGGTGGACCTCACCGAAAGAGGGTGGTGAAGAAGTTCCTTCGCCATACTCCCGCTATTGCAGAGAGTGAATCAGCTGTAGTTGCTCCTCCTTCTGCTCTGAGATTAATCTCTAAATCTGTATATTTTATACCACATCTTCACATTTATTTAATATTAAATTCTGCTAATAATACCTCTCTTGTGTGTTTCTAGGTCCATCGCATGAAATGAAGAAGAAGATTCAAGATCACTACTTAATTGGTGATTAAAAGCCTACAAATATAGCCATTGACTTTAGAGAGCTGTTTCGTCAAAACCAAGGGCCCAAAACTAGAAACCGGGACATCCAACTGACAGGGGACCGAAGCGACTGTATGCAGCAGGCGCCGCTGCGCGCGCCGCTTCAGTACAGCCTTGAAAACATGGCTCTAGCCGCATTTCTGCGGCTGTACTGGTGCGGCCGTGCTAGCGTCTTGGGGTTGCCCCTGGCCCCCATTCTCCTGGTGCCTATAAATACCGCCCTTGGTGTTTTACAGGGAGAAATCCAGAGAGTTAGGGTAGTTTTCTTTTCATGTTGTAGTGTAGGGTAGTTTAGGTTAGTTATTCTTCTTCTTCCTCTTTTGTATTTTCTATTTCTTGTAGATCTTGTAATAGGAGAGAGAGAGTGGTACATGGTTGGGAAGCAAGAGGGCTTGTAATAGAAGGTGACAATCTATGAAAGGTTCTCCCTTTACCTCTCTTTGTTTTCTTCTCTCTAACTCTTTTTACATGTTTAGCTAATTTTCTCTCATGGCAACTAACTACTGACCACTAACTTGCTAACTTCTTACTTGATAATCTACATGAATCTGATAGCCTCTACTTGGCCTTGCTCTTAAAAGAGCCATTGGTGACTCATGATGATGGATTCTAACACTCTAACATCCTAACTCTCTAACACGCTAATATTACTTTATTCCATGCTTACTTAATTTTGATAGTTTAAGTATAGCTTGCACTTGTTTGTTGAGTTTTGATGTGAAAGTTATCGTATGAGTCATGCTTTGAAACGCTCTTGAATCAAGGACTGGTGATGACTAATGATACATGTGAGGTAACTATCACTAAGAGGTTAGCATGGTTAGTGGAGCCATTAGTAGTTAGTAGCCATGGGTTTTCTTTCTCTTTTTACTTTATTTTAGAAATATACCAAAAATCACAAATACATTCTTTTCTATATTTCCCACTTCCTTGTTTTCACCGTATCCTTCTCTTTTTATTTTTTGTTTTCTTTTCTTTTGACTCTTTAAAACTCTGAAGAGCACTTAACACACACGTGAACATACCGGTAAAGCTTCTATCGCTTCCCGTCCCTGTGGATTTGACCCGTTTAGCCTCTATGCTATAACAAAAGTATCGAGGAAGCCAAAGCACATTCATTTTAATTCTTGATTTCAAAACATACACTTTTTGTGCGCGGTTTTCCCCCATCAAATTTTTGCACCATTGCCGGGGATGGGAACGGTTTGATTTCATGTTTTTGTTAAATTTTCTTCTTTATTTTTGGTGCGCAGGTTAAAGTTTTAGCATTACAGAAGTCCACACTTACTTTTGTATGGTTGGGTAAATTCTTGTATATTTTTATATTCTGCTGCTAGTTTTTTTTTTATATTATTTTGCACTGCAATATTTTTAAGAACTAAAATATGGTAATTGAATGTTTTAAAACGGTTTAGACATTTGCATCTAGACACGTGTCAATTTTCATTCCAATATACTGTATTTCATTCTTCTGTTGTTGTGATCTTGACGGAGGTGTACATATTGCATTGCATATAGTTAGGACAAATACGTGGTTAATTTACTCTTTATGTATTCATTCTTATCTATATTGCACACTTGTACGAACTAAACTTAAGGGCAAAACCCAATACAACATAAGGTGGGGAAGTCATTACCTTTCCTTTGCCCAAAAATTACCTTCCCACTCATACAACCCAAGCCTTAATAAAATTTGCTAGACGTTGGCCCGTAGGGACATCTCAGACTCATTTAGGAGATTGACCTAAGAGAAAAATTGTTAGAGTTTGACTCTTGTCAAATCGGTGTCAAAGTTTGGGGATTGAGAGGCGAAACCTCGAAGAATAGTGGTTTGGCATAATTAGGCCCGTTGCTCTAGCACGGATACCTTCAACTGATCTTGCCCCTACCTGGCCAATTAACTCGTGGTCAGATTCTGACAATGTACCCCCCGTGGACAGTCTAACCAGTTAGGAGTCACCTAGGTCTAAGTCAACCCTAGTATAAGCTTGTTTTCTTTTTCTTTTTCTCTGTTTGTTTGTTTTCTTTTTTTGTAAATTGTGAAATGGATTTTAATAGCAACAATTTTTCAATCATAATATGAATCCTTCACCCCAACCTCATTTGATTCGGATAACTCCGACCCGGCTATGTACAACATGAACGAACCTTATAGGCCGAATTGAAATCCGACTCAATATGTGCCCTAGTCCCAATATTATGAACAAGATTGGAATAATCATCACCACTCTTCACCGAGTTAGTGGGGAACAACTCCCCCGAGTATTATGGTCAACCACCTTACCAACATCTAGCTTCATATACTCCTTCCCTCGAATAACCATTAGAAGAACCAATTGACTAGGAAAAGAGGATGGAAGCCTTAGAGGAATTTGAGCGACGAATTCAAAATCTAGAGGCTCGAAATCCCATCAAAGTTTTCAAATCCAAGATCCTTAATCCATTTTCCATATCCTACATCAAGAAGAACATACCGACTTAGAAAAGAGTACGAAATCCCTGATTCAATTCTAAAATGATCCTTTCAATATGATAGAAGCAAAACTTAGTCGATTGGAAAATATGTGTAGAAATAAGGAAACTTTCCCTACCCAATCTTTAACTATTCCTAACACTTCTAATCATATTGATGAAAATAAAAAATCATGGAATCTTAAAGACTTTGACCAAGATTTAATTTACCACAAAACCATGAACTTGACCATTATCAACCCATTGACAAATTGGCAAGTTTTCATTTTAATGAAATTGAACTTGAATATGAATGTGAACCCGACCTACAACTTTGTGATTCAATTCCAATCTTTGAATCTATGTTGACTAAATCATCCTTACCCAAGTTGGACCCATTGCCCGAGCCAACATTGATTCCTGTATCTATGAATTTAGAAACTGAACCACTTCTTTTGGATAGTCACATTTCATTGATGGGAATAGAATGTGAAATTAAATTCTTTGATTTGGATTCAACTCTTGAACCTAAACTGACTCTCGAACCCAAAGTTGATTTTCTTGAGTTAGTATTGGTTCTTGAACTTTTCATTTCAAAGCCCAAATCATCCATTCCACAAATTCACATTCTATTGTTGGACCAAGGTGTTAACCAGAATGACTCAGTAATGATCTTCCAAGATTGGTCATGTAAAGGGAATAATTTTCATAATAGGATCTTGCATGATCCTATTAAAATTAGGATTGTAAATATGCAGATAAAAAAGAGGTCAATAAAGGCGGATTCCGTGAGCCACCACATTATCTTAATTGGGTAGCAACACTTGCCTTAATCAGACCACCACCGGAGCCACCACCATAAGGTAATTTTCCTTCCCTTCCCATTTGTTTCATGTATATACAAATTCACGATGCATTGAGGATAATACATGAGATAAGTGTGGAGGAGGATTTACTAACATAGTTAGTTTTACATTTTCTAAACACTTCATTTTAGAAACTTTTTAAAATTTTCTTTTGTATAAAAACCTCTTTTCTTTTCTTTTTATAAAACTTTTGAAATAAGAGAATTAGTTTTGATTTATTTTTAAGAAAATTAAGATTATTTTAAGAATCAGGAAGACCTAAAATTATGAATTTTTAAACCAAGTCAAAATAATAGATCTTGTTTAAATATTAGATAAGGAAGTAAAATTAAAAAGATAATTTGATCTTGAATTTTTTGCCTTAGATTTATGTACTTCACACTTACACAATTTTTGGAATTGAAACAAAGACTGAAAATATTATTAAAAAATGCTATAAAAATATATAAAAAAATGATGATAAAATCACTTATTGAAGTTAGGTAATTATGCCTCAGGAAGCATGATTATTCGTACCTAAAACAGTGGACAAAAATAAAATAATCTCCTTTAGTTTTGTGACCTTGTTTACTTAGGTCCTTAAGTCCGAGGGATGTTTTCTCATCTGGTGCCCTAAAACTATCTGGTTTGGGAGTCACCAGCTAAATGCTCACTACCCGGGTAAGTTCGAAAGCCTAAGAAAATTAAGGGAAGAAAAAAAATTAATATAAATAAATAGCGTGAAAGTTAGAGTCGATATCCCAAAAACTTTCACTGTTCACAAAGTGCATATTTTTCTAAGAGTTTTATGAAAGATCAAAGAATCGATTCAATTTTAAATTCTTACATTTAATTTATAACAAGATTTTGCATTTTGACTTAGTTTAAGGAAAAATAATTTCTGATTAACCTATAACCTTGGATCACTTAAATTTTCGCAAAAATATTTTAACACTTTTCTCTATTTCAAAATGCGTTTTCAAAATGCTATATTTGATTTCTTTCTTTTTGGATTTTGTAGGTGTAATCCGCTGAAAACTCTCAGGAGATAAAACTCCTCCTCTAGGGGAAATCTAGAAGTTTAATGCCTTATTGCACATACTCAGTGCAATCGAGTCACCTGCGAAAGTGGTATAATATTTTCTTAGTTTTTTTTGTTTAGCTCGGGACGAGCAGAAGATAAGTGTGAGGGTGTGATTAGTCTCTAAAACTGCACATTTAATAGCACATCTTCACATTTATTTAATATTAAATTCTGCTAATAATTCCTCTCTCTTGTGTGTTTATAGGTCCATGACATGAAATGAAGAAGAAGACCCAAAATCACCATTTAGTTGGTGATTAAAAGCCTACAAATATAGCAATTGATTTTGGAGAGTTGTTTCGTCAAAATCAGGGGCCCAAAACCAGAACCGGGACATCCAACTGACAGGGGACTGAAGCGACTGCATGCAGCAGGCGTTGCTGCGCGCGCCGCTTCAGTACAGCCGCGGAAACGCGGCTCTGGCCGCGTTTTCGTGGCCGTACTGGCGCGGCCGCGCCAACGTCTTGGGCCAGGTGTTGCCCTTTGGCGCCTGTTCTCCTGGTGCCTATAAATACCCCCTTGGTGTTTTATAGGGAGAAATCCAGAGGGTTAGGATAGTTTTCTTTTCATGTTGTAGTGTAGGGTAGTTTAGGTTAGTTGTTCTTCTTCTTCCTCCTTTGTATTTTTCATTTCTTGTAGATCTTGTAATAGGAGAGAGTGATACATGGTTGGGAAGCAAGGGTGCTCGTAATAGAAGATGACAATCTATGAAAAATTTTCTCTTTACCTCTCTTTGTTTTCTTTTCTCTAACTCTTTTTACATGTTTAGCTAATTTTCTCTCATGGCACTAACTACTAACCACTAACTTGCTAACTTCTTACTTGATAATCCATATGAATCAATAGCCTCTACTAGGCCTTGCTCTTGCATGAGCCATTGATGGTTCATGATGATGGATTCTAACACTCTAACATCCTAACTCTCTAACAAGCTAACTTTACTTTATTCCATGCATACTTAGTTTTGATAGTTTAAGTGTAGATTGTATTTGTTTGTTGAGTTTGTATGTGAAAGTTATCATATGAATCATGCTTTGAAATCCTCTTGAATCAAGGACTAGTGAAGGCCAATGAAACATGTGAGGTAACTATCACTAAGAGGTTAGCATGGTTAGTGGAGCCATTAGTAATTAGTAGCCATGGGTTTTCTTTCTCTTTTTACTTTAATTTAGAAATATACCAAAAATCACAAATACATTCTTTTCTATGTTTCCCACTTCTTTGTTTTCACTTTATCCTTCTCTTTTTATTCTTTATTTTCTTTTCTTTTGATTTTAAAATTCTTTAAAACTCTATACACTTAACACATACGTGAACATACCGGTAAAGCTTCTATCGCTTCCCGTCCCTGTGGATTCGACCCGTTTAGCCTCTATGCTATAACGGAAGTATTGAGGAAGCTAAAGCACACACATTTTAATTCTTGATTTCAAAATATACACTTTTTGTGCGCGATTTTCCCCTGATCAATCCTTTAGTTATCAAACTATCGGCACAGAAGCAAACAACTAAAAAAACTGCTGCCGGTTTAGGTAAGATCAATTCCCCTTCGCAACAACTCCATCTTTTTTACATATAGTCTCTCTTCTTATGCAGCTAACTTGTTAATTTGGGATACAGGAACTGAAGTCGTAGGGGAACAAGGGGATTATTATAATCCTCCATTTATCTACAAGGAGGGTGATGAAGCTAGCAACTTCATCCTTTTTGACAAATCTGAGGGTGGTGCGGTGATCGGGGCGAAACAAGCACCTAAAAATGTGTATTTATGAAATTAGTGAAATTATATATGTGTGCTAATGTTCCCTCTATACTTCTATTATAACATTGGCTCAACGGGTCGAATTCACAGGGACGGGAGGCGATAGAAGCATTAACAGTTCTTATTCACATCAGTTGTTAACAAGTTCTTCTTTGTTAAAGAATGAGAAAAAGAAGAAAGAAAATGAAATCCGAAAGTGATGGGTGAGGAAAAGCGATGAAAACGACGATGTGATAACAAATAAAAAGTGATGGTGAAGAAAATGAAACAAAGGCAAATTAAGAAAGCGGTGAAGACATTGATAGGAAAATGATAAAAAAGGTTTTGAAAATGATTTTTAAAACAAAGTAAAAAGAAGAAGGAAAACTATGAAAGAAAACTCAGGGCTACTAACTACTAATTGATCCACTAACGATGCTAACCTCTTAGTGATAGTTGCCTCACATGGATCCTTGGCCATCATTAATCCTTGGCTTCAAGAGACGATACAAAGCATGACCCATAAGATTATTCTTCTACATTCAAACAACACATCCATAGCACACAATAAGTTGCAAGCTACTATTAAATTATCAAAACCGGTTAGAGGTGAGCATGAAATAAAGAAGACATTGCAAGTTAGCAAGTTAGTGGGTTAGATGTTAGAAATGTTAGAATGCTAGAATCCATCATCATGAGCCATCAATGGCTCTTGCAAGAGCAAGGCTTTGTAGAGGCTACTAGATTCATGTGGATTATAAAGTAAGTGGTTAGATGGTTAGTGGTTAGTAGTTAGATTGCCATGAGAAGAAAAGTTAGTTAAACATCTTGTAGAAGATGGAGAAGATTACAGTGGAGAAGAAAGTAGACACATTTACATAGATTGTCACCATCTATTACATCAATCTCTGTCTTCCTCTCTCTGAATCTCTCTGCCTTAATACATGATCTAAAAAGAAATGAAAATACAAAAGAAAGAAGAAGAACACCTACACTACACTAAAAGATAGAAAACCTAGCCTAAATCCAAATCTGCTTGTGTTTCAGGCCTCTGCAGGGTTCTTTTTATAGGCAAAAGAGGTTTCTAAAAGACGAAATGAGCCCACGCGTCGAAAATGGATGCGTGGGCCCACCAAATTGCCGCGGAATCGTGGCATTTGTTGCGTTTTCGTGGCAAAACTAGGGACTTAGGTCCCTGGTTTTGGCGAGGACCTTCTCCTGGCTTCGAGGACCTTCCTGGTATTCGAATTCTGATATTTTTGCCCAAATATTCGTCTGACGTGCGCAAGGGTCTAGGTTCAATGCATCTTCTAGAAGCTCGCTAGCTTGGCTTCCAAGAAATCCGTATTTAATTACCCGAAAATGGGTTTAATTAAGCTCTTATTACTCCTTTACCCTTAGACTCTTGATTTATCTGCAAGAGGACCAAAGCACGGTTTAGACTGATATTTTATTCATAATCAGCAGGGAAATGCGATATAATAATGCAAAACTGTGACTAATCACACCCCCACACTTATCTTTTGCTCATCCCGAGCAAAACAAGAAAAGAAAAACTATACTACAAATGTTATTACACCACTTTCGCCGGTGACGTGATTGCACTGAGCGTGTGCAACAAGCCGTTAAACCTCTAGGTTTCCCCTAGAGGAGGAGTTTTGTCTCCTGAGGGTTTTCATTAGATTGCAGCTACAAAATCCATAAAGAAAGAAAACAAATGTTAGTATTTTGAAACACATTTTGAAAGAGAGACAAGTTTTTGAAATATTTTTATAAAAATATAAGCGATTTAAGATCATAAGTCCACCAAAAATTATTCTCCCTTAAACTTAGTTTATATGCAAGATCTTGTCTTCAATTAAGGAAAGAATTCAAAATTAGATTGAACATTTTATCCTTCATAAAACTTAGATAATCTGCATTTTGTGATAGTGAAAATTTCTGAGATATCAACTCCAACCATCAAACCATATATATATATATATATATATTTTTTATTTCCTTAGTTTTCTTAGGCTTTCTAGTTTACCTGAATAGTGAGCCTTTAACCGATGTCTCCTAGACCAGACGGTTTTAGGGCACCAAATGAGAAAACATCCCTCGAGTTTAAGGACTCGAGTAAACAAGGCCACAAAACTAAGGGAGATTATTTGTTTCTTATGACCACCGTTAGGCGTGAATATTCATGCTTCTTGAGACATTGTTATCCAGCTTAATAAGTGATTTTTTTCCATATATATATTATTTATTTTTGCTTTATTGTATTTTAAGTCTTTGTTACCATCCCAAAAATGTGTAAGTGTGAAGTGCATACTACCTAAGGCAAAAAATTCAAGATAAAATTATCTCTCCAATTTATCTTACTTAGCTTATAATCTTAAACAAGATCCATTATTTCGACTAGGTTTAAGATGTCATAATTAAAGTTTCCTTAATTTCTAAGATCATTTTAATTTCATAAAAATAGATCAAAACTTTGTCTCTTGTTTCAAAAAGTTTTTAAAGAAAGGAAAAAAATTCTATACATAGAAAAATTCTAAGAATATACTAAAAGAAGTATAAAAGAAAGAAAATCTAAAAATCTATGTTAGTAAACCCTCCCCTACACTTATCTCATGTATTGTCCTCAATGCATCGTGATGTATGTATGCATGAAATAAATTGAGAGGGAAGGAAAAATCACCTCAAGGTGGTGGTTCCGATGGTGGTCTGATTGGTCCACGAAATGCAGCCTAATCTAATTTGCGTGGAGTTCGAAGAAACTCACCAGAGAGCTCTATAATACAACCCACTAGAATGATGTATATATGGATGATTTTTATTAAGAATTTAACCCCATATAATTTCCAAATTTTCAAATAATTTTGGAGTCAATTTTATCAACACCTTTATCCCAAAATAGAGTATGAAAAGATGGAATGATTGATTTGGGCTCAGGAAGTACATGAACTAATATCGACTCAGGGATTTGACTTAAATCAAGTAAAGGTTTAGCAGTCAAAATTGGTTCAGAAATCGGGTCCAAATCAAAAAGTTGAAACTCAAGTCCACATTCATTTTCCCACAGTGGAATGTGACTTTCTAAGATTGGTGATTCAAGTTCAAAAACGACAGGTATGGGAATCAAAACTGACTCTAAAATGTTGCTCAAATTGGGTAACAAAATAGGAGTCAATATTGATTTAGGAATTTGAACTGGATCACAAATTTGAGAATCTAGGTCACATTTCTCATTAAGTTCAATTTCATAAAAATGAGAACTTGCTAATTTGTCAATAGGACTTTCATAAGTATGAAATTGGTCAAGTTCAATTTATTGATCATAAATGATTGGTGATTCAATTTCACAATAGATTGGCACATGATCCAATGTTGACTCGGGAAAAATCCTAAAATCAGGTAAAAATACCTAAGTCATTATGGAATCAGGCAGTGAAATTGAATTAGTAAGTTGAGATTCATGATCATATTCATGCTCAAGTTCAATCTCAAAAAAGGATAACTTGCTAAAATATCAATGGGATTTTCAACATTTGAAGTTTAGTCAAGTTCAGATGGGTGTGCTGAAATTGAATCTTGGTTTCCAAAATGACAAGAGTCCCGGGTCAGATCAATAGAGTTAGGGATAGCTGAATTGGTCTAAGGTTAATAAGATAGGTTTTCCTCATTTCTATAAATGCTAACCAGTTGACTCAATTGTGTTTCCAACTATTGATGACTGGGTAGAAGATTTTTGAAATTGTAGTGCGGACTCTTGCAAGATTTCTATAATCTTTTCTAGATGTGATGTTTCTTCAAGTGGATGCTCTAGAATGGGAGTATAGAAATTTTGATTTCCAAAACAGCAAGAGTTCTGGGTCAAATTGATAGAATTAGAGATATCTGGATTGATCAAAGATTGAGAAGAGAGAGTTTCTTCATTCTTATAAATATTGACCAATTGACTCAATTGTATTTCCAACCTATCGATAGACTGAGAAGAAGATTTTTAAAATTGTAGTGCGGACTCCTGCAAAATTTCTATACTTTTTTCTAGATGTGATTTTTCTTTAAGTGAATGATCCAGAAAGGGAGTATAAGAATCTTGGTTATGGAAAGATAGTGAAGATTGTGAGTCCAACATATTATGAGATTGAAGCTCAGACTAACGAAAGCATTCCATACTCATTTCAGAGGTAGATGGTTGGTCATGTTGAATATGTGAAACTGAGGATGAATCATGAAAATATTGTGGAATTGGTGAATTGAGCTTCTTTTGTTGGGACTCAAGCATGGCTTGTATGGTTTCTATACTTTTTTTAAACTCAAATTTTTCTTCAATGGGAGGTCAAAAAAAAGGAGTATAGGAAGCAAAATTGGGGAGTAGAGAATGTGAAAATTGTGAAAATTGTGGAAGGTGGTGGAAAATTTGACTCGGGGGAGGTGAATCCCTATTGACTCTATGATGAGTTAAAATTATTTTTGAAATTATAGTCATAAGATTGGAGATATGAGTTGTATTGATTCGGATAAGTCCAACCCAGTGTATTTGGTTGATTCATATTGTAAAAAATCGGGTTGGAATTATCCGAAACAAATGGGGTCGGTGTGAAATATGGATTCATATTAGGATTGAAAGAATTATTGTTATTGAATTCCATTTCACAAACTATCACAAACAAAAAAGAAAGAGCAAGCAACAAACAAAAAGAAAAGAAAAAAATCAAAACCAAGTCTATACTTAGGTTGACCTAGACGACCCCTAACTGATCGATTACTCAGGGGAGCTTGTTGCTTGAATCCAACCACAAGTTAATCGGCCAGGTAGGGGCAAAATACGGTGGGAAGTATCCATGCGTAAGAAATGGGTTAATTACGTCAAACCACGATACCTTCGAGGCGTAACCTCTTAATCCCTAACCTTAGACACCAATTTTACAAGAGTAAGATTCAAAACAAGTTCCACCCTCGGTCAATCTCTTAGTGAGTCCAAGATGTCCCTAGGGGCCAACTTCTATCAATTTTTATAGGACTTGAGTTGTGTGAGTGGGGAGGTAATTTTTGGGCTAAGGAAGAGTGATGAAATTCCTACCTTATCTTGTATGGGTTTTGCCCTTAAGTTCAATTCGTGCAAGTGTGCAATATAGACAAGAGTATAACACAAAGTGATAAATCACCCACGTGTTTGTCCTATGCTATATGTAATGCCATATGTACACCTCAGTACAGATCACAATAACAGAACAAAATACAGTATATTGGAATTGAAATTTGACATGTACCTAAATGTAAATATCTAAACCGTTTTAAAAGCGTCCAAATATCGTGTTTTAGTTCTTTAATTTATTGTAGTGTGTAGGTAATCAAAGCAGGAACGTAGCAGTGCAAATCAACTAGCTATTACAATATGCACATCCCAGCAAAATAAGAAAAAAATTCAGCCATAAAATTGCCACGGAACCGCGGCTAAAGTTGCGTTTGCGCGGCTATTCTTTGAAATCTGGGTCCCTGCTTTCAAGAGCAGAGAGATACAATGCTAATGGGTGTTCTACAATATTCAGTTCCTGTAAAAATTAACCTGCACACTAAAACAAAGAAGAAAATGTTAATAAAAATGTGAAAACAAAACCATTCCCATCCCCGGCAACGGCGTCAAAAATTTGATCGGGGCGAAACCAGCACATGAAAATGTGTATTTATGAAATTAATGAAATTATATATGTGTTCTAATGTTCCCTCGATACTTCCGTTATAGTATTGGCTCAACAGGTCGAATTCACAGGGACGGGAGGCGATAGAAGCATTAACAGTTCTTATTCACGTCGGTTGTTTACAAGTTCTTCTTTGTTAAAGAATGAGAAAAAGAAGAACGAAAAGGAAATCCGGAAGTGATGGGTGAGGAAAAGTGATGAAAACGACGATGTGATAACAAATAAAAAGTGATGGTGAAGAAAATGAAACAAAGGCGAACGAAGAAAGCAGTGAAGACATTGAAGGAAAATGATAAAAAAGGTTTTGAAAATGATTTTTAAAACAAAGTAAAAAAGAAGAAGAAAAACTATGAAAGAAAACTCATGGCTACTAATTACTAATTGATCCACTAACCATGCTAACCTCTTAGTAATAGTTGCCTCACATGGATCCTTGGCCATCATTAATCCTTGGCTTCAAAGTATGGCCAATAAGATTGTTCTTCTACATTCAAATAACACATCCATACCACACAATAAGTTGCAAACTACTATTAAATCATCAAAACCAATTAGAGGTGAGCATGAAATAAAGAGGACATTGCAAGTTAGAAAGTTAGTGGGTTAGATGTTAGAAATGTTAGAATGTTAGAATCTATCATCATGAACCATCAATGGTTTTTGCAAGAGTAAGGCCTTATAGAGGCTATTAGATTCATGTGGATTATCAAGTAAGTGGTTAGATGGTTAGTGGTTAGTAATTAGATTTGCCATGAGAAGAAAAGTTAGTTAAACATCATGTAGAAGATGGAGAAGATTACAATGGAGAAGAAAGGAGACACCTTTACATAGATTGTCACCTCTATTACATCAATCTCTCTCTTCCTCTCTCGAATCTCTCTGCCCTAATACATGGTATAAAAAGAAATAAAAATACAAAAGAAAGAAGAAGAACACCTACACTACACTACACTAAAAGATAGAAAACCTAGCCTAAATCCAAATCTGCTTGCGTTTCAGGCCTCTGCAGGGGTTTTTATAGGCAAAAGAGGTTTCTAGAAGACGAGACGAGCCCATGCGTCAAAAATGGACACGTGGGCCCACCAAATTGCCACAAAATCGCGGCATTTGCTACATTTCCACGGCAAAACCAGGGATTTAGGTCCCTGGTTTTGGCGATGACCTTCTCCTGGCTTTGAGGACCTTTTTGGTATATTCGGATTCTAGTATTTTTGCCCGAATATTCATCTGACGTGCGCAAGGGTCTAGGTTCAATGCATCTTCTAGAAGCTCCCCAGCTTGGCCTCCAAGAAATCCAGATTTAATTACCCAAAAATGGGTTTAATTAAGCTCTTATTACTCCTTTACCCTTAGACCCTTGATTTATCTGCAAGAGAGACCAAAACACGGTTTAGACCGATATTTTATTCATAATCAGCAGGAAAATGCGATATAATAATGCAGAACTGTAAACTAATCATGCGGCTGATGTCTGTCCTTCGGTGCTGGCGGGGAGAAAGAGAGCCCGATGACTTCAAGCTCCAGGAAATATGTTGCGGAGCCCATGCCAAGTGAAGGAGAATCAGACATTCAGCTACTGAGGTCCTTAGGACCGATGAAGTTCTCCCTGAGACTGCTTCTGGTGCTTCTCCCGCCACTTCAGGGTTTCTTCTATGGAGCCTATTAGAGTCGGCACCACCATCAAGGGAGCCCCGGGGGACGTTATCATTGAGGCGGTTGGGATGGTGTCTGTTATGACTTCATCTCCTCTTGGTAATATTATGGTCATTTGTTAGCAATCTTTCCTTAATATTATTATACTTTTATCCTTGTTTTAATAAAGTACTCTTGTAGGTGTTCCGCCTCTAGATGCATCAGCATCAAGGGAGCCAGCGAGCCTTTCCGGAGAATTCAGGGAGGAGACAAGTATTTCAGCTGTTGTGGATGTCGCAGAGTTGGACGTCTTATATCGCGACCTGCCTTCTTACCAACCGGAGCCTGTTTGTATCTCTATGGTAGCTGAGGAGATGAGGGCTGCTATTCCTTCCATGGAATCAGTTACACTCCTAGCTGAATCTGTTGGTGAGATTACGGTAGTTTTTCTGACGCCACCAGTCTTGGTAACAATTGGCCTCAGGGTAATTACCAGTCCGACATCTCCAATGTTGGTTGTCGAGCCAGCTCTTCCAGGAGTAGTCACCAACCCTACCTCTGTCGTGACCTGTGTACTAGTATCCATGAAGACTCCTCCTTGACCGCCAGCGATTCCTCGTCCTTCTCTGACCCGTGTTTTTGCCACTTCTTCCATAATTATGATAGTGAAACCGGTGAAAGTTTTGCCTTTTGGGATTACTCATTCGTCGGGAGTAATTGAGGCTGAGAAGGAATTTGTGGCTGAGATTGTTGACAGCTTCTACAAGAGCCTAAAACAATCTATTGCTTTAATTTTGAAGGGCACAACCACCTCATTTTCAGCTCTAAAGGTGGTCCTCTCTCGAAACATTGAGAGTATCTGAGATTTTGGAGGGGATGACCAAGCTGCTGCATTGGAGCCTCCGGTGGAGAAGTTTGAGAAGGACGTGGGTGAGTGGCGTCACCTCAACAGCTCAGACATGGATTCTTCAGTTGATGAAGAGCTTGAGCGCCTCATGGCTCAAATATGAGAGGCTCACTTTGCGAGGAAATGGCCAAGGCGGTATCTTCAGATTTGAAATCCTTGTTTATGCATATATGTTTTGTGTTGCAAATATGAGAAATAGAATTTGATGTGTTTCATGCTTGTTTATGCATGTTTATCTCCATATATTTGCATACATGTTTATGAGCATTTATTGCATATTTATTTATTTATTGTTATGCATGAGTTAAGGGGGAGCTTCCTTGAAGCTTTACTTTAATCCATGCATATATAACTCCATGAGTTTTGTCATCATCAAAAAAGGGGAGATTGTTGGCCCAAAGGCCCATCACTCTAGTTTTGATGATGATCAACTCATGTAGTTATGGTACTAATGATCTTGTGTTTATTTAGTCTCAGATTTATGATCAAGATCTTAGTAGGTGTGTAGCTTCAATAAAGGATTTAAAGTCAAGTTTTGGAGCAGCACGGTTTGATTCAAGAGCTTGTGCATCAAGACCATATCAAGTACTCAAGAGGAGTCTAGCTCTATGGATCGTGTTTGGACCAAGTCAAGAAGATGAGAAGACTTCAAGTGAAGACTTCAAGATCAAGACTTGTGTCTAGGTTTGTTTTTATAAAATTGTGTTTTAGTTAAAATGTAAAGGATAGAATAGTTGGTGGATTGCTAAAGTATATCTTACACACACACATACTCTTGATTTATATGTGTTTTCATAAAAGAGATTTCATTTTAGAAAAGAGTTTTCTTTTAGAAAAATACCGGTTTGGTTTTTGGTAATCAAAGTTTACATGTATTTAACCAAAACCGTATTTAGTGCTTTATGTCAAAAACATATATATTTCACCATGTATGTGTAGTGGATCATATCCATACACTCTATGCTTCAAATGAGTTTAAATATCTTGTTTTTGTATTTGGAGAAGTTTGGAAAAATAAGTTTTGGAAAAATCAGTTTTGGAAAAATACAGTTTTTGTTTTGAGCCAAAATTTCCAAGTTACAAAAATAGTTCAACTTGTTTGTAACATGTCTTGATTTTACTCAACATGTTTGTATCAAAGTATAATACTGAAACTATTTTTGTATATTTTTCATGATTTTATGGGATTTTATTTTAGCCAAAAAACCAAGTTTTCAAATCCCTTAACTTGTCTGGTCTGGCTTCTGCCGGTCGACCAGACCGGTCGACCGAGCTAGAAGTCGGTCGACCGGGTGGTCTACTGACGTGCACAGACGTGCACGCCAGTGTATACTGGAGGGCTGGTCGACCGACCCGGTCGACCGCCAGAGAGCTTCTGCTCTCTGGAAATGCCGCGGTCGACCGGGCGGTCGACCGGCAGAGAGCTCTGCTCTCTATTCCAGGGTTTCGGTCGACCGGCCGGTCGACCGCTGCCCCAACGGTCAGAAAAATGACCGTTGGCGGTCGACCGGGCGGTCGACCGACAGCTCATTCTGGCTCCCTAACGGCTAGTTTTTGGAGCCCTATAAATTGGGGCATTTGGGGGCTGTTTTCCACAAGATTTTTGGATAGTTTTTAAGCCAGTTTTTTCTACTCTATTAAGAGGTTTTCTCCACTAAATTGAGAGCAAATATTTCCAATCAAAAGGGGAGTTTTATCAAGAGTGTTTAAAAGTGATTTTCTTGAGTTTTCCTCCACCATTTCCATCCTTGTTTTCTCACACAACACTTGAGCCATCCATTGCTATATCTACCTATAGGAGTGTTATTGTGAGAGGATTTTAGGTGATCAAGAGTTGTGATCACCAAAGTTCCATCTTTGTTCTTTGAAGAGGCGGACAAGTGTGTTCGCGGTGTTTCGAGTTCGAGTGCGAACTTGTTGTTTGAGGTGCGGCCTCGGCGAGCTAGTGAGCTTGCGGTGTGTACGGGACTAGAGAGTCCAAGAGTTCTAGCGGGAACTCCTTGTAGGTGTTGCGGCACCGAGTGATCCGGTGGGATCGATTATAGTGAAAATTCTTCTAGTGTGAAGGCGGGGATGTAGAGCAAGTGTGCTCGAACCTCGAAATAAATATCCCGTGTTTGCGATTGCTCACTCTCTATCTCTTTGTCTTTATATTTGCATGCTTATATTGTCTTTATCTTTATATTCTTGATATACATTGTGTGCTTAATTGATATATGCTTGGGGTTTGTTTGCTAACACTTGTATTCAACCAAGAGAGCCAAAGCGGCACCTCAACTCTTATTTAGAGGAATCTTGAGGAGTTAGTCCAGAGCCCTTCACGGAGAATTCGGCTACACTCTTGTGTTATACGTGGTGTTTAGTTTAAGAAGTTTAATTTGCATCATATAAGTTTTTAATTCCGCATAATTGACCATTAGATTAGCTCATCACCTATTCACCCCGCTCTAGGTGATTTACAATTCGCTGTTCAGAAGTTTACTGTTAACATGACAACAAGAACTCCTGGCCTTGACGGAGGAAAGGAGAACAAAGTTATGGACTCATCTGTTCAGAGGTGGTTGACTGGACTTAACAGTTTGAGTACCATAAAGAGGAGAGATCTAGACATCTGTCAGTTCAGAGATAATATGGATATAACCGATTGGAAGTTGCTAGACTCAGAGCCTTGCCGTTCAGAGGTGGACATAACAGCAAAGGAGTAGTCCCTACCGGACTGAAAGATGAGACTTAATTATTTGTCGGTTCAGAGGTAAACGGGCATGACCGATTGAGAAATAACTAAGCTCAGAGTTTTTACCATTCAGAGGTGACAAACTGGACATAACGGTAAAAAGAAAGAATTTCAGTGGGGGAAATAGGACTTGATCACAAATTCTGTGGAGAAATTGGTATCTCTTTCAAATGTAATTTGGGAGGAATTGTCAGAGGTATATTGTTAACGTGACAACCAAGATAGTCCATTGTGGACTTGAAAGGAAAATAATAGGCTTTGAGGCGAGTCTACCAAGAACTCATTGGGGAATTAGAAACTGACTTCCCATAAGACATTCTATGTCAGAGGTAATTATTAACGTAACAAAAAGTGCTCCGTGGAGATTTAAAAGGGGATTTGTAAAGCAGCCTGTCAGATGTGTTCAAACATAACAACAATTTAGGTGCACCTGTCATTCTATTAAGAGAATGACAAGTAGAGTTTGATCTGCTGGGGATATTAGACAGATCTGTGGGAATGTTGATTCTATCCGTCGGGGAATATGTTAGAGTCTCACTACCAAAAGTTTAATGTTAACATGATATTTTGACTTATGATTCATTTTGTAGGGGAAATGAATATTTTTTTCTTTTATGTGGTCTTACCATTCCATGGACAGGAATTGGTAAGCGATTTTGGAGAGAAATCAAATGGGATCAGGTCCCTTTAGGATTTTTAGCAAACTCTCAGCTGTCAACGGGTTTAGTATGCTTTTACCAACTACCGTTTGACTTGGGCTAGCCATGCTATTTTCCTCAGTATGATGAGTTATTGAGGACTTATATTGGATTTAAAAGTCAACATTTTCCTCTATCCTTAACCGTCAGAGGCGTTGGATATAGTGTAGTGTGCCTCTTGCATATAAGCTGGAGGCCACAAAGGTAAACATGAATTTCGTGGGGGGTTTTGTCTGGAGATTAGCCTCCTCGTAGAGTCCCCTTTGATCCTTATTTTGGTGCCACATTTTGACATGAATGTAAAACCAATGGAAAGGTTCTACAAGAGATGTGTCACGAACCTTCTTCAATGAGTTTAGCTTGATAAGCCATCAGATAAACTCATTTGATCCTCCATTCGATCGGTTATCACCTTTTGATATGAATGTGAAAACAGTGAAAAGGTTCTGCAAAAGATGCGCAACGAACCTTCTTCAATGAGTTTGGCTTGATAAGCCATCAGATAAACTCATTTGATTCTCCATTCGATCGGTTACTACCTTTTGATTGAATGCGAAACCATAGAAAGGTTCTGCAAAAGGTGCGTCGCGAACCTTCTTCAATGAGTTTGGCTTGATAAGCCATCAGACAAACTCATTTGATTCTCCATCTGATTGTTCGGACCTTTTGTCGTTGGGTCGAGCTTCGTCGATCGAATAGAAGCAGGGAGGTATGCCACCATTGCATATAGAAAAGTCAGGTAGATAAGCCATCATAGTGATTATAAAGAAGAGCGCCTGAAACTGTTGCTTAGGCATGCTTGATTTTAAAATATGACCTATTCTTCTAAGTTGAAGATAGATGCATGTTTATATACTAGAGAAGAGTGACAAGGCTAAAAACATGACATTTTATCTTTATCTTTTCTTCGATATTTACATCATGCATTATAATGTCACCTATGTTCGGTTGGCTCGGCGTTGATCTACCATGATGTGATCCATTGAATGAGGAAGCTTTTCTTTGACGCCCTCCCAAACATCTTGGATCTCAATCCCTAATCCATCTCATTGATCAGGGTGGAGCTTCGATCAGAGATATAATATTAACTTGATCATGAGAAAAGTGACAAGGCTAAAACTGAAGTTTCTAACTTTGTCATTGCTTTAATGTCGACATTATGCATCATAATGTCACCAATGTTCGATCAGCGTCGATCGATGGTGATGTAATCTGATCATAGGATAGCTTCTGACAAGTTTATAGGTGAACTAGAGAAGAGTGGTAAGGCTAAAACCAAAGTTTTATACTTTGTTTCTTCTTCAATGTAACCAGCGTACGATCGGCTCGACACTGATTGACAGTGATCTAGAGAAGAGTGACAAGGCTAAAACTGAAGTTTCGCAGTTTGTTTCTTCTTCAATATAACCAGTGTTCGATCGGCTTGACACTGATTGACAGTGATCTAGGGAAGAGTGACAAGGCTAAAATTGAAGTTCCGCACTTTGTTTCTTTTTAAATGTAACCAGTGTTCGATCGGCTCGACATTGATCGATGGTGAACTAGAGAAGAGTGACAAAGTTAAAATTGAAGTTCCACACTTTGTTTCTTCTTCAATGTAACTAGTGTTCGATCAGCTTGACACTAATCGACGGTGAACTAGAGAAGAGTAACAAGGCTAAAACTGAATTCTTCTTCAATGTAACCAGTGTTCGATCGGCACGACATTGATCAACTGTAATCTGATCCGTTGAAGAAAGAAAGAAGCTTTTCTTTGGCGCTCTTCCAAACATCTTGGATCTAGAAATTTTGATCAGAGGTGTAATGTTAACCTGATCACAGAAAGGCTCCTATCAAGGATAATACTTCTTCAAGAATCTGCGTTAGCCGACATTATGAGTGTATCACCGTCTAGGGTTATAAAGCGGTATGCTTCATTTGAGTAGACTGTTTCTATTATGAACGATCCTTCCCATTTGGGTTGAAATTTATCTTTGGCTTTGTGTGTCATGACCATAGGTTGTCTGATGGTTAAAACCAAATCTCCTTTTTGGAATACCCTTTGCTTAACCTTTTTATTGAAAGCTTTCGAGATTCGAGCTTGGTACAACTCAATGTGTTGTTGGGCTTGTAGTCATTTCTCATCTAGGGCTTCGAGTTCTTGAAGACGTAGCCGATCATTATCTTCCTTAGTCATCTTGGTTGCTAAGGCGACTCGTAATGATAACATCTGGATCTCTAGCGGTATGACTGCCTCACACCCATATACCAGAGAAAAAGGCGTATTGCTTATTGGGGTTCGGACTGTTGTTCGGTAGGCCCAAAGACATTCACCGAGCTTCTTATTCTAATCTTGTTTGCTTGACGAAATGAATTTTTTGAGTAGCTTAATAATTGTCTTATTGAATGCTTCTATCAAACCGTTAGCAGCAGGGTTATAAGCAGTTGATGCCACATTTTGAATTCCGTATTTATTGCAGAACCGATAGAATATTTAGCTTGCAAATTGAGGACCATCATCATGAATAATTTGCTTGGGGACACCAAACCGATGGATGACATGGTGTTTGATAAAGTTAACAACATTGAAAGTTTTAACTTCAATAAGTGGTATAGTCTATGCCACTTTGAGAAATAATTTGTTATTGCTAAGATAAACCAATGACCTTTTGTCGATAAGGGGCGAATAGGTCCTACGATATCGATTCCCCGTGTCTCGAATGGCCACGAAGCAACAGTCGGGTGAAGTAGCTCCAGAGGTTGATGTATAAAGTCTAGATGGATTTGACAGACTCTACACCTTTTTGCATATTTAATTGTATCAGCTATCATGGTTGGCTAATAATACCCGAGTCTGTGCAATCGATCCTTGAGTTTCGGACTTGATTGATGAGCTCTGCATATACCATCGTGTGCCTTTTTAAGCACTTTTTGTGCTTCCAAATTAGAGAGGCTACGAACAAGATATCGTCATATGAGCGACGGTAGAGTGTTTTTATTATCGGATCATAGTAGAAACGAAGAGACCTTCGTCGGATAGAAGCTGCCTCCTTAGGGTCGTCCGGTAATATACCATACAAAGTATAGTCAATGAGAGAAAACCGCCAATCTCTAGGTTCGAACCCTATTGAGGTTACATGGACTTCATTAGTCTCCAACATCTGCTTAGGACAGACAAGACGTCGAATGGCCACTGTAAAATGATAAGTTGTATCAATAGGCAAGGCCAATGTAGCCGCTAGTGCAGCCAAAGTGTCTGCCTTAGTATTTTGAAATCGGGACACATGAGCGATGTAAAAGCCATCAAATGGATTAGCCATTTTGATGACTGCATGGTAATAAGGTACCAAGTCTTCATGCTGAATCTCGTATTCTCCTTTGACTTGATTAACAATCAGCTTTGAATCACCATAAGCTTCGAGATAGCATACCCCCATTTAACGGGCAAGCTGTAGGCCGATGAGTAGAGCATTATATTCTGCAATATTGTTAGAACAAGGTTCTGTCAACAAAAATGCCCGAGGAAGGACATGATTTTATGGCAAGTAAATACCACCCCACACCAGCGATAATCCTGCCTTTAGGATCTGTTCTTGATGCTCCATCGAAAAACATTTGCCATACTTCATCTTCTGAGATCATATTGGATTCGAAGATCTCATCTGAAATATCTTCATGAACCTTTGAGCTCTCTAGAACTGGATGAGCGGCCAGAAATCTGCAAGGGCCTGACCCTTGACTGCCTTTTGAGGGACAAAGAACATATCGTATTGAGACAAGAGGATGGCCCATTTTGCCAACCTTTAATTTAGTGATTCTGGTTTTGTCATAAGAATATGTAAGGAATTAACTGTGGAAATGACATGTATGGTTTGGCCAACCAAGTAATGTCGCGTCTTTTGAATGGCAAAAATAAGAGCTAAACATTCCTTTTCAATAGGGTTATACTGGGATGCAGCTTCTATCAGGGTCCTACTCAGATAGTAAATGGCCTGTTCATGGCCATCATCATTCTTTTGAGGAAGGAGAGCACCTAGGGAATGGTCCATAGCTTCCTAATGTGGGAGCTATCAGGACTGGAGGTTTAGTGAGGTACCTTTTAATATCCTCGAAAGCGTCCTGTAGGCTTTATCCCATACAAAAGAGACACTCTTTTTCATAAGCTGGATGAATGGTTGACAATGGTCTGAGAGATTTGCAATGAATCTTAGGATATAGGCCAACCTACCTTGCAGACCCCTGAGTTCTTTGAGACTCTTAGGTGGTTGCATGCTCTGAATAGCTTTGACCATGTCTGGGTCAAGATGGATTCCTTTTGATGTGATAATGAATTCCAAGAACTTGCCACTTGAAACCTTCAAGAAGGACTTTATTGGGTTCATTTTCAGCTGATGGGCACGCATTATATCGAACATTGTTTTTAAGTCACGAAGATGATCATTCTTATCACGACTTTTGACAGCAATATCGTCGACATAACACTCTACCATTTTTCGGAGGTGGCTATGAAAAATTGTACTCATTGTACGTTGATAAGTTGCTCCCGCATTCTTTAATCCGAAAGGGATCACAGTATAGCAGTATACCCCCAACAATATTCGGAATGAAGTATGCCTTTCGTTCTCTAGGTACATCTTGATTTTGTTGTATCCTGAGAAGCCATCCATAAAAGACATTCTCTCAAAGCCATATGTGTTATTTATCATGACGTTAGTGATGGGCAATGATAAATCATCTTTAGGGCAGGCTGTATTAATATCGCGGTAGTCAATACAGATCCAGATTTTTTTATTCTTTTTAAGAATAGGGACAATGTTAGCAACCCAATCCGGATGTTGCTCCTCCCATATAAAATCACATGCGAAAAGTTTATGGACTTCAGTTTCAATAGCTTCCATAATGTCAGGGCGAAACTGTAACGCCCCGATCCCACGGATACGGAGACGTCACTGCGACGTATATACGTAGGTCAGAAAGTGCCCCCACGCATATACGCTAAGCAATAAGTACAATAAGAATCAGAGTACACGACTAAGCGTGGTATCCATACATATGCCAACTGAAAAGTACAACTACAAAGCTATCACAGGATATGATAAAGTACTACACATTACATGTGTATTACATCACAACCAAGTCCAAAAGCAAAAGATACAATATAAACACAAAATGCTCACGAGTAGTATGAAGATCCCGTGAGTCAAAAAGAGAGATCTGGCACAAGGACTGGAGTTAATCGGCCTGCTCACTAAAGAAAGCTTGATCCTCTGTGGATGGCTCCACTTCGATCCAAGCTTCAGAACCTGAATATGCAAATCCAAGGGGGTCAAGACCTCATAACAAAAATCAGGCTACAGCCAAATGGCATAAGAGACATAAATAAGTAAGGGGGAACAGTAAGATAAATATCAATCAGCAGGTAATGAAAGCATAAAGAGTAAGAGTCTGAATACAATAGATCCACAGTTAATGTCTTATTATTATTACTTGTCTTACTATGATATCTAGCTATGTGACCCAGCGTCCCAGCTCACATAGATCCATATCCTAGTAAAGCAAGGTTGTTATTGGAAACCAGCGGTTGTATCGACGAACTATGTTTACAGTGGATCCCGTACATGCCCGGGATAACGGTCCAGGATTGTTCCGTTGCTTGGTGACGGAAGCCAGCCGCTAGGCTAACAGGAGGGACTTATGTATGCCCTTTATCATGATAGTATTCAGGAAGAGGGAGCAAGCACTCCCCTCGGTCCCCTGGTGGCCCACAGGTCAGACCGGAACATGAGTTGCACAACATTCCTAAAACCACTGTAAACACGAACACATATCGATATTCGCATGTTTTCCCCCGACCCAATATAAGTTGGTCCATTTTATACAAAAGTCAAGTGTATCATGCTTGGTTCAAGTGATGGCATGATAAGTGGCGATATCCATTTATTAACAAGTTATGGAATGGGACTACACAATAATAAGTCATGAAGTAACAAGAAGTAATATCCATCAAGTAATATGTCATGAGGTATCTGTCATGAAGCACAAGTAACAATAATACATAGCACATGAACCAATGATATGATCCAAATTCAGAAAATAAATCAACTAAGACAAACAGTCAGAATTAGTCGACTAGGTGGAATGGTTAGTCGACTAATAGGGGTCTTAAGTCGACTAACAGTCAGGATTAGTCGACTAAAACTGAGTTCCAGAGAGTTGGATTCTGGTTTCAGGAAAAGTTAGTCGACTAGGTGGAAGGGTTAGTCGACTAACAATGATTATAAGTCGACCAACAGATACTTAAGTCGACTAAGCCTGTGATACAGAGAGTTGGGTTTCTGATTCAGGAAAAGTTAGTCGACTAGGGTGGAAAGTGTAGTCGACTAACAAAGATTTCTAGTCGACTAATAGATGGGCTAAGTCGACTAAAACTGTGTTCCAGAAAAGGTTACGTTTCAAAAATAGATGGGTTAGTCGACTAATTCCTAGGTCAAGTCGACTAATCGTCTAGAAACAGAATACAGAACAGATTTTCTGATGGTTGTGTTTGATGGTCCAAAAACATGATTTTGAAGATGTAAATATACAGGATATGAGAACACAAGTGTGCTAGGAATTAGACAAGTCTTGGTGAGTAAAAATACTCACTTTGAACGGTTAAATCGAAGCTTTACGAGTTCCGAAAAGGTTGTTGTCGACAATATCACCAACTTGATCCTTGGCGATGTTGCGGACGATCCCAATCCAAAGAAGTGGTGGTTGCTAGAGATGGAGAAGATGACCTAGGTGATGTTTTGGAGTTAGGGTTTGAGTTGAGATGAAGGAGGATTTGGTGAGGGTGAAGGTTTCTCTTGGTGGAAGGAAGTAAAAAGGAAAAGAAGTGTAAAGGAAATGTTTAAATAGGTTTATGATTTTGTAAAGGAGATGCAATTTATGTAGAAGAGAGGGGGCTTTGTGTAAATAGGGGAGGGGATGAGTGTCCCTCTTCTTGGCCACTTGGCCGGCCATGGGAGAGAGAGAAAGAGAGATGCATTAAATGAGGAAGTAGGTGGGAGTTGGTGGAATTTTGGAGAAAAGTGGAATTATTGAAAAATTGGAAAATTTTGAGGCTTGTGAAGGAAGTAAAGGAAAATCAAGAAAAGGGAAAAGGAAAAGAATTATAAAAAGGAAAGATATCTTCTTTGGCTTAAAATTTAAAAATGTTGAAAAGACAATTTTCCAGGTTTAAGTCGAAAATGCGGAAAACATTTCGGAAAATACCGAAATCGTCCGAAATCCAAGTATTTCGGAACGACCCGAAAATTTTACCAAAAATCAAGAATAATATTTTAAGACTCATGGTGAAATTCGTTTGAAGAAATAATTTATAGTTTTAAAACTAAAAATCCCGGAACCAATTATCTACCGACTCCGGTGGAATTTTCATAAATTCATAAAATTCTCAGAAAAAGTATTTAGATAGAAAATATGATTCTAAGAAATAAAGTCTAAAGGACCTTCTAGAAATTCCTAACTGTTTGTGAATTAAAAAATCCGAGAATCGATCAGCGACACTGGTCGACACCGGTTTTGAAAATATTTAATTAAATTCAGGAAAATTCCAGAAAATCATAGAAAATATATAATATTGGAAAATGATTTTTAAAACTGAAATCGGTCAAATACAGGAAGTAAATCAAAAAATACGATCGAAAAACTGAATACGCAACTAAGTACGTATTCCGGGAACGGGGTATTACAATCCACCCACCTTACAAAAATTTCGTCCTCGAAATTTCATAAAGTGAAAGGTGACGGTAAAGAAGGATAACAGGAAGTGAAAGGCAGTAATAAAGAAGGATGAGAAGAAAGAGTTTACCAAATCAAGATGTGAAGAGTTGAGGGTAACGCTCACGGATAACATCCTCTCGTTCCCACGTGGCCTCTCCTGGTGCATGTCTGTTCCAAGATACCAACACTAATGGTATTGCCTTATTCTTCAATGTCTTGACACTTCTGTCCAAAATGGCCATCGGTTGCTCTTGGTATGACAAATCCGGTTGTAGTTCCAGTTCGGAGTGATCCAGGATATGACTATCATCCTTCACATACCTCCTCAGCTGTGATACGTGGAATACGTTGTGAACTCCGTCCAAAGATGGCGGTAACGCCAACCTGTAAGACACATCTCCCACTCGGTCCAAGATCTCGAATGGGCCGATATATCTCGGACTAAGCTTTCCACGAGTACCGAACCGGATTACTCCCTTCGTAGGTGATATCTTCAAAAACACATGATCCCCTGTCTGGAATTCCAATGGCCTTCTCAGTGTGTCTGCCCAACTCTTCTGCCGACTCTGTGCTGCCCTGAGGTGATCTCTGATAATCCTGACTTTATCTGTTGTCTGAATCAGGATCTCTGGTCCCAAAAGTCTCCTCTCACCGACTTCATCCCAACAAATCGGTGATCTACACTTCCTACCATACAATGCTTCAAATGGTGCCATCTTGATACTTGCCTGATAGCTGTTATTATAAGAAAATTCAGCCAAGTGTAGATGGTCTTCCCATGATCCCTGGAATTCAATCATGCAGGCCCGCAACATATCTTCAAGAATCTGGATAGTCCTTTCAGATTGTCCGTCTGTCTGAGGATGATATGAAGTACTGAATTTCAGACGAGTCCCTAGACTTTCTTGGAGGCTTTCCCAGAAATGAGATCTGAACCTGGTGTCTCTGTCTGATACAATACTAACTGGAACTCCATGCAGACGAACTATCTCCTTCATGTACTTGTCTGCCAGAACCTCTGTTGTCTGACCTACCCTGAATGGTATGAAGTGAGCTGATTTGGTGAGGCGATCAATGATTACCCACACAGCATTATTACCTTTAGGACTGCGAGCCAATGCCGTGACAAAATCCATGGTGATGTGCTCCCACTTCCACTCAGGTATCGGTAAAGGTTGTAGAAGTCCAGCTGTCCTCTGATGCTCCATCTTTATCTGCTGACAAACCAAGCACTTGGCAACATACTGGGCTATCTCCCTCTTCATAGCATTCCACCAAAACTGCTTCTTTATGTCCTGATACATCTTGTTTCCCCCTGGGTGTATGGAATAGGCTGAACTGTGTGCTTCTGCCAGAATCTTCTGCCGAACTTCTCCTTGGGGAACACAAATCCTGCTGCCAAAATATAATGCACCATCTGGATGAATACAGATATCAGTCCTCAATCCAGCCTCTACCTGGGCTCGAAATGACTACAATCTGGGATCTTCCTTTTGAGCTTCCTTGATCTCATCTATCAATGTTGACTGAATCTGCAAGGTCATGAACTGTCCTGCCTTATCAACTCCTTGTACCAACATTAAGTCCAATCTGATGATGTCTTGAATCAACTCCTTCTGCTGAGTAAGTTGGACAAGCACTCTATTCTCTGGCTTCCTGCTCAGTGCATCCGGTACTGTATTGACCTTGCCTGGATGATATTGCAAGTCAATATCATAGTCCGCCATCAGCTCCAGCCACCGCCTCTGCCTCATGTTCAACTCCTTCTGTGAGAAAATATACTTGAGGCTCTTGTGATCCGTGTATATCAACACCCTACCTCCCAGAAGATAATGCCTCCAGATCTTCAAGGCAAATATAACAGCTGCCAGCTCCAAGTCATGAGTTGGGTAATTCCGCTCATGAGTCTTCAGTTGCCTGGATGCATAAGCTATGACATGATCATGTTGCATAAGTACACACCCCAGGCCCTTTCCTGATGCATCACTGAATATGACCATCCCTCCTCTTCCTGAGGGAGTCTTCAAGATTGGGGCTGAAATGAGCCTCTGCTTCAATTGCTCAAAAGCTGCAGTACATTCCTCTGTCCATATGTACCTTTCTCCTTTCCGAGTGAGCTGGGTTAACGGAGCTGCAATCCTAGAGAAATCTTGGACAAAGCGTCGGTAATATCCGGCTAGTCCCAGAAAACTCTTAATCTCAGTCACCGTCCTCGGAATTGGCCAATCTCTCACCGCCTGGAATTTGCTGGGGTCAACTGAAATTCCTTCTGCTGAAACTATGTGTCCAAGGAAGGCTATACTGTCCAACCAAAAGTCACACTTGCTCCTCTTAGCATGAAGCTGCTCCTACTGTAGAGTCTGCAATACAATCCTCAAGTATTCTGCATGCTCCCTGTTGCTCTTTGAATAGATCAAGATGTCATCTATAAAAACCACTACAAACTGATCCAAATAGGGCGAGAACACTCTGTTCATCAAATCCATGAAAACTGAAGGGGCATTGGTGACTCCGAAAGGCATAAGTAGAAACTCATAGTGGCCATAACGGGTCCTGAATGCCGTCTTCGGAATATCCTCCTTCCTCACCCTTAGCTGATGGTAACCCGACTGTAAATCTAATTTAGAGAATACTCGGGCTCCATGAAGCTGATCAAACAAATCATCAATCCTTGGTAAGGGATACTTGTTCTTGATGGTAACTTTGTTCAATTCTCTATAATCAACACAAAGCCTTTTACCACCATCCTTCTTGTTTGCCAATAATACTGGAGCTCCCCATGGTGAAGTACTTGGTCGAATTAATCCCTTATCAGAGTATTCCTGCAGCTGCTTCTTCAGAATCTCCAACTCCGCTGGTGCCATCCTGTACGGAGCCTTGGATATAGGAGCTGTTCCAGGCACAGTATCAATAGAAAACTCAATCATCCTTTCAGGCGGAAGTCCTGAGATCTCAGCAAACACTCCTGGAAATTCATCCCACACCGGCACTCCCTTCTGAACCTCCGAAGTAGTCAACCGAGTCTTTCTCTTAGTAGACTTCACTTCTCCACTAAATTGGAACTCCGGTTGAAGAGGGATCCTGAAAATAATCTTCTTCTCCCTACAGTCAATAACTGCATAATATTGACTGAGCCAGGTCATGCCTAAGATTACGTCGTACCCCTTGGTGTCTAGTACGAGCATATTTATGGCCAAGGTTTTATCACAAAGTTCTACTGGACAGTCAGCACAAACTCTAGAAGATATGACTACTCCATTCCCTGTACTAATCTCCCATTTGTGGTCTAAAGATTTAACAGGTATGGAATGCAATGCCACAAAATGATCTGAGATAAAACAATGTGAAGCACCTGAATCGAAGAGGGCTAAAACAGGTTTAGAATGCACCCTGATATTACCTGTTATCACCTCCTCGGAAGTCTCAGCCTCTACTTCCGTCAAGTTGAAGGCTTGACCCCTTCCACGCCCTGCAGCAGTCCTAGCTCCTCTCTGGACTGGGCGAATAGCTTGCTGTGGAGGAGGGGGAGGAACTCTCCTGATCATCGGTCCTTGATTCCTCTGTCCCGGTGGCCCTGGAAGTGCTCTCTGTCCATTCGGTCCCTGCAGTGCTGGCAAAGCTTGGCCGGCTATCCCCGTTCTCCTGTGTGGACAGGCTTCTATGGAATGGTCTCGGGAATCACACACCAAGCATAATCCATTTGCCCTACGGCAATTCTGACGAATATGGCCTGGTTTCTGACAATAGCTGCAGAAGGAAAAAGGTTGGGCCGTCTGGTAGGGAGCTGGTCTGAATGGTTGCCTCATGGTCTGAACCTTTGCTGCTCTGTATGGGCCTCCTCTTCCCATAGGTGGAAATGGCCTCTTCATGGCCTGGTTCCTCATCTGGTTCTCTTGCTTCTTCTCCAGTCCACGCTCTACCTCCCGAGCTATGGTGAGAACTTCTGAATAAGTCTTCAGCTGCTGGGGCATTAGGAAAACTTGGATGTCCATCTGCAAGCCCTGCTGAAACCTACTAGCCCGCTTCTCCTCATCAGTTACCATGTACGGAGCAAAGCGGCTAAGTCTGAGAAATTCCGCGGCATACTCATCCACGGATCTATTCCCTTGCTGAAGTCTGATGAACTGCTCTTCCATGTCCTTCTGAGCAGTGGCAGGGAAGAATCTGCTATAAAAGCTCTTGGAGAATGCGTCCCAGGTGACAGGCTTCTCCAATCTGGCCTCCTCAGCTAGCCACCAAGTTCTGGCTATATCCTTCAATTGAATCTTAGCAACCTCCACCTGATTCTCCTTTGGAACTCGAGCTGCATTCAATAAGTCTGTGGTGTCTGTCAGCCATTGCTCAGCATCCAGGGGTTTCTCTTCACCCGTGAATATAGCTGGTTGCAGCCGTCTGAAGTCTGAAACATTTCCCGGCCTCTGTTCCTTTGGAGCTGCCAATTCTTACCGGAGAAGTTCCGTCTGTTGCTGCTGGTTCTCCATCATCGTCTGAATGACCCTCAGAATGTCCACATTCTCTCCCGCGGGTCCATTCGATGCTTGTCCGGAATGGTTTCGTCCCGTCCTTCTCTCCATACCGAATTGGGATAAGATAACTGGAATTGGAAAAATGGAAGGAGTTTAGGACACAAGGAAAGGAATCAAGAAGGGATCAAGAAGGACTAGATAACTTTGTACATTGTAGTTGGCAATAGCAAATTACTGGAATTTGCTGCTTGATTGTACTATAGGTGTGAGAGCCTAGGCTCTGATACCAACCTGTAACGCCCCGATCCCACGGATACGGAGACGTCACTGCGACGTATATACGTAGGTCAGAAAGTGCCCCCACGCATATACGCTAAGCAATAAGTACAATAAGAATCAGAGTACACGACTAAGCGTGGTATCCATACATATGCCAACTGAAAAGTACAACTACAAAGCTATCACAGGATATGATAAAGTACTACACATTACATGTGTATTACATCACAACCAAGTCCAAAAGCAAAAGATACAATATAAACACAAAATGCTCACGAGTAGGATGAAGATCCCGTGAGTCAAAAAGAGAGATCTAGCACAAGGACTGGAGTTAATCGGCCTGCTCACTAAAGAAAGCTTGATCCTCTGTGGATGGCTCCACTTCGATCCAAGCTTCAGAACCTGAATATGCAAATCCAAGGGGGTCAAGACCTCATAACAAAAATCAGGCTACAGCCAAATGGCATAAGAGACATAAATAAGTAAGGGGGAACAGTAAGATAAATATCAATCAGCAGGTAATGAAAGCATAAAGAGTAAGAGTCTGAATACAATAGATCCACAGTTAATGTCTTATTATTATTACTTGTCTTACTATGATATCTAGCTATGTGACCCAGCGTCCCAGCTCACATAGATCCATATCCTAGTAAAGCAAGGTTGTTATTGGAAACCAGCGGTTGTATCGACGAACTATGTTTACAGTGGATCCCGTACATGCCCGGGATAACGGTCCAGGATTGTTCCGTTGCTTGGTGACGGAAGCCAGCCGCTAGGCTAACAGGAGGGACTTATGTATGCCCTTTATCATGATAGTATTCAGGAAGAGGGAGCAAGCACTCCCCTCGGTCCCCTGGTGGCCCACAGGTCAGACCGGAACATGAGTTGCACAACATTCCTAAAACCACTGTAAACACGAACACATATCGATATTCGCATGTTTTCCCCCGACCCAATATAAGTTGGTCCATTTTATACAAAAGTCAAGTGTATCATGCTTGGTTCAAGTGATGGCATGATAAGTGGCGATATCCATTTATTAACAAGTTATGGAATGGGACTACACAATAATAAGTCATGAAGTAACAAGAAGTAATATCCATCAAGTAATATGTCATGAGGTATCTGTCATGAAGCACAAGTAACAATAATACATAGCACATGAACCAATGATATGATCCAAATTCAGAAAAGAAATCAACTAAGACAAACAGTCAGAATTAGTCGACTAGGTGGAATGGTTAGTCGACTAATAGGGGTCTTAAGTCGACTAACAGTCAGGATTAGTCGACTAAAACTGAGTTCCAGAGAGTTGGATTCTGGTTTCAGGAAAAGTTAGTCGACTAGGTGGAAGGGTTAGTCGACTAACAATGATTATAAGTCGACCAACAGATACTTAAGTCGACTAAGCCTGTGATACAGAGAGTTGGGTTTCTGATTCAGGAAAAGTTAGTCGACTAGGGTGGAAAGTGTAGTCGACTAACAAAGATTTCTAGTCGACTAATAGATGGGCTAAGTCGACTAAAACTGTGTTCCAGAAAAGGTTACGTTTCAAAAATAGATGGGTTAGTCGACTAATTCCTAGGTCAAGTCGACTAATCGTCTAGAAACAGAATACAGAACAGATTTTCTGATGGTTGTGTTTGATGGTCCAAAAACATGATTTTGAAGATGTAAATATACAGGATATGAGAACACAAGTGTGCTAGGAATTAGACAAGTCTTGGTGAGTAAAAATACTCACTTTGAACGGTTAAATCGAAGCTTTACGAGTTCCGAAAAGGTTGTTGTCGACAATATCACCAACTTGATCCTTGGCGATGTTGCGGACGATCCCAATCCAAAGAAGTGGTGGTTGCTAGAGATGGAGAAGATGACCTAGGTGATGTTTTGGAGTTAGGGTTTGAGTTGAGATGAAGGAGGATTTGGTGAGGGTGAAGGTTTCTCTTGGTGGAAGGAAGTAAAAAGGAAAAGAAGTGTAAAGGAAATGTTTAAATAGGTTTATGATTTTGTAAAGGAGATGCAATTTATGTAGAAGAGAGGGGGCTTTGTGTAAATAGGGGAGGGGATGAGTGTCCCTCTTCTTGGCCACTTGGCCGGCCATGGGAGAGAGAGAAAGAGAGATGCATTAAATGAGGAAGTAGGTGGGAGTTGGTGGAATTTTGGAGAAAAGTGGAATTATTGAAAAATTGGAAAATTTTGAGGCTTGTGAAGGAAGTAAAGGAAAATCAAGAAAAAGGGAAAAGGAAAAGAATTATAAAAAGGAAAGATATCTTCTTTGGCTTAAAATTTAAAAATGTTGAAAAGACAATTTTCCAGGTTTAAGTCAAAGATGCGGAAAACATTTCGGAAAATACCGAAATCGTCCGAAATTCAAGTATTTCGGAACGACCCGAAAATTTTACCAAAAATCAAGAATAATATTTTAAGACTCATGGTGAAATTCGTTTGAAGAAATAATTTATAGTTTTAAAATTAAAAATCCCGGAACCAATTATCTACCGACTCCGGTGGAATTTTCATAAATTCATAAAATTCTCAGAAAAAGTATTTAGATAGAAAATATGATTCTAAGAAATAAAGTCTAAAGGACCTTCTAGAAATTCCTAATTGTTTGTGAATTAAAAAATCTGAGAATCGATCAGCGACACTGGTCGACACCGGTTTTGAAAATATTTAATTAAATTCAGGAAAATTCCAGAAAATCATAGAAAATATATAATATTGGAAAATGATTTTTAAAACTGAAATCGGTCAAATACAGGAAGTAAATCGAAAAATACGATCGAAAAACTGAATACGCAACTAAGTATGTATTCCGGGAACGGGGTATTACAGAAACTGTCATTGTTGTTATTTTACTGGCTTGACGTCAGGCTTAATGTTTAAACGATGCATGGCTATTTGTGGATCAAGATCGGGCATATCTTCATTATTCCATGCAAAGACATCGATATACTCTCGTATGAGTGCTACCAATTCTTCTCTTTCTGTAAGTGATAAACTTTCACTTATAGAGATGGGTTTAGGGTAATCTCAACTACCGAGATTAACCTAGATTATCCTATCCTTAGTGGGCGGTTCTTGTTGTTCAAATCACTTTTCCCACTGGAGATCAAGTTGCTGAGCCCATGGTTCAGCATCAAACGTTTCTATAGCCTCTTCATGCTCTAATTGATCGACCGAAGTCATATTGACGGAAAGGTTCTTGAAAAATATCCCCACACTGATATCTAATTCCCACTCAGACGAAGTGGCAGAATGTTACGGGATAGATTCGTTGTCTTCGCATTGAAGCGGAGTAGGTGTAACATATCCCAACCCCCTATGTATTTTATCATAGTAATTTGCTGGCTTCCCTTTTGTCACAAAATTCCGTAGAAGACCGCGTCGTCCTTTTTCGAAGGTTAAACCTTTCTCATACTGTAAATTGTATCCCATTTTTTGCATCATAGGGTGTGCTGATCGTGCATAATGGAAAAATTGCGGGGGTTCTGAGTCTGAACTTGAATCTATGACTGCAGACATTCATAGTTGGGCCCTTCGGAGTACTATCGCCGATTTACTCCTTTTGGATGGAAGGATCACAAAGACAGACCCTTCTCCACTCTTTACAGGCATACTTGTCATGCTTAGCACGGGCAAAGGCATGTGTAGGGAGCTATTGTCGACAGATTTAAATAGATCAACACTCTCAGGATAATCAAAAGTAATATTCTTATTAATTACCCATTCGTCATCATCCCCAGTGGGATTATTACATTGAGGATCATTAAGACATGCTACAATTGGTTCAAAAGTAAGAATAGCTGGCATATCTTCTTCTGACTCCGAATCTGCTTCATTGTTGCTATCGTCGTCTTCGAGCAGCTGTTTTTTATCCACTTTGTTAACTTCTTGGTAGAGGAAAGCATCAGTAAAGTAGTTTTTCACTTCTTTAAATGACTGTTTTTCGGCAAACACCATTCGTATTGTTACATTATCGTCTACGTATTTGAAGCACTGGTGCAGGGTAGAGGGAATGATCCAATTAGCATGAATCCAAGGTCACCCAAGCAGTAATTTATATAATGTGTTCGCGTCTATGACGTAACATGTCACTTCTGATTTCAAGTCTCCAATTCGACAACGAAGCCGAATCTTTCCCAGTGGGTGACTGCTTCCTGCATTAAAACCGTATATCGTAGTAGTCGTTACGGATAGCCTGTGAAGCGATATCCCCAGGAAGTAGAGAAGCCTTTTGGGAATAATGCTGAGTGCAGACTGTAGGTTGTCTAAAGTTCACTAGAAGACAAGTCACCAAAAAGCAGAGTTCCAAACTCTAGACGCAGGGCTAATCATGACCCGAGTCTCAGCATCACTGCAGCATCAAGGCGCATGGGTCGAAACCCGCGTCTCAGCCAGCACTACAGCATCAAGGCGCGAGGGTCGAAACCTGCGTCTCAGCCAGCACTGTAGCATCAAGACGCGTGGGTCGAAACCCGCGTCTCAGCATCACTGCAGCATCAAGGCGCGAGGGTCGAAACCCGCGTCTCAGCATCACTGCAGCATCAAGGCGTGAGGGTCGAAACCCGCGTCTCAGCAGCACTGCAGCATCAAGACGCGAGGGTCGAAACCCGCGTCTCAGCATCACTGCAGCATTAAGGCGCGAGGGTCGAAACCCGCGTCTCAGCATCACTGCAGCATCAAGGCGCGAGGGTTGAAACCCGCGTCTCAGCATCACTGCAGCATCAAGCGTGAGGGTCGAAACCCGCGTCTCAGCCAGCACTGCAGCATCAAGACGCGTGGGTCAAAACCCGCGTCTCAGTTATAACTTCCCTTGTTATGGGGTCAATCACCACCCACATAATGAGGAATTTAACCCCCATTATGGAGTGTTTTTAGGGGGCACGTTCACCCCTGAAACCTCTATAAATAGCCCCGTTGCTATGGAAAAGGGGTCGGCGGATTCAGATCAGAGAAATCAAGGAGAAGAGCTTGACTTGAAAGCTTCCACAGAGAAGGAAAGAGAGTCCAACTCTTCAAGTAACTTGCTGCGTACAACTTAATCTTTGCCTATAATCTCTTTGAGATTTCTGGTCGACAGAGCTGTGTTACTCCGTCCACCATCCAAAGAGAAGATCCCCAAAAGTTCTTGACGTTCACCCGGTCAACGAAAAATAAGATTCATTTTTCACTGCCACCTGAAGAACCCAGCATTAAACAAAAGGAGGATTCAAGACTCAATATCCTCCCTCCCTTGTAGTCGGAGTATAAGTTTGTTGTAATCTTTCAATTGATTCAAGGAAACTTTATACGAATTTTTCTCCCACCAAACAAGAGATGGCGACTCCGCTGGGGACTACTTTCGTTACTGACGAGCAAGTGGTGGCGCAAGGTGACGTCCTCTACAAGAAAAAAACGATCGAATCACTCGTCGTAGAATTCGACCAAGCAAAGTATGGAGAGTTCCTTTCTTCCGGCTCCAAGAGCCCAAAGGCCCGTGCCTACCGCAGGGTCTCCACGGGGAAATGCTCCGAAGTCCGCCCTAAGATTCTCTCAGACGCGACAGCTCCGAAGGATGTTGTGGTCAATCGTGCCAGGCGTAACACCCACGCCAACGTCTCTCAGGAGACCCGCGTGGTCAACCTTTCTGGTGTTCAGCCAGTCCATCCTCTTCCTCAGCACCAGGTCATCGGAGGATGCCTTCCACCCCCACGACGAAACCAGAACGCTGAACGGTGGCAGAGAAGGCGTGCGCGTCAACTACAAGTTGGAACAACTGATTGTCCAACAGAGGCATAACGCAAGGTTCAGACCAGCGTCCCTTCTGCACCACATCCGACACGTGAAGTCCGCGTTTGGCAGCCCAAACGCGAGGTTCACCAGATTGGCTCTTCTGAAGCCCCACTCCCCAGACGCCAAGGCGAAGCTCGCGTACCTTGTCAAGTACAAGAGGCACGCGCTTCTAGGCATGGGGCCCCCAGCCCTGCAATTTTCAAGCGTCTCTGCCCAGACGCAATAATTAGCAGCGCGAGAGCTGCGTCTCTCATCAGCAGAGACGCCAAGCTCGCGCTCAGAAGCCGCGACGCAAGAGCTGCGTTCATGCGCCCCGCGTCCCAGCTGTACAAAGCAAGGATGCCTCCCGCCCTCGACATTGCGAGACTAATCTCTTTGATCCTCCTCCCACGGATCTAAGGGATTATTTGACAAGGAAGAGAAGTGCTAATCGAATCACTTCGTCATGTTGCTGCGAACGGCTTATCACCATGCTCTCTGAATGTCGTTACAACTCAGGTGCAAACCAGCAGTCTCTAGTCAGACAGCTGACCCTGATTCCCCGATCAGCTAAAAGAAGTCGTTCCCATAGAAGGAGGGTCTTCTCTGATACTGAGTATCCCGAGCTCACTGCAAACATGGCAAGCAGGAGCAGGGGAAAGCAACTGACGATCAGCTCCGATGATGAATCTGACGCAGAACCGGAAGGAGTGTACCGACATACTCGCACCCTGACTGAGGTAATCCCCCCGATTGACTACAATGCTCTAACCCGGGGCATTGAGGTGAATGACTCGCATTCCGCTATTGCAGAGTCACAGGCTTCAAACTCTTCTATAGAGAAAGAGGCCTTTATATACATGACCAGCACTCCTGAGGAGACCGCCAGGCGCTTGGAGCAGCAAGCCCAGGTCCAGAGGGAACAATTCGAGATGATTCGTATTCAACAAGAATTTATCGATCATTCAAGCAGATGCTGGCACAGTTGCTTGAAGACAAGAGGAAGTCAACCGACAAAGCCTCCTCTAAAAAGTCTAAAGGCAAACGAAAAGAGGGGGAAAGCTCATCTTCCGTACGTATAGAGGAGAAAGAGCACCCTACTTCTGGTTCGTCCAAATCCTCGTCGCAAGAAAAAGATGACCGAGACCAAGAAAAGGTTCATTCTAGGAGAATGAATCAATTGGAGCAACGTCTGGAGGCTCTTACCAACCGAAAAGGCTTGCAAGAAGGAGGGGTGGTCCGACCATATCCGACCGAGTGGGACCTTGTTCCATACCCTCCTAAGTTCAAAGCTTCGACCCTCCAAGCATTCGATGGGAAAGGTTCACCGAACCAGCATATCTACTACTTTAAATCCCAAACAGGGAATGTGGTAGATAATGATGCCATTCTGGCACGCTTGTTCATCGGCACCCTAAAAGGGCTTGCCTTTGAATGGTTCATGAAGCTCCCAGAGGGCTCCATCAAGAATTGGGGCGACTTGGAGAAGCTCTTTCTAACGCGCTTCTTTGAAGATGACTCGGAGGTCACCATGCCAACCCTTTTGGCCACCAAACAGCGAAAGGGAGAATCCGTCAAGTCTTTCATAGAAAGATTTCGGAATGTGGCACTCTGATGTCCAAGCGGTATGACCCAGGTTACCCTGGTGGAAACATGCCGTCATAATCTACAAACCTCGCTCCTCGCCCAAATAGGAGTCGCCGAAAGCCGCACCTGGAAGCAGTTGATCCAATAAGGTGAACAGGCTGAAGAAATGTTCGCCCGAGTTAGGGCAGAAGAAAACAAATCCTGACCTGAGAGGACAAGAAGGCGTGCGCCCGACACACCCCTCCAAGCGAAAAGGAAGGATAACTTGGCAACAGGGACCAAATCTCCCATCAAACCTCAACCGGTCAAGGGAAGTGGCTCTTCAAGCAAACCACGCGCCAGCAAACAGTATTCCTTCAAGGATGAACATGTCGACTCGCTCTTCAAATTACTCAACAACAGCAACAGACTGAAGCTTCCTGAAGCTAGGCACCCTGAAGAAGTCGGTAAAACCGATAATCCCAACTACTGCATGTATCACAGGATGTTGGGACACCCCACCAAGAGCTGTTATGTCTTCAAGGACATCCTTCAGGCTCTAATTGACGTGGAAGTATTAAAACTCCGTCCAGAGCAAAAGAAGGTCACGGCCAATATGACGTCATTTCTCCAGTTTGGAAGACAACCTCCAACACCCTCTGGAGTAGTCCCTGTCCCAAAAGGAGAGCTGAGAATGGTCAACACAGACCCTCACCAACAGCAAGAGAAGGGCCTGGTACCCGTTTTCACACCTCGGGGAGAAGTCATGTGGGTTCATCCCGACCTTGTGGATGGTGTTGGCCCAAAGGCCTATCACCCTAGTTTTGATGATGATCAACTCATGAAGTTATGATTACTAATGATCTTGTGTTTAATTAGTGACAGATTCCTTATCAAGATCTTAGTAGGTGTGGAGCTTCAACAAAGGATAAAATGTCAAGTTGGAAGCTAGCACCGGTCGATTCACGAGCCTATGCATCAAGACCACATCTAGAGATGAGCTCGGTGGATTGCATGTGGACCAAGTCAAGAAGATGAGAAGACTTCTAGGGAAGACTTCAAGAAGTTGAAGACTTGAGTCTAGGTTTGTTTTTATAAGATTTATTTTAGATAAAATGTAAAGGATAGAATAGTTGGTGGATTGCTCAAGTCTATATCACACACACACTCTTGATAGAACTCTTGATAGAATGATTTTCATAAAAGATTTTCCTAGTTAAGAAAAGATTTTTATTTGTGATAAAATACAATTTGGTTTTTGGTATTTCATAGTTTACATATCTTATATCCAAAACCATGCTTAGAGCCTATTGTCAAAAACTAGATATTTCATCTTGATTGTGTAGTGGATCATATCCATACACACTATGCTTTTAGAGTATATCTTGTTTTTGTATTTGATGAAAGTTTTGAAAAACATGTTGATATTTCAAAACCAAGTTTAGTGCTTTATGTCAAAAACTAGATATTTCATCTTGATTGTGTAGTGGATCATATCCATACACACTATGCTTTAAAGTGTATCTTGTTTTTGTATTTGATGGAAATTTGGAAAAACATGTTGTTTTAGAAAAACAGTTTTTATTATGAGCCAATATATCCAAGTTACAAAAATAGTCAAATCTTCAATAACATGCCTTGATTTTGTGCAAGCATGTTTCTATATCATAAAACTATTTTTGTAGAATTTCTAAGTATTTATGGGATTTTTATTAAGCCAAAAGACCAATCCTTAATCCCTATTTTCTGGTTCTGCCAGTTCTGATTTTTCAGAACTGACAGAGGCCGGTCGACCGGGTCGGTCGACCGGACGTGCACGACGTGCACGCCAGTGTGCACTGGAGATCGGTCGACCGGGCCGGTCGACCGCTTCAGAGAGCTTTGCTCTCGGGAAACATCGGTCGATCGGGCCGGTCGACCGACAGAGAGTTAACTCTCTTCTCCAGTTGCGCGGTCGACCGGGCCGGTCGACCGGAGGCTGCAACGGTCGGATTTTTGACCGTTGCCGGTCGACCGGACCGGTCGACCGGTAGCTCTGACAGAGCCCAACGGTCAGATTTTTCTGGCCTCTATAAAAGGGGGTTTTGTCATTGTTTTAAGCCAAGATTTTTGGAGACCTTAGAGCTAGTTTTTTCCAGTCTTTCTGAAGGGTTTTTCTCCACAAAATTAGAGTCAATACTTCCAATTAAAAGGAGAGTTTTATCAAAGAGTGTAAAAGAGATTTTCTTGAGTTTTCACCAAAGATTCTTTCCTTGCTTTCTCACACAAACACTTGAGCATCCATTGAGCTATTCATTCTATAGGAGTGTTATTGTGAGAGGATTTTAGGTGATCAAGAGTTGTGATCACCAAAGTTCATCTTTGTTCTTTGAGAAGGCGGACGGTTGTGTTCGCGGTTTGTTTCGGGTCCTAGTGAGGACTTGGTGTTGTTGGGTCCTAGTGAGGACTTGTAGCTTGAGGTGCGGCCTCGACGAGCCGGTGGGCTTGTGGTGTATAAGGGACTTGGGAGTCCGAGGGTTTGTAGGTGTTGCGGCACCAAGGAGAGATCCGGTTGGATCGTGCATAGTGGAAATCCTTCGTGTGTCGAAGGCGGGGATGTAGAGTAAGTGTGCTCGAACCTCGAAACATACCCTTGTGTTTGCGATTGCTCACTCTTGCTCTCTTTCTCACTTAGTCTCTTTTATATCTTGCATTACTTACATTGTCTTTACTTTACATGCTTGATATACCCTTGTGCTTATATTGTTTTATACTTGCGTGGGATTGCTTGTTAACACTAGTATTCAACCAAGAGAGCCAACGCGGCACCTCAACCCATTCAAGGGGAATCTAGAGGAGCTTGTCCAGAGCCTCGCAAGGGGAATTCGGCAACACTCTTGAGTTATACATAAGTGTTTAAATTAAAAGAAATTTTAATTTGGTCAACTTAGTTTTAATTCCGCATTATTTGTTCATAAGTGACCATTAGATTAGCCATCACCTATTCACCCCCCCTCTAGGTGATCTTACAATTGGTATCAGAGCTTGGTACTCTGATTTGGGTCTAACAACCTAGAGTTAAAGATCCTCCTTTTAGGCTAATCACAATATTTTTGTACACACACACCTCACCATGGACTTCATGTCACCACCCACCTTTGATATTCTTAACATCCAAACTTGGAAGGTTAAGATGTCATTGTACCTCAAGGCCTTAGGAATTCATGCTTATCTTGCTACTACTAATAATGATTATTGTTCAAATAGCAAGTACATTGAGGCTAATGCAAAAGCCCTTCATGCTCTTAAATGTACCCTAAATGATGATTATTTATCTAGGGTTTCTAACATTGATTCGGCTTTTGTAGCTTGGAACATCATCACCTCCCTTGGCGAAAATGAACAATATTATGCGGGGAGCGATTCGGACGTTGGGAGCGACACCTCCAACGTATGCTACATGGTCCAAGGGGATAACCCCCTTGAGGTAAACTCCGGATCCGAGGATGAGGATGTTAATATGTCATATGATGAGCTTAATACATTTTGCCAATTATTGCTTGAGAAATATGACATGATTAAAAAGAATAATAAAAATTTGAAAAAGGAAATTGCTTGCATGCATAAAGAACATGACTCATATATAAATAACATTGCATGCTTAGAAAAAGATAATGAAAGTTGGAAAAAGAAATTTGATTGCATGCATGTAGAAAATGATTCTTTTAGAAATAAACTTGCATGTTTAGAAAAAGAAAATGAGGATTTGAAAAATGAGAATATTTCCTTAATGTCTAAATTGAATGTTTTATGTGAAGGAAATATGATTTTGAAAAATAAGATTGATTTGGTGGAAAAACAAAAGGAAGATGTTTTTCAAGAAAATAAATCTTTGAAAAGAAAAATTTGTGAAAAAGAAAAAGATTTTGTTTCACAAAAGAAAAAGAAAAGTGATTCTATATCTCATCATGCTTCTCATGCTCACATTGATCAAAATGAGATTAAAAATTTGAAAAATAAAATTGATAATTTGAGCTCTAATTTGAGCTCATGTGCATTCAATCATACTAGATTGGAATCCTTGTTTCAAAAGAAACAAGTTCCTCATACTCATGCACATCATCATCATGACCATGCTTATGATGCACATCATGCTCACACTCCCACTCATAAGTATGCTAAGGTGTACATATGTACACATTGTGGCCGCAAAGGCCATCTAAGAAAATTTTGTTATGAAAGGTTAAATGTTCTTATTTTTGATAAAAATAAAAATACTTGGGTTCCTTACAAGATTAACCCCATAGGACCCAAGAAAATATGGGTACCAAAACCCCCACCTTTTGCTTGTGATGTAGGTGAGGGCTCTCACAAAACGTGAGAGGGATGGTACCTTGGTAGTGGATGCACTTGGACATGATGGATATACTTTTGGGTTGCATCGCTATCAAGGAGCTTTGGTGGATCAACCACCATGCTAGGAGCTTTAGAGTTGGTAACAATTTCTAAACTCCTATTTTATTTATGTACATGCTTTTATTTTCATAATATCATTCATAGCATGTTCATGTTTTAAGATTTTATGTGCTTCACGTGGCATTTACATGCTTAAATGTAGAATGCGTCAAAACTTGCATTTATACATATATGTATAGTGAACTACAATTGACTCATATATATTTGGACTTCATGCTCATTTGTATCCACTATATGCATGTGTATAGGCTAGTTTTGATGATTCGGTCATTTATACTTGTTATGCCTATCTTTGATTTTACTTCATGTATATGTGTGTTTAATTCAAATCTAATAAATATACATGTATACCCTTGAGTCATTTGCCTTCATGCAATATATATTGGACTCTTTTAGATTTGGGATATGTATGCATATTGTTAGAATTGGATAAATCATACATATACCATGAAGATTAGTATTTTAAATAAATAATAAAAAAAATTGATGATTTTTCATGTTTTTGATTTGTATTAAAGATTAAAACATGTGTAAAATAAAATGTGATTTATGATCTTTTTGAGCTTGAATGACTACTTTCATGAAAATGCTATTTACATAACCTTTGAACACTCATCTTTTATTCAAAAATATATTTATGAGCTTTATGGACTATGAGTGCTTGGATTTTTTATGTACTTAGTCTCATTCATGAAAAACATATGATTTGACATATTTGAAGGATCTTTAACTAGTTTTCAAAAACAATTTATACTAGTTATGTATTCTTCAAATAGTTTTTGAGATTGTCACATGATTCAATTTTTCTTAAAATTTAATGCTTCATGATTTGAATATTAGTTTATATGTTAGTTTTTGTCAACACTAGGATTTATACTTGAACATATCATGGGCCTCAAAAAGATCTATTAGTAAGTGTGCTTAAATGCTTATTTGAACCCTTGAAATGTACTTGTATTGCTTAGTTTTGATGATTCATACATATTTAAACTTATGTTCACCTTTTGGATTTGATTTATGATCATGTGCCTTTTATTTCATGTATATGTGTATTTTGCCAAACCTTAAAATATACATGTATAACTCTTGAGTCTTTTGCCTTCAATGCAAATCCATTCATATAGACTCACTTGAGTTTAAGAGATATGTATGTATATTTCATGTATTGTCAAAACATACATATATCTTGACATATAGATTTTGTTTTCAATGATTTAATAAAAAAATGTGAGATGATTTTGATGTTTATGATTTTCTAAGGAATATTGTACCTTATTGCCATTTTCATGATGCCATGTTTCACATAACATTAGTACACTCACTTCTTTTGAAACTATTTGGACTTTATAGATTAGAGTGTTTGAGTGTTTTGTATTTCATTGCTATTTCATGAAAATCCTTAGATTTATTCCTTGATAGAAGGATTTCGTACTAGTTGTTAAACACTCTCATTTAACTAGTTCGAATTCTTCATGTGTTATTAATGCTAAGCTTAATTCAAATCTTATTTTTCAAGCTTATGCATTAGATTTTAAAATGGTATCAATATTTTTTATTTGATATCAAAGAGAAAATTCAAAATTTGTTTTGATAAAATAGAATTAATGATTTTGTTTTGATGAGAAAAATTCAAAATTTTTGATTTGTATTGCCCCTCCTTGACTTCTTTATTTTTGACATAAAGGGGGAGAAAATTTGTTGATTTGATTTTACTTTGAACCCTTTGTTGATGATTGACAAAAAGGGGGAGAAGTATTTGTGTTTTTGTTTTGATATATATGCATGATTTCCTTGCTTAAGGGGAGAAGTATTTGTCCTTCTTACTTAAGGGGAATTAAGATTTGTATTTATGCATATGTGTTTTGATTTATGCAAATAGGAGTAAAAAGATTTTGATTTATGCTTGTTGCATCTCCATATTTGCATCCATATTCATGTGCTTCATGATCATATTTATTATTTATTTTGTATGCATGAGTTAAGGGGGAGCTTCTTTGAAGCTTTACTTTAATCCATGCATATATAACCTCATGAGTTTTGTCATCATCAAAAAGGGGGAGATTGTTGGCCCAAAGGCCTATCACCCTAGTTTTGATGATGATCAACTCATGAAGTTATGATTACTAATGATCTTGTGTTTAATTAGTGACAGATTCCTTATCAAGATCTTAGTAGGTGTGGAGCTTCAACAAAGGATAAAATGTCAAGTTGGAAGCTAGCACCGGTCGATTCACGAGCCTATGCATCAAGACCGCATCTAGAGATGAGCTCGGTGGATTGCATGTGGACCAAGTCAAGAAGATGAGAAGACTTCTAGGGAAGACTTCAAGAAGTTGAAGACTTGAGTCTAGGTTTATTTTTATAAGATTTATTTTAGATAAAATGTAAAGGATAGAATAGTTGGTGGATTGCTCAAGTCTATATCACACACACACTCTTGATAGAACTCTTGATAGAATGATTTTCATAAAAGATTTTCCTAGTTAAGAAAAGATTTTTATTTGTGATAAAATACAATTTGGTTTTTGGTATTTCATAGTTTACATATCTTATATCCAAAACCATGCTTAGAGCCTATTGTCAAAAACTAGATATTTCATCTTGATTGTGTAGTGGATCATATCCATACACACTATGCTTTTAGAGTATATCTTGTTTTTTTATTTGATGAAAGTTTTGAAAAACATGTTGATATTTCAAAACCAAGTTTAGTGCTTTATGTCAAAAACTAGATATTTCATCTTGATTGTGTAGTGGATCATATCCATACACACTATGCTTTAAAGTGTATCTTGTTTTTGTATTTGATGGAAATTTGGAAAAACATGTTGTTTTAGAAAAACAGTTTTTATTATGAGCCAATATTTCCAAGTTACAAAAATAGTCAAATCTTCAATAACATGCCTTGATTTTGTGCAAGCATGTTTCTATATCATAAAACTATTTTTGTAGAATTTCTAAGTATTTATGGGATTTTTATTAAGCCAAAAGACCAATCCTTAATCCCTATTTCCTGGTTCTGCCAGTTCTGATTTTTCAGAACTGACAGAGGCCGGTCGACCGGGTCGGTCGACCGGACGTGCACGACGTGCACGCCAGTGTGCACTGGAGATCGGTCGACCGGGCCGGTCGACCGCTTCAGAGAGCTTTGCTCTCGGGAAACATCGGTCGACCGGGCCGGTCGACCGACAGAGAGTTAACTCTCTTCTCCAGTTGCGCGGTCGACCGGGCCGGTCGACCGGAGGCTGCAACGGTCAGATTTTTGACCGTTGCCGTCGACCGGACCAGTCGACCGGTAGCTCTGACAGAGCCCAACGGTTAGATTTTTCTGGCCTCTATAAAAGGGGGTTTTGTCATTGTTTTAAGCCAAGATTTTTGGAGACCTTAGAGCTAGTTTTTCCCAGTCTTTCTGAAGGGTTTTTCTCCACAAAATTAGAGTCAATACTTCCAATTAAAAGGAGAGTTTTATCAAAGAGTGTAAAAGAGATTTTCTTGAGTTTTTCACCAAAGATTATTTCCTTGCTTTCTCACACAAACACTTGAGCATCCATTGAGCTATTCATTCTATAGGAGTGTTATTGTGAGATGATTTTAGGTGATCAAGAGTTGTGATCACCAAAGTTCATCTTTGTTCTTTGAGAAGGCGGACGGTTGTGTTCGCGGTTTGTTTCGGGTCCTAGTGAGGACTTGGTGTTGTTGGGTCCTAGTGAGGACTTGTAGCTTGAGGTGCGGCCTCGACGAGCCGGTGGGCTTGTGGTGTGTAAGGGACTTGGGAGTCCGAGGGCTTGTAGGTGTTGCGGCACCAAGGAGAGATCCGGTTGGATCGTGCATAGTGGAAATCCTTCGTGTGTCGAAGGCGGGGATGTAGAGCAAGTGTGCTCGAACCTCGAAACATACCCTTGTGTTTGCGATTGCTCACTCTTGCTCTCTTTCTCACTTAGTCTCTTTTATATCTTGCATTACTTACATTGTCTTTACTTTACATGCTTGATATACCCTTGTGCTTATATTGTTATATACTTGCGTGGGATTGCTTGTTAACACTAGTATTCAACCAAGAGAGCCAACGCGGCACCTCAACCCATTCAAGGGGAATCTAGAGGAGCTTGTCCAGAGCCTCGCAAGGGGAATTCGGCAACACTCTTGAGTTATACATAAGTGTTTAAATTAAAGAAATTTTAATTTGGTCAACTTAGTTTTAATTCCGCATTATTTGTTCATAAGTGACCATTAGATTAGCCATCACCTATTCACCCCCCCTCTAGGTGATCTTACAGATGGCTAGCAATGGACCACTGTAACTAGCAGGAAGTCCAAAGGCAAAGCTAAAGCTTCATCCTGTAATGTGGTATGTGCCTCTTCTCGGGAAACGGAGACTGATGTTCCCTCACTGACTGATTCAGAAGAGAAAACAATAGCTCTGGCCACAGAACCCAACCAACTTGTGGCAGAAACCCGTTCAGGGCAGTCATATTTGAAAAAGTATGACGAAATGGCGGTAACTCCTCCAAAACCCGCTGCAGAGTCAGCCAAGCCTTCCATGAAACCATCCCGTGGAGAAACAGAAAGAGCTTCGGTTCTTCAGAGTCCTCTCAAAAGACATCGCGGAAGGATCCGCAGCGCCTTACTGCTTCGATGTCCTGACTCAACTGGCCAATATCCCGGCTCGAATTACTCTTTATAAGCTTCTCAGGCTATCGAAGTCAACCAGAGAAGCTCTGCAAGAGGCCCTAGCTAATGCTGAGGTTTTCATGACCCAGGTGCCAATCGGACCAAAGGAGGAAGATGTAGAGGATTGCCTCCATACCTCCCAAAATGTTCCCTGCATCACCTTCACGGCAGATGATATGCAAGTCAAAGGGAAACATGATCGACCCCTATACTTCACAGGGTATATTGGATCATCTGAGGTGAACTGCATTCAGGTAGATTCCGGGTCCGCATTGAGTATTATGCCTCGCCGGGTCATGCAACATCTAGGGATTCCTACTCACCGTTTGAGCGCCACCCCGACTACTATTTATGGGTTCAATGCCAATAGTACCCGTCCAATGGGGAAGGTCAAGCTCAAATGCCAGATTGGGGACCTAAGGTCGGAGGTGACATGCTACGTGATAGATGCTGACACCTCCTACAATTTGCTGTTGGGACGATCATGGATTCATCGTAATTCTATCGTTCCCTCTACTCTCCACCAAGTCATGAAATACATCGACGGGAGTGGAAAGGTGCGAACGTTGATTGCCGAAAGGCATCCGTTCAAGGGAGCGGAGAATTATTTCACAGATTCTCTCCTGTATCATGACTCTGTGGAAACAGATGAAATCTCACAACTAGAGGAGTCCGACTCTGGTAATGAAGCCGACACCGAGCCGGAAAAAGAAGAGTGCATGTGGGAACTAGATCCACTTGTAACGGGCATTAATAAGCTCGATGTTGATAATACCACCGATGATGTAGGCGGATGGTATATTAATGAAGAATTAGATTTGGCGTATTTCTCTGTATTTGCTTCTGATTCAGTACCGTCAGACACTAGTACCGAGGTGGATGATGGTCTCTGGTCGGCAATGGATGCTTTGACATCATTGCATGTACCAATGAAATCGTCCTTCGAAACATACCGAAATGCTGGTAATGCGCAAGAATCTATATTCATGGTTCCAGCGAGACGGAAAGGCTAAAGACCAATTCTTTTCGGACGAGTTGAATCCGAACCAATGACCTGCGAAGAATCAGAAGGCGAGGAGGAATCCCTTCAGTTCGGTCATTATGAGCCAAAGGCACTCAGAATGATGGGAAGCATGGGGTATGATCTGACGAATGGTCCAGCGTTAAATTTCAGCAAAGGAAGGAGAACACTACTCCGATCTTTTATACCAAAAGGGAAAACCTCTGATTATTATCATCGGACTCGCAGGGGGGTTGGGCTATGTGTCAACTCCGACCCCATCAGCTTCTAAGTCTGAAGATTCATTATGCCATGATTACTCATCGGGCACGTCATCGTGGGAGTCAGATGTTAGTGTCGGCAACATCTTTAGAGAACTTTCAGTGAATATGGTTTCAACAAGCCACCTGGAAGACGGAGATGAAGAAATGATCCAATCTGATACCGATCCTTGGATCAAACACTTAAATGCTCTTTGGGATACCCGCTTTGAACAGCGCGAGCCACCAACAGAAGATAAGGTTGTCCAGATTAATCTAGGAGATGAGGCTAATCCTAAGCCCATCTTCATAAGCGAAGGCCTATCACCTTCGGAGAAAAATGGTCTAATATCTCTTGTACAAGAATATATAGACGCCTTCGCCTGGAATTATGAAGACATGCCTGGACTTGATCCTCAAGTGGCTATGCACTGCCTTAACATTAATACAGACATAAAGCCCGTCAAATAACAACAGCGACGGTTCCGTCCAGAAACAATGGAGGCAATTCAATCAGAAGTCAGAAAGCTTATAGACTCTGGCTTCATTAGGGAAGAACAACATCCTGATTGGGTAGCCAACATCGTCCCCGTTGATAAAATGAACGGAAAGATCCGGATCTATATTGATTTCCGTGATCTAAATGAGGCCTGTCCTAAGGATGAATTCCCACTGCCAATCACAGATGTCATGATTGATAACACATGTGGATTCGAGCGAATGTCCTTCATGGATGGATTTTCGGAATATAATCAAATCAAAATGTATCCTGATGATGAAAAATATACCTCTTTCAGGATACCACTGGGGGTATACTGCTACACCGTCATGCCCTTCGGACTGAAGAATGCAGGGGCGACATATCAAAGGGCCATGAATGCCATTTTCCACGAACACATGTGCAAAACGGTGGAATGCTATGTTGATGACATCGCAGTAAAGAGCCGCGCTAAAGGTGATCATATAACTGATTTAAAGGTGGTCTTCGACATCATGCGGGTCCATCAATTGAAGATGAACCCCACCAAGTCCTTCCTAGGGGTGGCCAGTGGCAAATTCCTAGGATTTGTCGTAACCTCCACGGGGATTCATTTGGATCCGAAAAAGGTTCGCGCTATCCAGGAGATGCAACCTCCGAGGAACCTCAAGGAGCTCAGGGGATTGCAAGGACGATTGGCGTACATCCAAAGGTTTATCTCAAATCTCTCCAGAAGATGCCAACCCTTTTCCAAATTAATGAAGAAGGGTGTTTCGTTCATTTGGGATAACGCTTGCCAACAAGCATTTGAGGAAATTAAACAATACCTCACACAACCACCAGTCCTTGCAGCTCCAGTGTTCGGAAAACCTTTCCTGATATACGTCCGAGCGATGGATCATTCTTTAGGAGCTCTACTAGCTCAGAATGATGATCAAGGACGAGAGCAAGCAATCTACTATTTGAGTAGAACAATGATCAGAGCCGAACATCAGTACAACCCGATCGAGAAGGAATGTTTGGCATTGGTGTTTGCTATTCAGAAAATGCGACACTATTTGGTAGGCCAAACTATAAACGTCATATCAAAAGTCAACCCCTTGAGGTTACTTATGACAAAGCCTTCATCGTTAAACGACCGACTGGCAAAATGGGCCATATTGATATCCCAATATGAAATGCACTTTTTACCACAAAAAGCCGTGAAAGGACAAGCGGTGGCGGATTTTCTAGCTGAGCATCCAGATCCGAGGGCAGCCAAACTTTACGAGGATCTCCCAGACGAGGTCGCTGAAGCCTGCCAGACTCAGACATCCTTCGAAAGGCAAGTGTGGCAACTTTTCTTTGACGGTGCATCGAGAACAAGTCCAAAAGGACATATAGTAGCGGGGGTAGGAGTAGTACTCGTCTCCCCACAGAACTATGTGACTCCTCGAGCTGTCTCATTAACTGAGCCTTGTTCCAACAATGTAGCGGAGTACAATGCCCTCTTGATTGGGATGCAACTCGCTGATGAGGTTGGCTTTAAAAATCTCGAGGCATATGGTGACTCTAAGCTCATCGTCAGCCAAGTCCGTGGGGAGTACGAAGTCAGACATGAAGATCTAGTACCCTATTATAATGCAACTGTCCGCATGGCCGAGAGGTTCACAAACTTCTACATTGACCATGTACCACGCAAGCAAAATGCGCATGCAGATGCACTGGCGTCCCTCGCTGCCTCCTTAGCTCTTCCAGCCGGAATAGTGGAGAAAATATTTGTCCACAGCCATGACCTGTACTGTCCGAGAATTGTTCTTGAGGACTACCAGGAGTCAACAGGTGATCGTCAAGACAAAGAAGTTCTCGAGTCGTCAACCGGTGTAGAGTCTGGAGACTGGCGATTCCCTTACATTGATTATTGTAAATCACCTAGAGGGGGGGTGAATAGGTGATGGCTAATCTAATGGTCACTTAATGGTAAATTATGCAAATAATGCGGAAGCTAAAACAAATATGACCTAATTAAACTTCTTTTAATTAAACACTTATGTATAACACAAGAGTGTTGCCAAATTCCCCTTGCGAGGCTCTGGACAAGCTCCTCTAGATTCCCCTTGAATGGGTTGAGGTGCCGCGTTGGCTCTCTTGGTTGAATACTAGTGTTAACAACAATCCCACGCAATTATATATCAATTAAGCACAACGGTATATCATGCACATAAAAGATAAAGACTATAAAGTAATGCAAGATATAAGAGACAAAGAGAGAGAGAGAGAGAGAGTAAGCAATCGCAAACACAAAGGGTTTGTTTCAAGGTTCGAGCACACTTGCTCTACATCCCCGCCTTCGACACACGAAGGATTTCCACTATGCAAGATCCCAATGGATCTCTCCTCGGTGCCACAACACCTACAAGCCCTCGGACTCCCTAGTCCCGTACACACCGCAAGCCCACCGGCTCGTCGAGGCCGCACCTCGTACAACAAGTCCGTACCCGAACTCAAAACACCGCGAGCACACTAGCCCGCTTCCTCAAATAAAAAGAAAGATCTTGGTGATCTAAACACTTGATCACCTAACAAAACTCTCACTACAACACTCCTATAGGATAGATATAACTATGGATGCTCAAGTGTAGTGTGAGAAATCATGGAAGGAACTTTGGTGAAAAACTCAAAGAATCACTTAAACAATCTCTTGATAAAATCCCTTTTGATAGGAAATATTGGCACTATATTTGTGGAGAAAACTCTGCTAAAAGAATGGAAATAACTGGACAAAAGCTCTCCTAAAAACTTGGCTTCAAACAATGACAAAAACCCCAATTTATAGGCTGCCAGAAAACTAGCCGTTGGAATCTGTCAGTACTGCCGGTCGACCGGTCCGGTCGACCGCCAACGGTCAAGAATCCGACCGTTGGAGCCTCCGGTCGACCGGCCTGGTCGACCGAGCACCTGGAGCAGAGAATTACTTCTCTGTCGGTCGACCGGTGCGGTCGACCGGGATTTCCAGAGAGCAGACTCTCTGAAGCGGTCGACCGGCACGGTCGACCGTTCTCCAGTGCACACAGGCGTGCACGTCTGTGCACGTCCGGTCGACCGTGGGTCGACCGGCCCTTGGTGCGGTCGACCGCCCGGTCGACCGGACCAGCCTGTCAGGCCAGTTCTGGTCTGGAAAACTGGTATAAAAATCTTTTTATAAAATCCCAAAAATACATATAAATTCTACAAAAAATAGTTTTATGATATAGAAACATGCTTGCACAAAATCAAGGCATGTTATTAAAGATTTGACTATTTTTGTAACTTGGAAATATTGGCTCATAATAAAAACTGTTTTTCTAAAACAACATGTTTTTCCAAATTTTCATCAAATACAAAACAAGATATACTTTAAAGCATAGTGTGTCTGGATATGATCCACTACACGATTAAGATGTAATATCTAATTTTTGACAATAGGCTCTAAGCATGGTTTTGGATATAAGATATGTAAACTTGAAATACCAAGAACCAAATAGAATTTTGTCACAATGAAAATCTTTTCTTAACAAGAAAATCTTTTATGAAATGAAATTTTTTTATCATTAAAACAATTCTATCAAGAGTGTGTGTGTGATATGACTTGAGCAATCCACCAACTATTCTATCCTTTACATTTTAACTAAAACAAAAACAAAATCTTATACCTAGACACAAGTCTTCATCTTCTTGAAGTCTTCCCTTGAAGTCTTCTCATCTTCTTGACTTGGTCCACATGCAATCCACCGAGCTCATCTCTAGATGTGGTCTTGATGCATAGGCTCGTGAATCGACCGGTGCTAGCTTCCAACTTGACATTTTATCCTTTGTTGAAGCTCCACACCTACTAAGATCTTGATAAGGAATCTGTCACTAATTAAACACAAGATCATTAGTAAACATAACTTCATGAGTTGATCATCATCAAAACTAGGGTGATAGGCCTTTGGGCCAACAATTATGTCCTATACGGCATCTTGCCTGAAGACACCAAAGAAGCGGCTGCCATTCGAAGGAAAGCCCCCAAATTCTACTATAATGCGATTACGTGAACATTGTATCGTCGATCGCATGACGGGATCTTGCTCCGCTGCCTTTCACCAAAAGAGGCACAGGAGATATTGAAAGAAGACCATGACGGTATGTGTGGAGCCCATCAACCTGGCCCAAAACTTGCATATCGACTCCAAAGGTTGGGATATTACTGGCCCAAGATGATTGCTGACGCTATCACTTATGCCAAAAGATGTCACGCCTGCCAAGTACATGGCGATTTCATTCATCAAGCACCAGGCTACCTTCACCCTACGACCTCTACCTGGCCATTTGAGATGTGGGGGATGGATGTGGTTGGCCCTATCAGCCCACCATCATCAAAAGGACATCGATTTATCCTAGCCATAACCGATTATTTCTCCAAATGGGCTGAGGCCATTCCTTTGAAGGAGGTGAAGTCATCTGACGTGATCAAATTCGTTAAACATCATGTCATTTACCGTTTTGGGGTACCACGGCGAATTGTCCATGATAATGGACCCCAGTTCGTCAGTCAGGCTTTCTAAAGGTTCTGTGCTAAGTTCAGAATCCAGAGTGTGTCCTCAACGGCATACTATCCCGCCGCTAATGGTCTCGCAGAAGCTTTCAACAAAACCATCGGCAAACTTCTCAAGAAATTCGTCTCGAAAAGTCAGCATGACTGGGACGACAAGCTAGGTGAATGCTTATGGGCCTATCGCACAACTGTTCGAACCCCAACTAAAGCTACGTCATTTTCTTTGGTATATGGGTGTGAAGCCGTGCTTCCACTAGAAATCCAAATTCCGTCTCTACGCGTCGCCTTGACAGCGGAGATGACGAAGGAGGAGAAGCATCGATAGCGACTCCAAGAATTGGAGGCCTTGGATGATAAACGTCTGCAGGCCCAACAACAGATCGAGCTCTACCAAGCCCGGATTACCAGAGCCTTCAACAAGAAAGTTAAAGTGCGAACTTTCAAGAAAAGCGATCTTGTCTTAGCCGTCAGAAGACCTATGGTGATGACACATAAGACAAAAGGAAAATTCGAGCCCAAATGGGAGGGACCATTTGTAGTAGAGTCAGTCTACTCAAATGGATCATATCGCCTCATAACCTCTAATGGCGATACACTCATGATGCCGATCAATGGCAGATTCCTGAAGAAGTACTATCCTTAATGGTACTCCTCCGCCGATCAAGTTAAAAGTACACCTCTGATCAAAGCACTAAGAAAAGTTTCTTTCCTTTGCTAGACCACAAGCTAATCAGGCACTGGCGGCACCATGATGCATGACGTAAATATTGAGAAAGAAACTTGGGTTCTAATATTCCTATCTTCATTAACATCCGACGCCTCCGACGACTAAGGACAGAGGAAAATGTTGGCTTCTAAGCCCAACATAAGTCTTCGACAACTCATCATGCTGAGGGGAATAGCATGGCTAGCCCAACTCAAACGGTAGTTGGTAAAGGCACCTCAAATCCGTTGATAGCTGAGGGTTTGCTAAAAATCCTAAGTGGATGTAGTTCCACCCTCTCCTCCAAAATCGCTACCAATTCTCATACACAGAATGGTAAGTCTACAAAGTATAATCATTTCTATGTTAACACTATACCTCTGGTAATGAAAATTTTCAATAGTCCCTATTGAGTACAAACCTTATTTGTCAACTCTATATGGAGTAGCAAACCTTCAAATTTGTCAGGTTAACACTATACCTCTGGCACTTCAAAACTTCATTTGTCAATTCTCATCAATAGAATGGCAGGCCCTCAAATTGCTCGTATCGCAAACCAATTTTTGTCAAGTTAATACCACACCTCTGACAAATTACTGTTAAGTTAACATTACACTCCTAACAGTAATTAAGCTGCTGTCAAGTTCAATATTAAACCTCTAACAGCCATTTTTCCCTCAGACTTCCATATCGAAGCTGAAATGAACGATGCTAAGTTTAATACTACACCTCTAGTGTCCAGGTCATTGCCGAGTTCAACAATACACTTATGGCCATGACTTTCCCTCGGACTTCCTTGTCAAAGTCAAGATGACCAATGCCAAGTTCAAAATTACACCTCTAGCATTACCCTCGCTACTAAGTTAAACATCACACCTATGGCAGTGATACTTTCAGTTTTCCCAAATAAAACTGAAATGCTTTTGAGTGAAGTTAATATCACACCTCTGACTCACATTCTTGTCAAATTAACATCACACTTCTGACAAGACTACATTCAACCCGTTAAGTTAATATCACACCTCTAACGGTAAAAACTTTCCTAGGTCCCCCGCGAATCTAGTCTCACTTGTTAGTCTCATCAACAGAACAACAAGTCTACCTAAAAATATTGTTAGGTTAACATTACACCGTTAACAGTGTTTTCATTAGATCCCCAGCTGATCTTAATCAAGTTAATTCCTAACCTCTGATAAAAGCTCATCTTTCCTGGGAGTACAAGTTTCACCTGTCACTTTCCTTTATAGAGTGGCAGGTCCACAAAAATTACCTTATCCCTTGTCAAGTTAATATCACACCTCTGATAGCATTGTTGAGTTCCTGAAATAGGATCTCTCTCTACAAAATCTGACTCGTTAAGATTATCATCATAGTTTTGACAAGTCAAAGATTCTTTACTTCTATTCGTCAGACTAAAAAAAAAAGAGTTCAAGGCAATAGGAGACAAAAAGAAAAGTGTCGCTTTTATTTATATCCAGGCATATGAAAGTGATACAAAACGCTCTCTTATACAATAAGATTGAGTGTTACAATAAAGGAGTACAAAGAAGTCCCTCTCTCTCAAAGGTTGCACTCACTTCTTGAAGCTTCTCACCATTCCAAGTACAAGATGTTCGGAAGGGCGCCAAAGATGGGCTGAGCACTGTGATGACGTTTGGAGGCTGATTATGTCACCATGCATGACGTAAACATCGAAGAAGCTCCTCGTTGACCAAGAGCAATGGTGTTTCTTGAGGTCGAAAGGCAGCAGAACCTTCTGATTCCACCTGACCAACCGAAGTGGGCTATGATCCTTCGTTGATGAACACCTCCACCACCAGAAAGTCATCCAATGAGCATGGAGCTTTTATCGATGCCACTTCTGGGGTAAGTGAAGGGAGAATCCAAGACCAAACCCACCACTATACCACCGCCATACTCACTCTGACCATGCCATGCCAAGAAGCATGACCGGTGCATTGAATCCAAAGAGATCTTGGCGGGTGTTAGATCCTCGTCTCCCGAGAACAGGAGCCATGACTTCTTCTCCAGTGGTCGACCATCGAACAAGTTCGCTGGCCGAAATATTCTCCCAGGGGCCCAGCGAATATGAAAAAGGATGATTAAGCCTACCTGCGAGAAGCAAATAAAATTAGAAGATCTGAAGCTTAGTATACTTCAACAGAAGAACTAAGTGACAGACGCAGCTATTGCTGAAAACTTCAGACGCAGGAATGACCCGCGCAGCGAACCAAAATTCTACGGCGGCAGAAACAGACGCGACCAAAGTTGTGATACACACAGAATTCGAACGCAGTCTAGTTTTGCACCCGTGTCTAAAGTATGAGACGTGAAGAGAATCAGACGCGAAAATTGCCATCTCCCTGTTTGATAAATAGGGGTTGCTAAATTCATGCCTGAAACCTTCGATCTGAGTTGAAATTCATCTAAGTCAACAGCCTCAGACGCGAGCTCTGTAAGAAAAGCTCGCGGTCCAGATGCAAAAGTCTATTATACTCACGTCCAGAGGATTCTGAGTCAGAGTTTACACTCAATCAATGTGCACTTCATCTGAAGTATCAATGGCGCAACTTCCAAATGATGGGCACACCAGTTAGATTTCAGGAGAAGGTCAAGAAGATGAATCTCTTTAAGAGATAGCAAAACTGAAACCCAGTGGGCTGAAAATTTTATGGCAAACCAGGAAATTATACCCACAGAATAACCCGTTGAGGGTTGAACTTCCTGCATCAAGACGCGGATATGAAAGGTGCTCAAAGAGACGCTTTTTGATCTTGAAATCACTTGACAGTGATAATTTTTCGGAGAGATTAAACAGAAGCATGAAAGCTCTGGGTCATCGTCGTCCATGGGGGCAAACCCCAGATAAAGTCCTTGAAGGAAGAAGGTGGAATCTCTCAGAGCGCTCGCTCTCGAGAGAAAACAGTCTAAGCAATGGACTGTTAAAAGCAGGGGGTGAGGCCTATTTATAGGCAACCCATAAAGCCCATAATTAATGGCTCGCTAATCAGAACCGTCAGCCTAAATTCCCGCACGAATGTCAAAACCCAATAAAGGGCTGACGCGTGGACTGTCGCTTCGGGAAGCATCGAAGACGCAAGTCTCCAACCGCCAGTGCCGATTTGGCATTTAAAGACATTAATGCCTAAACCCAATGAAGGGCTGACGCGTGGACTGCCGCTTCGGGAAACATCGGATGATGCGAGTCCCCAATCGTCAATGTCGACTTGACATTTAAAGATCCAAAGAAATCTTTATGACAAGCTGCATGTAACGCCTGGGAGGTGCACCAAACGCAGGCCTAAGAGCCGCGTCCAGGAACTGGCGTCCCTTTACGAATTCAAAAACGACGACGCGTCTCTCGAAGCGGTTCAGAGCTACGTCCCCTCAGCAAAAAGGGACCCATCCTGGGGGTCGCATATTGAAATCATATAAAATTGGAAAGCTGCATCCCGAGACTTGTGTCTATAACAGAGAAGGCCTATGTCATTCACAGGTATCACAGGTATCCTGGAGCTGCGTCTACATTGCAAGACAACAATTGTGTTCCTATCATAAACTCAATATAATTTGAGTTTTCACTGGATCTAGAGACGCGTCTCCACTAAGACAGTGTCGCGTCCTCATATCTATGCGTCAGTTTTGGAGGAGCATAAAACTCCATTCTCACTGCATCCTGAATTCTGCATTTGGGTAGAGTTAAGGGCTGCGTCCAGGGAGCCGCGTCCTTCCATAACCAAAGCCGCGTCTTTCACTCAAGCTTGAACGGCGTCTCAATTAACAGGTCAGAGTTGCGTTTCCCAGGACCGCGTCTCCCCTATAAATCAGGGCCACGTTCCGCCCAAGAACTCAGTCCTACCTGAGTTTATTATTCACAGCCAGTCAAGAATCACAGTCAAAAACTGCAGCTAAGAAATTAGATTCATCTACAGTGGAACAATGAAGATGGAGCAAAATTTCAAAAGACTTTTATTATTTGAGCCAAAAATGATAAAAGTAATACGAACACTCTTGATGAATCGAGTGTTCTTTTCTTTACAAAAAAAGAGGAGGCTAATAATCTTGATTAGCCAAAGAACGGATTTGTTCTCGGAGGCGGTATATCTCGTGCTGACGCGCTTTCTCAGCCTCTATGAGAGCTTGGACCCGCAACTCCTCCTCAGATAAGAATTTCCTCGCAGCCAGCTGCGCTCGTAGAGATTCCAATCTGGAGGAATGAGTGGAGAGGTTTTCTTCAACCTGCGTCCTGGCAGCTTCCAGCTCTTCCAGCTTCTTCCCGGCAGTGGCAAGCTTCTGCTCATTGATTGCAATCAAGGCCTCTGCCTTGGCTATGGTGGCCCGAGCACTGATAATAACCTGCTCTGTGCTCTGCATGACGAGTTCAGATTCCCTTGAATCGCCAATCAGCCTTTGATGGTCAGCCTGGAAATGTTGGAGATGGCGGGTCTCTTCAGCTATTTGTTCCTCCATCTCCTTTCGCTCTTGTTCTTGAGCCGCCAGAAGCCTATTCAAGGTTGCCTGGGCCTCGTGTACTGAACCAGCGTCTTCCAGAGACTTAAGCTCTTTCAAGTCACTTTCCAACTGCTCCACCAGCATCAGGCATGCCCTAGCCTGCGAAGGACCTCCAGTATGACCAATGTTTTCGATCAGATTTTCAAGAAGCACTCGGGCAAATTCGAAAGAACTGCCCCCATAAAGGATGAGGTCAATGCATGATCGCATGGAAGCAAAGAACTGCTGCACCATTTGACGTATCAGTTCTTCCATGATATCACCGGCTGGGGAGAATTCAGCTGATGTACTCCCAGATCCCCTTTCTATCACAGGGCGAGGGATGGGAATCAATTTATCCCATGCAGGAGTAGGGTCAACGACAGGTGCGACAGAAGCTGAGATGGTCGCCGGCACTTCTGGCGCAGTTACTGTCGTAGCAGCCTCCATGGCGACTGAAGTAGCAGCAAACCTAACCTCTTCCGAGCCCTCGGTCGAGGCTTGAATTGTACTGCCTCCTGGGTCGACGCTGGCCGCAAGATCCTCTGCCTGAGCTCCCTCAGCGCTCTCTGCAAATCATCAAAATGTTAACCATGACAGTAAAAGGAAGATATTGAAAGCCTCAATATTTTCTTACCAAGCTGAGAATTCAAAGACGGCGAATTCCTGGGCGAATCTTGTAGGGTTGAGGTCTCCCCGACTTCAATAATTGCCCTCTCTTAAGGCATTTCAGTAGCAGGAGCCTCAACGTCCTCCTGCTAGGCCAGCTCTTGTATCATTTCCTCGATATGGGAGGAAGTCGCAGTCTCGCTGTCCACAGCCAGCCCTACAGTATAAAGTTAAAGGGAAAAACGTCAGAACCTTTTCCCTAGTTAAAAGGGAAACCGGGTCAAAAAGGCAAAGAGAGTACCTTCAGCAGGAGCAATTGCCGCTAGTGGCGACGCCGTCGTCGGATCACAACCATGTATTTCTTCCTCCAAAATATGTGAGAATTTACTCAGATCTGGAAGAGCGGGTTCATCGCCAAAACCGACTTCATCGCCTGAATAATATTCATCCTCCTCGGACGATGAAGACGACAGTGCAACACAAGAGGCCTCGGCAATCGAGACCTTACCACCAAGTACCCCGGTAGTGGGACTGGGATCGACTACCCTCGAGCTGGGCATCAATACACTAGGAGACCCAGGCTGTGGTGCCTTATCTCTCCTCTCTTGAGCTGAAGAAGACCCTGGCTGAGTTGAGACCCCTGGAACCTCAACATCATCCCTTCCCACCAGGTCAGCCTCAAGTTGCTCAGCCTCATCAGTTGCAGTGGGATCATCAGCAAGCTCCCCTTCTTCTAAAATCGCGGGACCCCTGCTGCGCAATCCACGAGGGCGAACAAGGGGGGTTTCGTCTTCCTCCTCCTCTTCCTCCCTCTGCTCCTCAACACCGGAAGGGACGGCCTCAGGCATTAAGTTTCAGCCCCTGAGTCTTTCCTGGTCTTCTTCGGGGCAGGCTCAGCCTGGAGAGTAGCGCCATTAGGACGTTTAGGCACCGCCTGTCGACGCCTTCTAGCAGGCTGCTCCCTAGGTGTTGCTGCTCTCGGCTCCACCCCTGTCTCCCCTCTAGCCTCTTTCTTAGCTGCCTGGTATTCATCGATGCCTCGCATGCGTTTGTTGGAGGCCAATTTGCTCTCATAAGACGCATTAATGTTCTTGATGCAAGAGCGATCCATTGAATAGCCAGGTATCTTGCAAGCCTGGAAGTACCAAGTGCAGAAACCAAGGCTTGCATAGCAGTTTGGCGTCTTGTGAGGCAAGCTAAAAAGAGCTTTTGTCCCCCCAGCCACGCTGTAATACCAGGCCCGAGCACCTTCGAACAAATTCCCACTGAAGGCAAGTTGGGCGTTAGGGTTGCCGACATACAGTTGATCGTAACCGAACTGTCGGGAAAAACGATTCGGCATATAAGGCTCAATTGTGCATGAGTTCCCTTGCCGGAAGAGCAGATACCCGGGCCGAATGTTAATAAGCCACCAGAAGACTCCCAATGGCAACCTCGTGAAGTCGTCCGGACCTTCAAGGTCGGCAAATTTATCCCCATAAGATGCACCAGTAATATCGGGGAAGCAGCGGTTGAGATGATAATTCGAAACGTTTAGAATACATTTCCTAATGTAGAACATATAGAAGTGGGACCAGCTCGAGCTCTCCAGCCTCTGCACAAAAGGGACAAACCCTTCGGATTGAGACACTGGCGTCATTATTGAAGGGCAGTGTATCATGTACGAAGCCATTAGGTACGTATAGGGAAGCTCGATCCGTGGGTTAAGGGTCTTTACTCTCGGCCTCCCCTCCGAGTCAACCTCCGGTCTACCTTGGGAGTCGACGATGGCCTCCACTTTGCACAGGCTCTGAGTCAGGGCCCGTAATCCACTTTGGATTCCAGCCACCATTGCTGGAAGGAGAGCGATGGATCTACCATAGGCCAACAGGACCGCCGGATACACCACGTCGACAACAATTACTTCATGCGGCAGTGTTGGCACTACACAGCGCTTCAACCACAGCATGAGAAAGCCCGCCAGTAATGCCCGGTCTGAAATGGGGACCCGGGCTTGATGATGGAAACTTTCAAAAATCGTGTTAGGTTTGAAAGGGTTTTCATTCGACTCTGTGGTATAAGAACTCACAGAGGCATCAATCCTCTCGGTGATTTCTTCGTCGGTGCTAGGGGCCAGAATGGTCACCGAGTGATCTTTCTCAGCTACGCCATTGAACAGGTAGCTCGCCCAAGACATCTGCTTAACTCCCCTGGTCCTCCAGGAGGTTATTTGACCGTAGATATGGAAGTGACACAGCACTTTCCAGTAGGTCTCATATATCTGAGGGCACTCTTTCTTCAAAAGATGAAGCTCCTCAGAAGTGGGAACCTATTCTTCATAGGCGGCGTCTCCCATGACCAGCCCCGAAACTTCATATAGTTCATGCAGGGCGAGCCCCATTTCTCCGACTGGGGTGAAGAATGTCCCCGTCAAAGGGTTGTAGTGCTCCAGGATCCCATAAAAATTATGGGAACTTTGCGGGATGCCATACTGCACAGCCCTGACCGCATGACGCAATCCCACTTGTTCCAACAGACCTCCGAGTTCAGTGAGGACAAAGCCCACCATCTTGCCCCACCAGACTTTGTCGGAGGAATGGACCCACCCGAGCGGGCGGAAGTCACCTGAAAAATCACCCCTTATCTTCATGAATTGATTGATGAAGGTAGTGCTGAGCTGAGGAGTTTCCCCTACTGGGTACTCAGACCTGAGTAATCCAGGAAACAAGCCAAAAATTTCCTTCCCGTGTCCGCCATGATGTACCTTCCTGGCGCCCAGTATGCCGAGAGAGACACTGGGGACAGATCGGGTAAGCTCCCATTCCATTGCCCGATGGACAGACATGTGCTGGAGATAGGGTAAGGGATACATTCTTTCCATAATTGGAAGAAAGAATTTACTACCCCCTATTTGGCGAAGCCACTTATAATCGCCGTCATGCAAGATGCTACCGTCCTCGCCAATGTTGTCCCCAAAAAAGAAGACGGGTTTCTTTAACGGAATACGTGAATCCGCCTCAAAATCTGCGTCGGTCATGATTTCCCGGAAGGTCCTCATGTCGACCTTGGAGATCTTCTCCCTTCGCTCCTTCGACTTGTCAGTAGTCACAGGAGCAGTCTTTTGCAACACGAAGGTTAGATTGCGGTCAGCACCACCTACGTGCCCGAAGTGACACTTTTTGGAGAGAGGGTTGGAGGAATATCGCACTGCAAAAGAAAATAATACTTGATCAGAAAGAAAATGATTAAGTGTTTACAATTCGAACGCAGAAATGAACCCAGACGCGGAGATCATCAAAATCTGCGTCCAGATCCAAAGATCGCGAGGCTAGCATGGAACCCGCGTTTTGAAAGTCCAAGACTTATGAAAAAATTCTAAGTATTGGACTCAGACACAAGATTCATGAGGACCAGCATCTGATTTCATAAGACGCAATAGTCATAAGAAATCTGCGTCTGAATCTTTCACACTTAAAAATATTCTAAGTGTTGAACCCAAAACGCAAGGCTCATTGGGGCCCTGTGTTCAACAAAGCAGACGCAGATTCGAGCAGATAAAAGAAGCAGAGGTCATCAAACCTGCGCCCTGTTGAATCGACTCAAAAACTGCGCCTGATAATTAAGCACGGGCTTGAGCCCGCGTTGGCGGTTCATATTCAAAAGGATTTTAAGAGTTAAAAGAACTCTATAAACCCCTTTAATGGTGGAAATCAAGCCCGATGGTTTTTTATACCTGAAAGAGGGGTTTCCTGCATGGAGGAACCGCCCATTTGAGTCTCAGGAATGATGGCCTTTGAAGACGAAGTAGTATGCTTAGCCTTTGGTGCCATTGTGATCGAGGATTCGATGTTCGATGAAGGGAACGAGGAGAACAAAGAAAGCTTCTTTCTCAAACCCTAACAGATGCAAACGAAGAAGAAGGAGAGTCTAATGATGACTCTTGAAGGACTGTTGCCTTTTATAGGCACAGTGATTCGCAAAGATACGCGGCGCTTGGCTCGACGCCTAATCACCACCTGACGCGTGGACAGCGCATTAAGTGCAGCGTTAAGTTCGCACGCCAAAAAAGAAGATGTCCCCTCAATTCAACAGGACACGTGGCAACATACTCATGGTACGGATTCGCATCCAACAGTCGCGTCTTCATCTCTAAAGACGCGTCCCTCCAGTGGACGCATCTTTTCGACACGGCCAGAGTCGCGTCCGAAAAGCCGCGTCTTCATTCTAAAAGACGCGTCCCTCCGAAGATCGCCTCTTCAACTAGGCCAAAGTCGTGCCTACTTCATAGAGCGAAAGCTGCATCTTCATCCCAAAAGACGCAGCCCTACAAGAGGCGCGTCTTTAAAGCAGTACTACCCCTGCGTCCACAGAACTAGCGTTCAGTCCTTGCTTCTGCAATTCAGTTCAAAAGTACACTGGCACAAGCAGACGACTGTCCATCCCTGGCTCAAAGTACACCAACGGCAAACTCAAAGCACCGGAAGATTTATACTATGTATCTAGACACTCAACACGATCAATTTTGGCGGCTTCAAAGAGTTCCACAGTACACTCACAAAGACCATACTCCAAATAAGATCAAGCCCGGAGCATTGTCAGTCCAGTCATAAGGGTGAACTCAGCTAGAGTCCAAAGTATTTTGAAATCCGTCCCAGCTAACTGTGGAATGTCGAAAACTTTGGAGGGGGTTCTGTAGGCTGTCTAAAGTTCACTAGAAGACAAGTCACCAAAAAGCAGAGTTCCAAACTCCAGACGCGGGGCTAATCATGACCCGCGTCTCAGCCAGCACTGCAGCATCAAGGCGCGAGGGTCGAAACCCGCGTCTCAGCCAGCACTGTAGCATCAAGACGCGTAGGTCGAAACCCGCGTCTCAGCATCACTGCAGCATCAAGGCGCGAGGGTCGAAACCCGCGTCTCAGCAGCACTGCAGCATCAAGACGCGAGGGTCGAAACCCGCGTCTCAGCATCAAGGCGCGAGGGTCAAAACTCGCATCTCAGCATCACTGCAGCATCAAGGCACAAGGGTCGAAACCCGCGTCTCAGCAGCACTGCAACATCAAGGCGCGAGGGTCGAAACCCGCGTCTCAGCCAGCACTGCAGCATCAAGACGCGTGGGTCGGAACCCGCGTCTCAGTTATAACTTCCCTCGTTATGGGTCAATCACCACCCACATAATGAGGAAGTTAACTCCCATTGTGAAGTATTTTTAGGGGGCACGTTCACCCCTGAAACCTCTATAAATGCCCCGTTGCTATGGAAAAAGGGTCGGCGGATTCAGATCAGAGAAATCAAGGAGAAGAGATTGACTTGAGAGCTTCCACAGAGAAGGAAAGAGAGTCCAACTCTTCAAGTAACTTGCTGCGTACAAGTTAATCTTTGTCTATAATTTCTTTGAGATTCTGGTTGACAGAGCTGTGTTACTCCGTCCACCATCCAAAGAGAAGATCCCCAAAAGTTCTTGACGTTCACCCGGTCAACGGAAAACAAGATTCACTTTCCACCGCCACCTGAAGAACCCAGCATTAAACAAAGGGAGGATTCAAGACTCAATATCCTCCCTCCCTTGTAGTCCGAGTATAAGTTTGTTGTAATCTTTCAATTGATTCAAGGAAACTTTACACGAATTTTTCTCCCACCAAACACAGACCCTGGATCAACCTGTACTTTTTTGATGCACGTCAAGTTGATGTATTCAGTATAATACAGGGGTCGATTGTGCTTATTGTCTTTGAGGAGCATCTCCTCAGCAGTGAAAGTGATAGCAAGTATTTTTGACTGTATATGTGACATTCTGAACACAAGGTTTGATTGTCATCTTCAGGGGTCTCCGATATATGTGTCAAAAATGATTCTGAATCAGCCATTGCATCCCTGAGTGCCTCTTTTGTGTCTTTCGAGAGGCGAAGCAGCTTGTGTATGGTGATCCGAGCTGGAATATTGGCCAGCTGTGCCAATATATCAAAGCGGAAAGAAACGTCAAGTCCCGGGCCTGAAGGTTTCTTCAAGACGCGGTCAAACTGGACTTCTTTCTACTTTTTTTTCCTGGTATCAGGACTGAAGCAAGAACAGGTATTTCTACTGACGTCATTGGCTGTTATGTCTTGTCAGTAGTTTTCTCATACTATTTTAGGTATGATTTCCCAGACCGAGTACCTTTTGGTTAGGGTGCAGCAGCCTGTGCTACAAAAGCATGCCTCTCATCTTCAGAATTGCTGAGAGAAGCTATTGTTACGTTGTCATCATTTGGAAAAATAGAGACAACATTGCATGTTTTCCCTTCGAATTAGGTTACTTTGAATCCCATTGTTTATCTTGGGCAAGATCTGGGTGCACCCACATGATTTTCCCAGTCTTCAAGGTCAGGGGAAGGAGACTTTTAGCCTCTTTCTACTTTGTTGAAGGATTACTTATCTCTAGTCGTGCCTTAGGGATTGGAGGAGATCCATCAGGGACTGTGACTTTCGGCAGAGTGCCAAACTCAAGAGTCACCATCATGTTTGCGGTGATTTTCTTTTGTTCTGACTTTAAAGTCAGAACTTCAGCGTCGACCAAAGCCTGAATTTTGTTCTTAAGGACAAAGCATTTGTTGGTAGGATAATGAACCATCCTGTGAAAGAGGCAATAATTGGGATCGTTTTGTGTCCCACTTCATTAGGGCGTTGAGCCTCTGGCAGCTTCAACTTATTCCAATTTTGGAGCAAATAGAATATTGTAACCACCTGCAAATCTTTGAAGGAGTATTGTTTCGCATGAAACTTGAACTCCTGATTGCTGGCACCAATCTTCTTGGTTTTAGGAGGAGTTTTCCCGGACAACTGCACGGACATGGTTTCTTTCCCTTTGACTTGGGAAGACTGCGCCATTTCGCCATTTCGCCATTTTCTTTGTTGTTCATACCCCATTTCCCTTTAGGTATGGATGATTCAAGCTTTTTAGCTGACATCTCGGCTATTTCAGTTTGCTCAACCAATTCTTTCCAAGTATGGGACTTAACAGCTCCCATGCAAATCTCTACTTGGTCCAAAAAATTATGTCTACATGTCTGCAATAACATGGGCAATGACATCCCCGCTGGACACATCAGAGATAGGTTTCTGAACCATTTAATGTAATCACAGACTGATTCTCCTTTCTTCTATACAGTGGAAAGAAGTTTACCCATAGTTACCTCAGTGTCGTCCTCATAGAAGCGAGAGAGGAACCAAGTCTCTAAATCTATCCAAAAATTAATGAAACCCGACGGAAGGCTTCTGAACTAGTCGAAGTCTACTCCTTTGAGAGTACCCATAAATAATCTAGCCATAATAGCATCATTATCTATGACATTGCCAGTCTGGGACCGAAAGTAATAGATATGCTAGTTTTGTGAGCTTTTACCATCATACGTATGTAACATAGGTGGCTTATACTTTGGCGAATATGGCATTGAATCCCATTTAAGTGGGTAAGGAGTCATGCCTGCCTTCTTTAGTTCATCTCTCTGAGCTAGGGATGCGATCTGAGCTTGGATGCCTTTAAGAACTTCGGCATCGATAGAGACGAACTTTCCTTTGACTTCTCAGTCTTAGGTTGTTCATCATCATTATGCTCCTCCTCATTATGATTGCTTCCAGTATCATTATTATTCCGGTTGGTGAGAAGTTGAGCTAACACTTGTTAGATATTGTCCAAGGCTCTTGCTGGGCCTTAGAGGTCAGCTCTTGGGCCTCCATCCGTCAGTAAAGGTCATCATTACTGTTATCGACCATATTAATCGAGACTCTGCCTGTTTGCACAGATCTAACCATTGTTGGAGAGGCATATCCGCTAGCATCTCCCTCATCATCAGACCATTGGAAGAGACTTTTCAATGGTTTTGGTGATATCACCGCAGTTGAAGAGGATAGTTGTTCATAATTATAGGGTATTGCTACCCTAGATCTTGCGCCTCAGAACGCACCTTCCTGTCCTACTAAGACTTGGCCCAAGTTAGGGCTATAGTCTGAGTCTGGAGAACTGAACGAAGGAGAATTAGTATCCCGTTGCCTTCGTCTACCCCTGAGTAGTTCACATCCCCTCCCTATCATGTTGACGGATGCTGAGGGAAGATCTGGCAAGTTTCGTGCTTTGCTCTTTTTGTGAGGCTTGATAGGGGCTCGAATCGATAGTCAATCGAAAATTGACTATCGGATGGAGAAGTTGGGAGGACTGGCCCTAGTCAACAATGGACTGAATGACCTTCACCAACTGGCATCCTACTTGTTCACAACAGGAGGGAGAGGTATGGAGTAGTTCTAACTTTCATTTGTTAGTTAAGAACTTTCGTAGATCGATGTTAACCAATCTTACATGATCTTATTTGGAGACTTGAGGAGTTCGTGTATTGGGCTGTTCTGGCTGGAGACCTCTAGCCTTGAGGCTTCTGTTTTAACTACAGGTGATTTGAAAATCACCTTACCAATAATATTAGCTTTACTTGGCGAAGCTACACTCGTAGCTCTGCCCCCAAGTGCGAGCTTATCGCCGAAAAATTTTGGGATCTAAGTCATGGTGACTTCGCTTTTAGCACGAAGTGGTACTTTGTTCTTTACCTTGCGACAAAGGTACTTAGTACTACAGAGTGCTTCAACCTCGCGGCTAGGAATTTTGTTAGTACTCTTAGATAATAGAGCTGTGTTAGCAACGCTATCAGCACTTAGGGACACTCCCTTAACTCCGCCCATAGGGGCAAAGTTGGCACTAGGATATAATGCTCTCGGGTTATGCTAAGACAGTAGAAGTTTGTGCCCTTGTGGTTCCAAATCAGCCTCGCGGCTAGCATCAGTAATGCTGCCAAAATTTAAGGGCATTTTGCCCTTGTCTTCACGTGAGAGATGAAGTTGTGCCTCAATTTCGCCTAAAGCTTCGCGCAGAGCCTTTTGCTTCTCCTTTCACACCTATTTCGTTTGAGCAGCTTCAGGTTCGTGGGGAACCTATGGCGCTTCGCGTGAGACATCTTTAGCCTCGGTTGGGACTGAGGGGAGTTGGAGCGAGGTTCGCCCACTTGTACACGCAGTCGCTAAAGCCTTGGGTGATTACTACACTGTAGCCACTGGAACTTTGGCTACGAAGACCTTCTTGTGCTTCCGTGCATGTCGTGCTGGACTACCCCTAGAGAGGAGTTCCTCAAACTTCTCTTAGGGTGTGTTTGGTTACAAGGAAGTGGGCAGAAGTAAGGAAATGGGAAAATATAATTGCTCACTTTCCTATCTATCCAAACACCAGAAAAGAAAATAAGAAAACTCATTTTCCTTTTTCTCTTTTCTCTTTTACACATCATTTCCTTACTTTCAGGGTGTTACAGTTAATTTTGTGGTCATGTAAATCTCATTTGTGATAAGTTGTGACACAAAATAGTTAATTTATTGATCTGTAAATCTCACTTGCATTCTAAGTACAGTCCATTTTTTAATTTTCTTAATTATTATTTTGTGGTTAACTTTGTAGGCAACTTTTTCACTTCCACTTTCACATTACCATCCAAACACCGAAAAAGACATAACATTTTCTAAACCATACTTCCCAACAATATCCAAACATCAGAAAACTTACTAACCAATTCCCAAGTTCTAAAGGGAACAATTACCACTTCTTCACCACCTCACTTCCTCACTCCCACCCTTAACCAAACAGGCCCTTAGTCAAAGTGGATGATCAAGTTTTCAATGATAACGGGTTCAGCATTCTAACCGTTGCATTACGATATATCTCCTTATTGCGGAAGAAGACTGAAGTCCCTAGCGGAGTTGTCATCTTGTTTTCCATTGAAAAATAGGTCGGGGAAAACTTACAAAAGAGAATGAGGAGCGAAATTACAAGTAATTCTTTAAAAGAAAGAAAATTACAGGTAGATCTCCTCTGAGATTTTTGAGAAAGTATGCTAGTATGAATCTGATCAGTGCGCGATCACTTTATCCCTTTGACGATACAATCGGTCAGGTGGCCAAACTGCCTCCTCGATAGAATTTTCTTCTCACTTTGTTCTGAAAAATCTTTATAGATAGAAGGCATGTTGAAACCCTGGATGAAAGAGGACTGAATCTCTTAGATTTTGGAAGCAAGCCGAGGCGTTGGAAGCAAGAAGGCAAGAAGACACTTTTGTTCTAGGTCTCTTCTTAATCTCCCTCAATTTTCTCTAGCCTTCTTTGTTGCTTGCAACAGGCTATTTAAAGCCAAAATGGAGTGTAATCGTCCCCCCTTGAATTCAGCAAGACTGAATCAATCTTTAGCTTCGCGCGATGCTAAAAATATCTTTGCCGCGAGGCTAACTACGAGCTTTCGGAGAGGCAAATAAGTTTGTGCGAACCATTATTAGCCATTGTGGCTTAATCGTCTCTTCTTAATGTGGGATGAAGTGGGCGGTTGTAACCGCATATTTAAAGTGGTATTAAACTAACTAAATTAATGGGGTTCACCCATTAATCCCTTAGTGGGATTTTAAAATGGTCAATTGATGACCTGGTAAAGCTCACTGCGGAGCTAAGTGAGAAGTTCTCTTCAACCAAAGTTACCTTCAAAGCTTCATGCGAAGCTAGTACTAGCTCATAGTGGAGCTGAACCATCTCTTCTTCCAGCGAAGCTGGGGTGAAACATCTAGCGAAGCTAGAAATTCAGCTCAGAGCGGAGCTAGATTATTCCTTCTTCCGGCAAAGTTAGGAATGAAACTCTAACGAAGCTCTAAGGTTAGCCTTTGGCGGGACTAATGGAAGCTTCGTGAAAAGCTAAGCTTCGCCCTCTTTAGCAATTTTGGATCTCTGCGAGGCTAGATATTTGATCAGACCTGCTTTCATAGACTTGTTTTAGCTTCTTCACAGATAACTTTGGCTTATTATCTGATTTACTAGATCAATAGAGTCCAAGTTACTGCTTTGTTCCTCAAGGATGAGCAAACACTGGTCGTCAACTTATCTGTGATTTGTTCTTTTGTAAATATCGACAAGTTAGACATGTTCAGTCTCATTGAAGAAAATTCTGGGAGTTTTGTCTTTTTTAGAGTGTCAACAAGGTTATGGCGACAAGTCTCTACCAGTGTAGATTGTGTCATGCCTACTCTGAAATCTCTCCACAAATGCTTTGATTGACTCTCCTTTCTTTTGCTTTGTAGCAAGGATAGTTGGCACAAATATTTCAATGTCATCTTCGAAGAATCGCACAAGGAAGAGCTTTTCGAGGTCGACCCATTTCTCGATAGAGCCGACAATAAGCTTCATAAACCATTCAAAGGCAATCCCCTTGAGGGTGTCAATGAACAAACGAGCCATGATGGCATCGTTAGATACAACATTCTCTGTTTGGGATTTGAAGTAATATATACGTCGGTTCGGCGAACCTTTGCCGTTGAAGGCATGTAGATTCGGTGCCTTGAACCTGGGAGGATAAGGAGCTGAATCTCACTCGACCGCGTATGATCTGACCACCCATACTTCTTGAAGATTACTTCGATTTGAGATAGCCTCCAGGCGTTTCTCAAGTTCGTTCATCTTCTTGGCATAATTATCTTCTGAATTCTCTGGTTCTTCAGAAGAAGACTCAGGATTTTCATATTCAAAGTTGTTTCATTGCCATCAGAGTGTTCGAAGGTAGAATTTTCATCCTCCTTCTCTTTATCCTTGCTTTTGCGAGAAGAAGCTTTAGTTTTCAGACTTCTAGTTGATTCTCATTGGGCTTGAAGCATCTCGTGCTGCACCTGTTGTACTCGAGCTTGCTCCTCAAATTTTCTGGCTATCTCTTCTGGAATATCATCTAATATGTGAAGGCATCTGTCTCTCTATAAGAGGTAGATGAATGGGATCCCACGATGACAGAGTAATCATCAGCTATTTCAATCCTTCTAGCCAGTGAATTGTAGTCAATTGGGACAACTGTTTTAGTTCAGAGCAGAGTGTGTTGGTAAATTCCTTCAGGCTCGATCAATATTTCTTTCACAATTGAAGAAGGTTCATTATCCGACTCCTTAGAACTAAGGACCAGTTGCTTCTCTTTCGACTTGCTTGGTGTGGTGCTTGACCCACCATGTTGGAAGTCGCCTTCGAGTACTCATCGTCAGAGAATGACTTCTTCTTGCGAGATCATCGCTTCCTGACAGAATTTGAGTTTGAAGCCTTTGATAATCAGCTGAAAAGTGATGGTTTAGTCATCTGAAAGTTGCAGTGGCAATTAAAGAGCACTGCCGAGATGAGTAACTCGCACTGGCATTGAGAAGTGATTTGATGAACGCCTCTCTTCCTTGCCAAATAGTTCCTCAGATCTGTTACAAAAAGAATTAACCTCAAACTTATAGGGTGAGGGCTTCCCAGGTCAGTACTGAACTTGGCCACTTGAGGTTGGATGCGACTCTCACATTTTAAAAGTGAAACATGAGGGTCGCGTTCTAGCCCAGCCTCTTATTGAACGCGGGTCTCACGCTTCTGAAGAGAAACACGAAGGTCGCATTTTGACACAGTCTGCTGAACGCGACTCTCGCGTTTTAGAACTGAAATACGAAGGTCGTGTTCTAGTGCGACCTTAGGTTAAACGCAAATCTCGTGTTCTTGAAGTGACATGCATATTTTGCGTTATGGCATAGCTTGAGGCTGAACGCGAACTTTGATTTTTGGCACAGCTTGCGACTGGACGCGAACTTCACATTTTGGTGCTAAAATGCGCAGCTCGTGAACGCGAGCATCACATTTTGTTACAGAAATGCCGGGCTGAACACGAGCTTCACTTTTGGTGCCAACAACACTGTATTCAGCCTCTGTTTGTTGATGGCGAGTTTGACATCTTCGTCGACGATCATCAAATCCGCTTGGCTCGAAGGAGTTGTTGTGAACCCCCTGCAAACTGAGTTTGCAAAACCTTGGGAGGAGTTTGGCGATGAGATTGGCCTTCGCCACTGTGTTGGCCATGAACCAAGACATTGGCTTTGCGGGTCTCTTGAGAGACGTTGTCGCAAGCCATGTTGGCTTCACAGGAGGTTGTCAGACCCTCAAGAGAAGTTGAGCCCCTTACTTTGTCAAAAAACATACGTGCTTCTTTATGAGAAGTCTCCGACTTGCTTGAGACTTTGGGACTAATGGAGCTGGAGGAGAGAAGCTTTTCGAACTTCTCTTGGTTCGACAACGAGTGATTAGACCATTGATCTGAGAGCTTGAGGTCGGTTTGCGCTACGACCTTCTCATCAGTGGAGAAAACAATTTTCTAAGTGTTGTTGCCATTTTTTATTTTCTCGAAAAAATTGAAAGCGTGTAAAATCTTTATTTGATCGTAAAGAAAATTACAACGGGTCAATAATCTGATTACAAAAGAGGAAAGATTGGTTAGATCTCCCTTTTATTAAAAGCTGGATTCTTGATGTAGCGGTGGAGAGTGATTCTTGTTCTCTATTGACGAACTGAAACAAAAGCTTGATCTTCGGATCTTCTTGCTCTAGTTGGAAGCACACTGGTAAAGTATAAAATCTTAATCAGTGACTAAAATCTCAAATAGATTATAGAACTTAAAATCAGCAAATTTATAAAGAGTATTCTCTTTCAGCAGTCTTGTGCTCAAGGTTCAGCCTTCTATAGTTATCCAGTTTCAAGTATTAAGTATCAAATGTGCCTTTTTGGGGATTCTCCTCCTCTAACCTATACCTTCTTGGGGTTCCTTCTCCAGAACTCTACCCTTTTTCCCTAGCTATTTATAGCTATTTATAGAAAATTCTGGGGCATAACCAACCCCTTAAATCTCTCAATAATGAGAGGGGTGGTGTAACCAACTCCTTAAATCTCTCTATAGTAGGAAGTTATTCCCCATTATGTAGAGAGAAAATGGGGTGTAACTGATCAAGTTTGTGGCTGTCAATTACAGCAAAAATACGGGTCCGCGCTAGGCCTGGACCTCGCTCTGATATTGAGACGCGGATTTCACAAGCTCGCGTCTGTGTTGGAATGCGGAGCTCACATGCTTGCGTTGAAATTGAAGCATGAAGTTACACTGGCTTGCGTTTTGATGTTGAAATGTGACCTTGAGGTCCGCGTATTGAAAAGCAGCATGACTATCGCGTCTGACATAGAACGCGATCATCGCGTCTGACATAGAACGCGATCATCGCGTCGTGTTATTGATGAAGTATGACGTCCGCGTTTGAGGTTGGAACGCGACCTCTGCTTTTACAAGGTCTGCATCTGAGTTTTGGGAATGCATCCTTCGCATTTGACAAAGAACGCGATATCCGCATTTGGGTTGAAACGTGACCCTCATGTTTGGCATGAGGCCTGCGTCTGAGACTTAGTCTTCAGTAACTTTTAGACAGCCTACACATGGCATAATTCTGACACGGCCTGGCTTTGCTCCAGCTTGATCAGCCCCGCATGGATAATTAAATATTTAACTATTATTTTTTTACTAATGGTTGTGAAGAGAAAGAAATCTTTACTTAAACTATTTTCCTGAACTGTATTATTTTTTAGTATTCATATTGATTTCCTGTATCTGTACTGTTTTCTCGTATTTTGTTATATGACAGTATAACACTTGCTATATTGATCACTTGATACCTGACACCTACAAGTTATCACCTGACACCTGCTAAGTTATCACTTGACTCATGATTATCATATTACAGGAATCAAATAAATTTCCTGTTACTCCAGTACTCCTGTTACCCCTGTATCATGCTCCTGCTTATTCCTATATACCGACAATTATAATAATCTGTAATAAAAAGAACACCTTACATTAGGTCAGGAGAAGCTGATGGACTTTAATTTGTGATTTTGTTTACAGTGGCACTAGGTATGCTGTGCAACTAAAACTTTGGTTTTACATGTGGGCCTCTAGGTGTTCCGCGGGATGTGCTGGCACCCTGATTACTTTTTCTTCCTGAATGGGCATACAATAAGACCCTTCCTCTCCTGTGCCTTACGGTAGATTCCATATCACCAACGGAACATCCTGGGCCATTGTTCCGAGTATGCACGGGACCCACTGTAAACATAATTCATTGGTTTCTCATCAGTTTTCAATAACCAACTTTAACTTACTAATATATGAATGTATGTGAGTTAGAACGTATGCCAGAACACATACCTAAATATATGGGTCAAATGAGTAATAAGAATAAAATAATAAGATTAAAAATATATGATTTGTTTATGTTCTATCAGTTTTTATCAATTTTTATGCTATTTTTTTAGTTTAGGGGCAACTCGGGTTGTAGGAACTCAGGTTATAGTGACATAAGATATAAGGTATATATATGGGGGTTTCTTTGTTTGGATTATTTTTTCAACATACTAATCTCGTGAATATATAATCTGAGACTGTACAACTGATTTTGCCGTATTTGCTTTACTTGATGCCTCATTACTTGCTTGTGTGTATCTGTGCTTATGACATGATTTTTGATACATGCTTTTTAATTTGGATTAATTAATACGTGTGTTGTTGGCCCAGAGGCCTTTCACCTTAGTTTTTATGATGACTAACATATGAAGGTTAGTTTACTAATGATCTTGTGTTTAAGAAGTTTCAGATATTGATCAAGATCTTAGTAGGTGATTAGTTTTAACAAAGGATTCAAAGTCAAGTTTTAGAGCTAACACGTGATGATTCAAGAGCTCGAGCGTTAAGATCGCATTTAGCACTCGGTTGGAGTCAAGCTCTTTTGGATCGTGTTTAGATCGAGTCAGCTTGGAGAAGAAGTTCTACAAGAAGACTTCAGTTTGTTTAATTTAGTTTTGTTTTTAGATCTTGTGCAAAGGTAGTTAGTCATTATATGCTCAAGTTCACACACACACAAGTTAAACTAGTTTTGATTTCAGTTTAACCGTTTTAGAATTTCAAGAACATATTTTTTGTTTTCATGAATAAATCTCATCTAAAGTAGTTTACATGGTTTATATGTATAGTGGATTCATTCATATACATTGTTTGGTTCATAATGTTTAGAAACTTACTTTGATATATATCTAGTTCATGATTTCAAGTTTTGTTTTTAACAAAACTTAGTTTTGGATTCAATGTTAAAAATATCAATATATTTTTTATATGTGTATTAGATTCTATCCATGCACACTATACTTCAAAAATGTTTCTATATCATGTTTTGTCTTTATACAAGTTTTAGAGAAAACGAATTTTCATTTCAAAATTCAAGTTTTAGAAAATACCGTTTTTGGTTTAAAGCTAAATATTCATATCACAAAAATAGTTCAAATTCTTTGAAATATGCGTTGAATTTTAGTCACACATATTTGTTCTTCAAATATTTATAAGAATTTATTTTTGTAGATTTTATGTGATTTTATGGGATTTTATAGATATTAAAAAGACTAAGTTCTCAAATCCAAAATCCTAGCTAAGCCTGCTGGCGGTCGACTGAACGGTCGACCGAACCAGAGCTCGGTCGACCGGCCGGTAGATCGAAGGCTCAAACGGTTAAAAATTTGATCGTTGGCTGGTCGACCGGACGGTCGACTGACAGCCCAATCTGGGTAGTTTTTGACCCCAAGGGCTATATTCTCCTTGACCCTATATAAAGGGGTTTTGGGGGCTGTTTTTATTAAAATTTTTGAAAGAGAATTTTAACCAGTTTTCTAGTACTTTCTTGCCCACATTCTTAAGAGTTTCAAAAGATTTTTTTTTTTTGCTTCAAATCTCTATCTTTATTTATTTTCAAAGTGTTGGAAAATCAAAGATAAAGAAGTATCTAGAAAATTTGTTTTGTGCTTTATTTTTCATATCTATCTAGAGTGTTTCCCAAATGGTTTTCTTTGTGTTTGTTTTTCAAAACACTTTATTTTCTTATACTTGAGCTACCATGTCTAATCCGATCCTTAGGATCCTTGACTGTGAGAAAAATTGTTTGTGATCTTTTGAGATCACTAAGAGAGTGTTTGTGATCATTATGATCATCAAGTTATAAATCTTTTTTTTGCTTTGACTTTGTGCCTTCCCTCTTGTGTAGAGGTGTTTGTGTTGTATTGAGAGAGGAGTTGTGTATTCCCAGTGTTGAGTTGTAATTCCTCAGTGGTGGTTCCTTTTTGGAAGGTCCTGTGTGGACGTAGTTGAAATCTTTCTGTGTAAAGGCGGGGACAAAGAGCAGTGACTCGAACCTCGAAATATATCTTGGTATTTGCGTTTAATCTACTATCTCTCAACTTTATCTCTCTTATATCTTGCATTATTATTACTTATTCATATTCATATACATGCCAGATATTGTTTATGTGCGCTCACACTTGTGTTGAACCAACAAAGCTTCTAATAGTACCTTACTCTTAATTTAGAGAAATCTAGCGGAGTAGTTTCAGAGCCCTTCACGGAGAATTCAGACTCACTCTTGGTTACACATAGTGTGTTTGAAATTAAGTTTTTAATTTTACATTATCTGTCTTAGATTATCTAATACACCTATTCACCCCCTCTAGGTGAGCCTACGCTCCTGATATTTAGTTTAACCACTTAAGAGTGAGATCCTTGGATAGCTAATTTAGATTTGCATTTGCACACATATTGTTTATGCACTCATTAATTTTCTCGCCCCTCCTATGTATGATGTTTTCAACATCAATGTGTGAAAGTTTAAGATGACTGCTTATCTAAAAGCCCTAGGATTACATGTTTATCTTGCTATAACCAAGAAATTCTATCTTGATAATGACAAGTACATTGAGGCTAATACACAAGCCTTAGAGGCACATAGGCACGCACTTAGCAAAGATTATCACTCTATTAGTTCTCATTGTGATTCCGTTTTTACAGTGTGAAACACATTGATCTCTCCCGAGCTACGGACGATAATATATGTGGAGAAGAAATCTATGATGGATAAGTCCGACGAAGCTTGCTATATGGTTCAAGGGAATGACTCCCTTGAGGTACATTCGGATACTCATCTAAATGATAGTGTTAGCTCTTCTAATGATGATAATGATAGTATGGATGCCCATACATTAAATGAAGAGCTTTTCCTATTTTGTGAAAACTTGTTAAATAAATATAAACTTTTGAAAAAGAAAAGTTTTGAATTAAAAGAAGAAAATAAAAATTTATTTTCTAAACTTGATATGGTCTTGCAAGAGAAGGTTGAGATTTATAATGAAAGGAACTCATTGAAATCCTAACTTTACATTGCATTGAAAGAAAACGAATTTTTTAAAAATAAAAATGATTTTGATCTTGTTTTGAAGAAAAATGAGTTTTTGTCTTCAAAACTAGATTTTGTTTTAAAAGAAAATGATGTTTCGAAATACAAAATTATTTTAATTTAAAAAGAAGTAAAATTTGTTTCAAATAAAAATATTTCTTTGAAAATGATTTGGCTTCTCATTCTTGTCATGATTCCATTGTTATACCTTCTATTGATAAGAATGTATGCTCCACTTCTTCTTCAACAATTGAAAATGGTATTTACATATTGAAGAAAGTTGAAGATTATTTGGGCTCCACTTTTAGCAAATGTGCTATGGATCATAGGAAATTAGAATCCATGTTTTGAAAAAAACATGCTCCTCATATGCATGCACACCCTTCATGGCATACACACGCACATCATGCTCATATACATGATTCTATGTATGCTCATGTGTATACTTGTACACATTGTGAATGTACGGGCCACCTTACAAAATTTTGTTATGATAGAATAAACATTTTAAATTTTGCAAATAAGTTTTGTTGGGTTAGGAAAGGTGCTAACCCCCTTGGACCCAAAAAGATACGGGTACCAAAATCCACTCCTACTTTATTTGATGTAGGTGTGGGCTCTCACTTGACGTGAGGGTATTGGTGCCTTGATGGTGGATGTGATTCGAGCCTATTGATCATATTTTTTGGATGCATCACTTTCAAGGAATGTCTGGTGGAAGGATCACCATGATTTGGAGACCTAGAGATTGGTTCATTAGTTTTGATAACTATCTCTAAATCCTATTTTGTTTACATGCTTTTTTATTATTGACTTTTAGCATGTCATATTTTAATACTCATTATGTTAAATGCAATATAAATTAGACATGTAATATACATAAATAGTCCTTTGAGATACAACCATGTTCATATAGATTCACATCTTTTGTGTTCTCACTATATTATAGCTATTGTGTATATTCTAGTTCTAAAACACGTGCATTTAGCCTGATGATCATATTTGTTTATATTTTTTATGCTTCATATTTTGATTACTTGTTTAGATGTAGTTTTCATTAAAACTTGTGTTTATACTTGTATAATTAGTGAGCTACACTTGATTATCATATGTTTGTACTTTATTGCTCATTTGTACTCATTACTTGTTCTTGTATAACCTAGTTTTGATGACTTTTGTATTTTAACTTGTATTCCCTATTTTTGTACATATTTTTATAAAAATGTGTTTAGCTTCATGTCCATGTTAATTTTGCTTAAAACTAATAGATATACATGTCTATCTTAGAGTCACTTGCTTTTCATACAAAATTCTTTTATGGACTCGTTTATATTTGGGATATGTATGTATACTTTTAGTTTCAACAAAACATATATATACCTTGAAGCTTATTTAGTTTTGATGATTTGAGATTTATTGTTTATTTTCATGATTTTATTGATTACATGATTTTTGTACGCTCTATATTTTTTTCATGGTTTTGATTCATGAGTCTATACGAGCTTTATCAATTTTTAAGTATCGATTCTCATGTAGTTTTCATATATTATAGATTATATATTTGTTTTATTTCTTATTTGAAGGACATCGTACTAATTTTTAAAATTATCATAAAACTAGTTTCGTTATTCTTCAATTTAGTAGAGTTTTTAAACTATGCTAAAATGATTTTCAAATTTTATTTTTGAAAACCCCTACCATCCAATGGTGGATGGTTGAGATCATACTTTATGTATCTTATTAAATACCCTTCATACATGTGCATGGATAGGGTGGTAGGTATGAGATATACATGATCTTCATGGAATTTTATTTCTGTATACTCATATTTTGTTTTCTTATATATGTATGCACCAAATTTCGAGTGGTATTTTTATTTTCATACATATATATATGATTTAGATTGTGCTTATTTTGCAATGCCATATATTTTTTTAAGCACAAATTAGGCTTATGCTAAGCTTGATGTTATTGTAAATGTTTATTTGTATATCTACAAGCTTATATATTAATTTCAATTGGTATTTTTTATATCAAAATGCACTTCATTATTCACTTAAAATTGGTATCAAAATGTACTTCAGTTATGAGATATACATAATTTTTAATGAAAATTTATTTTGTATACTCATGTTTCCTATATATGGATCATATCTAAATTATTTTGCTCTGATACATGCATATAAATATTTTTTTCTTGTGCTTTAAACATATATGCAATACATTTTCAGCGCAAATTACTCTTGCTAAGCTTGATTTAGTCTTTAATGTCAATTATTTTTAATTGGTATCATATACAATCTTATGCATTGTTTTTATTGGTATTTCATAAATGGGGAGAAAAGTTTTAGTTTTAACCTTCAATTGGTTTTATTTTCAATTAGTATCTTATTCTCACTCTTTATAATAAAAAATACTTTATTTTGGTATATACTGACATTTTCAATATTGGTATCAATAATCTTAAATTGGTGTTTTCTCGATTTGGTACCTATATTGCATAATGGTTTTAGTGTTTACCTAATTATTATTTTTTTAGTTTCAATTAATATCATGCCTTTCTATTGGTATCAATTGATAAAAAGAATGTTCAATTTTCAATTAGTAAAAAGATTGTTTTACTTTCAATTGATTTCTTTCAATTGATTATTTATTATTGGTATCAAAATTTTATTTCAAAATATCTTTTGTCGGTATTGTTTGATTATCTTCACGCCTTTGTTGATGAGTGACAAAAAGGGGGAGAAATATTTAGGTTTATATATGCATGTTTCATTAAGTGTTTATGCATATATATTTCTTGTTTTTATTTGATATCTTAAGCTACATTGCATATATTTATATGTTTATTGATTATGCATAAGTTAAGGGAGAGCTTCTATGAAGCTTATTCTTAGTCTATGCATATATAACCTTATAAGTTTTGTCATCATCAAAAAGGGGGAGATTGTTGGCCCAAAGGCCTTTCACCTTAGTTTTGATGATGACAAACTTATGAAGGTTAGTTTACTAATGATCTTGTGTTTAAGAAGTTTCAGATATTGATCAAGATCTTAGTAGGTGATTAGCTTCAACAAAGAATTCAAAGTCAAGTTTTGGAGCTAACACGTGATGATTCAAGAGCTCGAGCGTCAAGATCGCATCTAGCACTCGGTTGGAGTCAAGCTCTTTTGGATCGTGTTTGTATCGAGTTGGCTTGGAGAAGGAGTTCTATAAGAAGACTTCGGTTAGTTTAGTTTTGTTTTATTTTTAGATCTTGTGTAAAGATAGTTAGTCTTGACATGCTCAAGTTCACACACACAAGTTAAAATAGTTTTGATTTCGGTTTAACCATTTTGAAATTTCAAGAACATATATTTTATTTTCATGAATAGATATCATCTAAAGTAGTTTACATGGTTTATCTGTATAATGAATTTATCCATATACATTGTTTGGTTCATAATGTTTAGAAACTTACTTTGATGTATATCTAGTTCATGGTTTCAAGTTTTGTTTTAACAAAACTTAGTTTTGGATTCAATGTCAAAAACATCGATATATCTTTTATATGTGTATTAGATTCTATCCATCCACACTATGCTTCAAAAGTGTTTCTATATCATGTTTTTGTATTTATACAAGTTTTAGAGAAAACGAATTTTCATTTCAAAATTCATGTTTTGAAAAATACCGTTTTTAGTTTAAAGCTAAATTTTCTTATCACAAAAATAGTTCAAATTGTTTGAAATATGTGTTGTATTTTAGTCCCACATATTTTTCTTCAAATATTTATAAGAACTTATTTTTTCGATTTTATGTGATTTTATGATATTTTATAGGTATTAAAAAGATCAAGTTTTCAAACACAAAATTCCAGCTAGAGTCTGCTGGCGGTCGACTGACCGGTCGACCGAACTAGAGCTCGGTCGACGGGACGGTGACCGAAGGCTCAAACGGTTAAAAATTTGACCGTTGGCTGGTCGACCGGGCAGTCAACCGACAGCCCAATCTGGGCAGTTTTTGACCCCAATAACTATATTTTCCTTGGCCCTATATAAAGGGATTTAGGGGCTGTTTTGATTAAGATTTTTGGAAGAGAATATTAACCAGTTTTCTAGTGCTTTCTTACCCACATTCTTAAGAGCTTCAAAAGAGTTTTTTTGTCCTTCAAATCTCTATCTTTATTTATTTTCAAAGTGTTGGAAAAATCAAAGAAAAAAGTATTTGGTAAATTTGTTTTGTGCTTTATTTTCCATATCTATCTAGAGTTTTTTCCAAGTGGTTTTCTTTTTGTTTTTTTTGAAAACACTTTATTTTCTCACACATGAGCTATCTTCTTTAATCCTATCCTTAGGATCCTTATTTGTGAGAAAAATTGTTTGTGATCCTTTGAAATCACCAAGAAAGTGTTTGTGATCTTTGTGATCATCAAGTTGTAAATCTTTTCTTTGCTTTGACTTTGTGCCTTCCTTCTTGTGTAAAGGTGTTTGAGTTGTATTGAGAGAAGAGTTGTACTCCCGGTATTGAGTTGTAATTTCTTAGTAGATGTCCCTTTGTGGAAGGTCCTATGTGGACGTAATAGAAATCCTTCTGTGTAAAGGTGGGGACGTAGAACAGTGGCTCGAACCTCGAAACATATCTTTCTATTTGCATTTGATCCACTATCTATGAACTCTATCTCTCTTATATCTTGCATTGTTATTATTTGTTCATATTCATATACATGATATATATTGTTTATGTGTGGCCGCACTTGTGTTGAACCAAGAGATCTTCTAATAGCACCTCAACTCTTAAATTAAAGGAATCTAGAGGAGTAGTTCCAGAGCCCTTCACGGAGAATTCGGGCTCACTCTTAGTTACACATAGTGTGTTTGAAATTAAGTTTTTAATTTCGCATTATTTATCTTAGATTAGCTAATACACCTATTCACCCCCTCTAGGTGTATTTCACATGTGTTTTTCTGTGCACGTCACTTGGTACTCATTTTACCACTCTTTGGATAGATTTTTGACTTTTCTGCACCTACATGTCTAGATCTAGAGCTTGTACTGAAGTGGACCCTCCATCGAGGTTCAAGCCTATCTTGTGGAGCAGGTTTACCAGCTGTAGCTTCTTCTTGTCCAGTTCCTCCTGATCGGCTCGCGAGATTTTTCATGTAGCTCATGACATCCGTTTGTATTGTCTATATTGTAAATCTTTCTTTTAACCTCTTAGTGATATAATATGCTTGTAATATTATGTCACATCCTGTGATAACTTTGTAATTATACTCTAAGTTGAAATATATAATACACTGCGTACTTTTATACTCTGATTGCTGTCTGTACTGATGCTTAGCGTATATATGTGAAGGTATTTTTGCCTTGCATATATATGTCGCGGTTACGTCTCTATACTCACAGAATTGCAGCGTTACAGGATGGTATCAAAGCCTAAGCTCTCACTCTTTTAGTACATCCAAACGACAAATTAATGATAAAAATATTTGCAACTGAAAGTATGAATCATGGTTGTACAATCCAATTATAAGTACAAAGTTATCTATTCCCTCTTGATCGTCCTTCCCTTGATTCTTGAATTCTTCTATCTTTTTAATTTTTCATTCTCGTCATCTTTATACCAACTTAAGATATGAAAAAACAAGAAATGGGCGGCAGATAAGTTATGGTTCACTCTTACCCTGTTATGGTACTCTTTGATTCCAAAATATCGCATTGTTTCGTATTAGAGAGTTTTACTGCTTGGCATTCTACTCTTTTATATATGAACGTTCCATGGGATTAGTACAGAAAGTGGGGTAGTCATCACTAATATAATCAGAACTTCAGTATGAAATAAACTTTCAGATTCAAGACTTCTGCCAGACAGAGATATTGTATTTCTATTTATGTTATCCTAGGAATGGGCTTATATCTAAAGCACCATATTGAATAGTATTTACAGAATTATAGTATTGCAGATATTACTGACTATGTATCGACTACAGAGAACTGAATGAAGTATCTATTAACAAGTATCTATTGCCTCGAATTAATGATCTTTATGGCTAACTTTACAATGCTCAGGTTTTCTAAATTTAATCTTCAGTCGGGTTATCATTCAGAATACAATATACGAGAATTGCTATGATTATTCTAAATTCTTGGTTATGCCTTTTAGAGTAATCCATGCCGAGTATTTACTTGTTATTATCAATTTTCTTTTTTTATGATTAGTTTTATCAGTGTTTTCTTTATTTTTGATATTCTGGTCTACTCCCACAATAATAATAAACATGCAGAACAATGAGAATTTTATTACAGACTCTTCGTCAAGAACAACTTCATATCACACAGAGCAAGTACGAGTTCTAGTTAGATAGTATCATATTCTTGGGTCATGTTGTTTAGAAAGAAGTAATTTCCGTCGATTCTAGCAAAATTTATGCGGTGAAAGACTACACTACTAACAAAACTCATAAAAAACTGGAGATCATATTTTTATGGATTTCATCACTATGGATTTCATCCTAGCTTTGTCTCACAATCCGAAGGAAATAATACAGCATGAGTGATTATTGATCATCTAGCCAAATCAACTCATTTTATAATTATCTAGAGTGGGTCAATCTATCGAAGTTTTGGTATAATTCTCTATTAACATATATCAGGCCAATAATATGGCACCGTTTGAAGCTTTATATGGTAGAAAGTGCAAAAGAAATGTAGGTCCCAATATTATTTAGTCAATTTATGAGTGTTACCCTAAGTTATTCATATCTTAATTGGTATAATCACCATCCCTGTCTTTTGTGTTCATCCCCTCATAAAGTTTTCGAGGACAAAATTTTTGTAAGGTGAATGGGTTATAACACCCCATTCTCAGAATATGTATCCAGATATGTGTCCCAATTTTTTGATCATATTTTTCAATTTTATTTTATGATTATTTATATTATTATTTGGTATCGGACTCAGATTTTTACACTTAGAGTCAGCCTGAGTCCTAATTCGGGACCCGATCCCAGTATAAGACTTGATTTGACCTTTCTGATAGTTTGATTGGACCTATTTCAGTTTCAAATATTTATTTTTATTATTTTAAATTTTTCATGATTTTCTGAAATTTTTCTGAATTATTTTACAAATTCTCTAATTTTCGGTGTCGATCGGTATCGCCGATCTATTCCAGGATTTTTAATTTACAAATAGAATTTAATTTCTTGAATCTGATTTCACCATATTTCTCAGTGTAATATTTTCTATTTTACAAAAATTTTTGAGATTTTTCTTAATTATTTAAAATAAAATAATATTTGTGTTTTCCCCGAATGCGGAGTTTGGCCCAGGTATTTTCTTTTTTCTTTCCTTTTCTTTTTTCTTTCCTTTTCTTTTTTCCTTCCAACATCTTCCACCATCTTCTACTCTCTTTCAATACAACAGTATCTCCCTCCACTAACTCTCTCCTCTTCTCACATCACCCACAACCCTCTCTCCTCATTTCCAAAGTATCTCCATACTCCATTCATTCTCTCTCTTCCCTCTTCTCCACCCATTTTCTCTCTTCCCTCTTCCCTAAAATCGGCCTCACCCCTCTCTCCTCTCATTCTCTCTTTCACACTCTCATCCTCTCTTATTTTCTCTCCATCATCTCCTTCTTTAACCTCCAACAACCACCACCAAAGTTACCACCATCTGCATCACCACCACTAAAACCACCACACCATCACCTCTAACTACTTCACTTTCACCATCAATCTCTCCAAATCCTCCATCAAAATCCATCATCACCATTTCTTTCTCCCACAATCATCACCCCTACACACCACCATCATCACCATCTCCACCTCCTATACCACCACCACCAACTTCTCCATCACCACTACCATTTTCTTCCTCCACCTCCTCTAACTTCACCACAACCACCATTTCCACCACCTCCTTCATCAACTTCACCAAAACCCCCTCCAATATCCTTTATCTCCATTACCTCCATCACAAAATCCATTACCACCACCAAACTTCATCCACACCACCACCTTTTCTTCTCCAAACTCCAACTCCTCCACTTCCTTCACCATTACAACCACAGACATCTCTAATTCTTTCCACCACTCCACCATTTCCACCTCCAAGCAACCACCAACACCATCAACATCGCCATCACCAAACCTCTCAACCCCTCTCTCTCTTCTTCCTAGGGCCTGCCACCCTCCGGCCACCCTAGGCCGGCACGCCACCACCCACAACTGGCGCCACCCCGGTCGTGGTCACCTCTTCTTCTCTCTTCACTTCTCTCACCTCTCTCTCTCTCTCCACACTTTCTTTCTCTAATGCCTCATGTTTAAACCATTTTCTTGGGGTATTTATACCGATTTCCTGTATCTATACCATTTCCCGTATTTTATTATATAACAGTACAACAGTTGCTATATTGTTCACTTGACACCTTACACCTGCATTTTATCACCTGACTCATGATTATCACATTACAGAAATCCAATAAATATCCTATTACTATTGTACTATTGTTACCCATGTACCATGCTCCTACTTATTCTTGTATACTGATCATTATAATAATCTGTAATAAAAAAGATGACTTACATCGAGTTAGGGGAAACTGGTAGACTTCAATATGTGATTTTGTTTATAGTTAGATTTATTGTGCAACTTTGATTCTATCTGTGGGCCTCCAGGTGTTCCGCGGGGTGTGCTGGCACCCTGATTACTTCTTCTTCCTGAATGGGCATACAATAAGACCCTTCCCTTGCTGCACCGAACGGTAGGTTCCGTATCAGCAACGGAACATCTTGGACCATTGTCCCAAGTATGCATGAGATCCATTGTAAACATAATTTGTTAGTTCCTCATCAGTTTCCAATAACCAATCTCGACTTACTCAGATATGGATGTATGTGAGTTGGAATGTATGCCAGAACACATACCCAGATATATGAGTCGCATAATTAAAAATAACAAAATAATAGGATCATATATGATTTGTTTGTGTTTTATCGATCTTTATCAATTTTTATGCTATTTTCTTAGTTTAGGGGCAACTCGGGTTGTATGAACTCAGTTTATAGTGTGTGAGATATAAAGTATAAATATGAAGGTTTTCTTTTTTGGATTATTCCTTCGACATACTAATCTCATGAATACGTAATTTGAGCTTGTACAACTGGTTTTGCCACATTTGCTTATTTGATGTCTCATCACATGCTTGTGTTTGTCTGTGCCCATCACAATTTTTGATGCATGCTTTTCGATTTGGATTTATCAATACACGTGTGTTTTTCTATGCAAACTATTTGACACTCATCTTACCACTCTTTGAGTAGCTTTCTGACTCCCTTGGAACTGCATGTCCAGATCCTAGAGTTTGGACTGAACTGGATCCTCCGCCTAGAATCAAGCCTATCTTGTGGAGTTGACCATCTGTAGTTCCTTCTTGTCCAGTTCCTCTTGATTGGCTTGCGGGATTTCTCATGCAGCTCGTGAGCATCCGTTTGTATTGTCTATATTGTAAATCTTATTTTTGCGTCTTTTGGTGATGTAATATGCTTGTAATATTATTTCACATCCTGTGATAACTTTATAATTGTGCTCTTAAGTTGAAATGTATAATATACCGCGTATTTTCGTATTTTGATTCCAACCTGTACTGATGCTAAACATATATACGTTAGAGTATTTTGGCTCTTCGTATATACGTCGCAGTAACATCTCCATACCTACGGGATCAGGGCATTAAAAATTGGTGTGTGGGGGTTTTTAAGTGTTTAGATCATGATGAAATGGTCGAATCGAGAATTTGTATGTCAAAAGACATATATCTAAGAATAAGCTATTTTCGGCTGTCTATTTTGCACCTATTTGACTGACGGGTAAAAAGCATTCAAAATACATGATTTTTTACTTTTAGTTACTTGAAATAATATAGATCAACTTCAATGAAGTGAATCTTATATTCGGATGTCGTAGGGTTGTATTTAATGGGAAGGATTTTGCCTCGAATCCTTCCAGAATGACAGTGTGTGTATGTGTGTGTGTGTGTGTGTGTGTGTGTTTTATATGTGTGTGTGTGTGTGTGCAGAGAGATATAGACTTGTGTCATTCCGAAAGGATTCGAGGCTGAATTCTTCCCACTCAAATTCAACCCTTCAACATTCGAATACAAGATCCACTCCGTTGAAGTTGATTTATATTATTTCAAGTATATATAAACTAAAAATCAAGTATTTTGAATACTTTTTGCCTATGCATCAAGTAAGAAAAAAGCGAACAGCCGAAATAGTTAGTTGGTTAGTTTAATGTGTAGAACATTTGAAACCTAACAAAAATTGATCTGTAGGGGATTTTAAATGTTTAGATCATAATCAAATAGCCAAATCGAGAATTTGTATGTCTAAAGACATAGATCTAACCAACTCACTACTTTCAGCTGTCCATTTTGCGCCGCTTGATGGATAGGAAAAAAGTATTCAGAACACTTAATTTTTGATTTATAGATAATTGAAATAATATAGATTAACTTCAATGGAGTAGATCTTGTATTCGAATGCCGGAGGGTTGAATTTGAGTGGGAAAGATTCAGGCTCAAATCTTTTTGAAAGGATATAAGTCTATCTCTCTCTCTATATGTATATACACACGCACACATGCACACCGAGAAAAAAATGCATATCAGTCGACAGTTGAGAGTGTCTCTCAGCCGGCAGTGACGTGGCACAATATGTGTCACAGTTCTGAATAGTCTTCATAAAGATCCCACTTTTGGAAATAAATAAAATTACTAAAAGCCCCTGCTGTTAAAAAAAACAGTTTTTCTTGGGATGAGATTAGATTTGTATTCGTTATTATTATTTTTTCTCTCTTTATTTTATCTCTATCTCTCTTTTTGTCTCCGTGTGTTGTCAAATCTAGATTTCAAATTCGCAGAGAGCCTCGTTCTTACAAAAGCGGGATCAGACATTGATTTTGAGTTCGCCGACCTAAATTTCATCCATCAGACCTCCATCGAGATCTCCATCTCAATTTTTGATCTTCCTGTATCAGATCTCTCTCGGCCTGTCTTTTTTATGTCGAGCTAGCCCCAACCATAATTCATCTTCCGCCACCCCATATCGACGCCACCCCCGCCCCTTTTCTCCCCATCTGAAAATGAATCAATTATAATCAAGTTCAACTTCATCACGGAATGAAGCAAATGAAGTAAGAGGGAGATCTTTGGATGCTGATTTAGAGGTTAATTTTTTTCGAATTATTTATTATTCATATTTTTTGAATTATTTACTATTTATGTTATTCGTCATCACAATTGCCACTGAAAAAATTATTTTTGTTTATGTTTATACTGTGACCTAATATATTTTTTTATTAAAGGATGCGACTAAGATCACAATTTTAAATAAAAAATTTCATAATTCTTTTTAACCGCGAACTTAGTCGCGTTCTTTAATTACATTAGGTCTGCGATCTTAATCGGAGTCCTTTAATATATTAAGGTTATTGTCTATCTTATAGTCATTAATTAATTTCGTACTGCGATTAAGGTCACAGTATTTAATTAAAAATTTTCAAATCCTTATCTATAGCGACCTTAGTCGCTACCTGTAATTATATTAGGATTGCGACCTTATTTGCAGTCTTTATTATATTAAAGTTACTATTTTAGTAACAGTCATCTATTATTTAAGGACTACGATAATAGTCACAGTATTTAATAAAACACTTTTCGTAAAAGTACAAACATCTACAGTAGTCGTGTTCCTCAATTATTTTAGGTATTGCGAGTAAGGTCGCAGTCTTTAATTATTATTTTTATGTTGCTTTCCTTAATTATTTCTTTTTTTAATATAATAATTTTTTGGTAGGAAATGAATTTGCATGGTGAAATATCTGAAAGCGTAGTTATTTTTTTAGGACAGGAATTTGCAACAGATGATGAAATATACAACTTATACAATGATTATGCAATGAACAACAGTTTTGGCATGAGAAAAAAAGAATAAATAAATCACGGAGGCCTCCGCATGAAGTTTTTTGTAGAAAATATTGTTGCAATAAGGAGGGTGTCAAGAAGTTAGAAGATAAAAGACAAGAAGGGCTTACCATCAACCGTTGTATTGATATTAGAGTTCAGTGTCCTACTGAGATGCATATTCGTTGACGTTTATTACCAAACAAAAGGTTTTGGGTGGTCACTAAGTTTGCTGATTCGCATTCGCATGATTTATCAAATCCGGATAAGGTTCATCACTTTTACTTTCATCAGACACATCGATCAAAGATGAACAGAACCATTATAACAAATTTGGTTGATGTAGGAATGCGTTCTTCTAATATTGCCTGTATTGTTAATGCAATGAATCATGGAGAAGGTTGTGAACAAGTAAGCACACAACAATGTATTGATTTTATTCGACACAAGAGAAATAATATTGGGCAGGAGTTTATTTCTATTATCAAATATTTTCAAGAGAAAGCAAAGTTAGATTCAGAATTTTTCTTTGCCAGTGAAGTTGATCATGCAGGCACATTAAGAAGTGTCTTTTGGGCCGACGGAAGAGCAATATCTTCTTATTTAAATTTTTCTGATGTGGTAGTTTTTAACACAACATACAACACTAATCATCTGAACCTGTCGTTTACTCCATTCACTAGAGTGTATCATCATCGACAGTTTATTTTGTTCAGTTGTGCATTGCTCACAGATGAATAAAGGGATACATTTGTTTGGCTTTTTAATAAATAGCTCAAATGCATGCACAGAGTTGGACCAAAGGAGATCATTAGTAATCATGATGCCCTAATATGTGATGCTATCAAGATAGTTTTTCCAAATTGTCGGTCCCGTTTCTATTTTTGACATATAAGGAAACACATTGCCGAGCAACAAATCCCCTTATGAACAAGTATGGAGATGATTTTTTTATTGATTTTAACTTTTGATATTCCTCTCGTGATATAAGCTCATGCGAAGGACGTTGGAGAATGATGAAGTAAAAATATCTTATACATGAAGAAGAGGATAGTTGGTTGGTAAAGTGTATAGATTGTGTACACATTGGGTTAATACTTATATAAAGAATATTTTTTAGGCTGGAATGACAACTAATCAAAGGTCTGAGAGTTTTAATTCCTTTTTTTGATGAGTTTGTGAATACAAAAATAAAATTGTTGAGTTTGTCAATCAATACGATAAAGCTATCTCCGCCCATTGTAGAGCTAAATCTCAAGAAGACTTCCTGTGTTTGAATTGTATGTCTAATTGTACCTCAAATCCGTATGAGATACAAATTTTGAAGTTTTATATCAGAAAGATTTTTCAGTTGTAATGATACTATTTTCTTAAGAGTTGGAACATGAAGGCTCAAGAATAACGTTTTTGGTTGGTGATTTTTTTTGAATCAAAAGATAAATGGGACATAGTCAGTTATGAGAATTGTGATAAGCTTCATGATTTTTACAGTTGTGCCTTATTTGAAGCTGAGGAGATCCTTTGTAGACATATTGCATCTTATGGCGCAATCATGTTACATATATTTTAGAATCTTATATACTAAAGAGGTGGAGATTGGATGCTCGTTAAAAGAATGTTGTAAATGAACATGGCATGAAATCTTATGCAAATCAAGGAATGTGAGGAACTGCAAGATTGTGGACAATTCGATCCAAATTTTATGCAATTCTCAAAATAATATCTGAGTCGGATATCCATTTTTTTAAGTTGGATGATGTGTTGGAAAGATTTACTATAAAAACCAGTAATGACTTAAAATCAAGACATTTAATGATCAATCATCTCAGACTGAAACTAATATTGGTTTTACTTCTTCAGTTGTGGTATTGAAAGATGGTGAAGATTTAATAATACGCGACCCTCTTAGTCCTGTGGTTACAAAGGTGACGCCTAAAATTGTATTCAGGATAAAATCTAGATTTGAAGCTTCTCTATCATAAAAGGAGGTAGAGCACCGTAAATGTGAAACTATCAACAATTGGGCCATTATAGGACTAGTTGTCCATTATTGGTATAACTTTTTCTCTTATATTATTTGCATTTTAATTTGCTGTGTCTAACATTTACATAATTTTTTTTTAATAAAATTTTTGTATCACGCATATTTTTATCATTATCACATAAATTGAATTTTTTATTAGCAGAAGAAATAGTATCAGGTTATATAGCAACCGAGAGGAAGAAAAAGTTGATTTTTGTATTGTCGTGCGAGGAATGTGACAAGGTCACTATATCAATGTAGAAAGGATGTCACTGAACTGCGACTAGAGTCACAGTCCAATTAATAATATTTATATTTATTATTTGCTGCTCCTGTTGTGTAAGTTTTTTTACATTAAGAACTTTTCATTTATATTACTGATTCACTATGATCATAGTTTTTTAATTTGTTTGAATATAGTGAAACTTACTCTTTTTTTATGAGAACTAAGACCATGGTCGCATATACGACTGTTGTTTTAGTTAACCTTTAAACTGCGACCATTATCACTTTTTTGAATTATTTGAATATATTGTGAAGACAGTGTTTGGTTGTGATTGCGATCTTGGTCGCAGTTTTCAAGAATCACCATAGAGGTCGCAGTTTTCAAGAATCACCATAGAAGATCGCATTTTTCTGTTACACATAGTGACAATATTCGTAGTTATATGGACAACGATTATAGTCGCATTTTTATACATGATAGGATATTTTTAACTGAAGACTGCGACTATATTTAACTTGATAGGATATATTTTCAATCAATCTTTGTATTTTTTGAAATCCCTTTTTCGCCTTTTGTATCAGAAAGCTTTTGATTTATCCTAATATATGCAACTAGAGTCGTTATTTTAATATTGTTTTATATATTATTGTTTATAGCGATCCTGATCGCAGTCTATATATAAAATGAGAGATTTTCATCGACAAAAATAGAGTGCGATCATAGTTAACTTCTCACCCAAATCTTACAAAAAAGGCATTAAAATTTAAGATAGAAGAAAATTTTATTTATTTCATGAACCTTACAAAATAAGCATTAAAATGCCTTCAAAGAAGACAAAATGAAGTTGATTATGAAAATAACAAAATATTCTGGTCGTGTTCGTCATCACCATCATAATCATAATCATCTTCTTCCTTCTCATTGTCTTCTTCTTCCATCTCGCTTTCATCCTCTTCGTCCTTCGCGCCCCCTCGCTCTCCCATCGCTTTTTTCCTCTTCTGGAGGGTACTTTGGTACATCCATAAATTTGCAGAATGGGTCATCTGTGTCGAGCTCTTCCTCTGACCCGAGTCGAGGGGACATATCAGAATAATTCTCTCAATCATCAAAAGAGGAATTGTGCGTTCAAGGGAAGAAGGAGGAGAAGACATGTTTAAACAGTAAAATTTGAACGTAAGTTTATAAAGCGAATTGTGATTGTTGTTTTTCTAAAAATAAGATCTTTAATATATATAATACATTCAGGAAGTCCAAAAGGCTAATACTCTCAAACAACGCGAACAGTACGAATAAGTATTACAGGTGACAGTTGAGTTTCAAAAACTGGATAAAAAAGAAAGAATTTATTTAACTGAATTATTTATGGCGGGAGGATTCCAAGACTAATATTCTTTGGGTTTATTATGACGGTTTATTATGATATGATTTACAAATTAACTTTTTTTACATTTTATTTTCATGATTTTTTATTTTTAATAAAATTTAAATAACTTTATGATATCTCTATTAAAATAATCGATTCTTTATTGAAGACTGCGACCATAGTCGCATCATCTTGGTATAGAAGTTTTTACTCAATGCGTCCTGGGTCACACTCAAGAACTGCGACTTGATTTATTGAGCATAGCGACCAAGGTCGCAATGCACATACAATATGCAATAAATGAATTATGTGAACTGTGTCAAACTTCTAATTTATTTTTAGAAAATGCGATCATGGTCGCAGTGCTAACTAAAATAATTTTTTAAATTACTCTGTGTACTGTAGACTGTATAGTAATTAGAAACTACAACTGTGATCGCAGTGCTTAAATAAGAGCAATTGTTATAATGTATGTGTATTACGACCTGTGTCGCACTTCTGATAGTCGATGCGGTCGGCTGATTAAATAAATATGACTGTGATCGCAGTCTTTAATACCTTCGCAAAAAAAAAAGTGACTATGGTCACAGTCCTTAACACGTGCAATATATGTACAAAAATTCGCTGAAGTTGACCAATAGATCTGTTTTATAAATAGTATATTTAAGAAAATTCGGAATTTACATTACAATTGAGAAAAATGTAAAATAAAACTCATTAAACAATATATTACATGTACATTAATAATATAAAAAATTATTATATGTCAATCTTCAAATATCATTCTTCTAATATTTTCAGTTTCTTCATCCCAATTTTTTTTCTTATCTTCGAGTAACATGTATGCATGTTCGTCTCTCAGCTTTTATACAGCCGCATTTGTTACAACATCAACTGCCGAAGGAGTTTCAAATACTATACTTTCAATGTAATTGTATACATATCAGCGCAATCAACACTGTAGAGATACGAAAAAAATGTAGATTTGAGATTAAATTTTTAACTATAAATAAGAAATGAAAATATATAAATCTTATAAATTAAACAAACATGTAGCCTGTTGGGGACATTTTGCATATTTTATATAATTTTTCTTCATCTTTTATTAAAAATCTTGTTCAAATATATATAACATTCTTTCTTTCTGCCTTTACAAAAGTAAAAAATAAGATTTAGTTTTAACGCAATTTAATTCAAAGTAAAGGAAATGTATGATCAAGATTAACTTACTATTGTTCTAGCATCAGACTGCTACAGTTTTAAGATGATACTTGATGTATCCATAGGAACAAAGAGTTATAAAAATCACTTTTGTGTTTGACAATCGAAAACCAATAGGGTCCAGTGAAATCCAACATCATCAGCACTGTGTTTATAATTGATCGAGAAGATCATATAATGTGTATTACTATTCCAGTCTTTTAGTTTGCTTTTGATGAAATATTATTCGAGATCAAAAGAAAAAGATGATGGTCGTAATACTGTTAAAACAAACAAATTTTTAACAGTACAAATTTTGGAAACTTGTTAAAAATGACTTTTTTAAATCCAAAATATTATTTTTTTAGGGACCGCGACTTCGATTGCAGTTTCTGAAAACAAACAAATTAAAAAAAAGGTTTAAAGTTACAGTAAGCTGTTGTATTGTGATTAAATCAAAATTTAAACTAAATAAATAGTTTCAAAATATTGCGACTCTGGTTGCATTCTTTAAAAAATAAAATTAAATTAAAATGGTTTTTGAAATTAGAAAGTTCAAATTTTAATAAAAACCCATTTTTATTCAAAAATTTCTGTTTAATTTTCATTTTTTAGAAAACTTGACACTGAAATCGAATTTTTTTTAACCTCAAGACTGCGATCTAACGCAAAATGATGTTTAAAAAAATGAAAAAGTTCTTTAAATACATATGATTTGAAAAATTTTCAGAAAAAATCATAAAATTGTTGCTAGGGCAACCAATATTCTAGGGTTTCACGCGTGTTTTTTTACCTTTTTTGGTTGCTGTTTTCTTACTCGTCATCTTGATCAGATATTCTTTTATAAAATTAAATTTTACTGTGGATGAATTAAAAATTTATAACTCAAGATTACTGAAACTGATTTTGGTTTGAAAAAAATCAAATTTTCAGATCGGTAAATTTTTTGAGGAGGAATAGTTTTCGCTAGGTTAAAAGTAAAACTGAGGGTATTTTGGTCAATTTGCAACTTTAAAGTAATTGATGGTCATTTGAGCGGGATGTTTTGTCTTTCTATTACCTAAACTCTGCCACAAATTTTCGGCTGAGATTTCACCACGTCACATAGGCTGAGAAACTCACTCAGCTGGCGGCTGAGGTACAGAAATCCTATATATATATTTATATATATATGTATAAGAAAAATGTATATCAGCCAACAGCTGAGAGTGTCTCTCAGCCGGCGGTAACGTGGCGTAATATGTGCCACAGAACTAGGCAATCTTTATAGGGTTCTGCTTTTAGAAATATCTAAAATTATTAAAAGACCTTGCTGGGTAATCTTTTATATACATGTATTAGATCTTTTTGGCCATGTCATTTCTGATGTCGAGCCCCAATCAAATTTCATATTCGACCATCCCATCTCATTGCCGGCCCCGCCGACTTTCTCTCCAACTGAATATGAATCAGGTCTCTTCAAGTGCAACTTCATTAACGAACGAAACAAATGCAACCAGAGAGAGAAGTTTAGATTATCAGCCATAGGTTATGTTTTTCTTTTCAGATTTTATGTATTATTCATGATATTGTTTTGCCGTTCTCAGTCTTCACTGCAAATAATTATTACGTTTGTATCTAAATTGAGACCATGGTCGCAGACATAAGATTCATATGAAGAATTTGACCTTGGTCGCTGTTCTAATAACAATCAATTAACTTTTTTGGTTGTGAATCTGCAACCTTAATCACAGTCCTAATGTAATTTGAATACTTCTTTATTAATTTTTTATACGCAGATATTATGATTTTCAGGAATGGAACTAAGCTCCTAGTGGTCAATAAAATAATTTCTCAATTGTTATAAAATCGACCTTAGTCATAGTCTATAATTATATTAGGATTGTATCATGTGTAACTCATTAGGATTGTATCATGTGTAACTCATAGACATGTTATTTTTTGTACTTAATTGATATAACAAATAAATTTATTTTTTGTAGAAATTTATGATATGATCTGTAAGAATTTTACTGACTGTGACCATAGTCATAATTTACTTATGATTTTGTATATTTGTTCTTCACTGTGGCTATTGTCTGTTTTTTCATGCACAAGAAGAACTTTGCATTTGTGTTACACACTGCAATCATAGTTGCAGTTTTTTAATTTGTGATATATAGTGAAATATACTGATTTGAGAGGATTGTGATCATGATCGCAGTATCAAATGTCGATACAGTTAACTTTAGACTGGGACCATTGTCGTGGTTTTTAACTTGCTTAAATTTACAGCGATCAAACTATTTTTTGTCAGAACTGCGATCATGGTCTCAGTTTCATGTATCAATATAGTTAATAATGCATTGTGACCATTGTCGCAGTATGTTTCTTATTTGAGAGTAATTATTAACTGAATACTGCGACCATGGTCGCAGTTGAGATGCAAAACTAATAACTTTTTATTTATAATAACAGAGTGCGAAGTTTATTTATGGAAGATCATTTTCAGTTGAGAAACATACTTTACATGTATTTTAAAAATATGAAAGATCATTTTCAGATAAAAGTAAATTTTATTTATAACAAATATGGTTAGAAAGAGACCTTACAAAAAGAGCATTATAAACTCTTAAAAGAAGAAAAAAATAAGGTGAATATCAGAAGACCAAAAAATCCTAGTCCCCATCGTCATCACCATCATAAACAGATTCGTCGTCTTCATTATCCTCGTCTTTTCATTCTTTCTTTCCTCATCTTCTCTCTCGTCGATCGGCTCGCTGTCCTCTTTGCTTTTTTCTTTTTTTAGGGTACTTTGATTCATTGATAAACTCTCAGAATGGGTCATCTGTATCAAGCTCTTTCTCTGATCCGTGTCGAGAAGAACCTTCAAAGGATATGCTCAAAGAAAGCATGACTTAATCATCAGAGGACATGTGTTCATCAAGTATGTCTTTGTAAAGTGGCAGAGGAATAAGTTCCTCACTAGGCCCCATGAAAACTTGATCATCCTCATGAAGAGGAGAATCAGAAGCAATATTATTTGATGTAGTAAGATAGTCAAAAAGAGTAAAGTCCAGACCGCCATCAGATTTACTAGAAACCCCTGAAGAAAAAGAACCGGTGGGAGAATGATTGAAACTGAAACTGAGTGTTTAGAGAAAAAGATAGGGAAAACATGATCCAAGAATAAATTGTTTCAGGAATGTTGGAAATCAAATTGAAAAAGAAGAGCACAAATATTTTTTTAGATATGGGATCTTTAAAATATATTACTTACAAGCACTATAAAAAAGACAATACTGTGAAAAACAATGTGAATAGTAATAATAAGTATTAGAGGTGACAATTGAATATTCAAAGAAGAGAAAAAACAAATTAAATATTGAATTGAAGCAGTTATGGCGGGAGAATCCAAAGAGTTCCCTTTTTTTCAGAAGTTTATGACGTGAACTACAGATTAGCTTTTTATAGAATATTTTTTCTATATATTTAAATTTCATATGGTGCACATCTTTCTTTTATCGAAATTAATTTTAGTGCACCTCTTTTTTTTAGACTGGTGTTGTATTACGGTAATTGGATATTAATTACTGCAATTAGGTCAGAGTAATTAATATAGTATTTTATAACTTATGATATACGCGGACTGCTCTCACGGTCGTAGGGCTAATCTACTTTGTTAGGTCTGATTGTTGCTAGGACTGCGATCTTTGTTGCATTTTATAAACAATCAAAATTCTGTTACATGTAGCATGCGAATAAAGACTGTACTATGGTCGCAGTGCTTAATGATAACATGTTTCATCTATTAATTTATGCATGTTTTGTTTATTATCCATTTGAATTTTACTACTATTTAGCAAGGACTGCGACTAAGAATTTTTTGTATTAGGGTTGACAAGATTTTAAAGTTTGCGACTAGGATCGCACTCGTGATATAAAATTGAAAGTTGGGTTATACTAGGACTGCGACCATGGCTGCACTGCTAATATATTTTGATAATATCTGAATGTATGTGTAATGCAATCTTGGTCGCATTTATAATGTATATTGAGAATAAAACATTTCTTAGCACCAAGGCCAATCATAGTCGCAGTTCATTAAAAATTGAATGAAATATTATCAAATCAATCTGCAAATATTGTGGCAATTACGAGAATATCGAATTTATAAATATCTATGTAAAAAAAATTGTGGCAATTATGATCTTTTTTTCACTTTATATTTCAATATAGATGAATTAGGAAATTTATAACTGTAGATCAATTCAACGTAAATTTCTCTGAAAATTACATATTTTTAGGTAAAAATTGGTTGTGGATTAGTTTTTTCTAGGTTAAAAGTAAAAATGGGGGTATTTTGATTAACGTGATTGATGGTTCATTAGGCAGGATTTTTAGATTTTTTTAGCGCCTACACTCTGCCACTGATATGTGGCATAGATTGAGCCATGTTACCATCGGTTGAGGAACTCTCTCAGCTAGCGGCTGAGATACAGAAACCCATATATATGTATATATATATATATTTATATATAGAGAGAAGACTTGTGTCCTTCTAAAAGGATTTGAGCTTGAATCCTTCCCACTCAAATTCAACCCTCCAATACTCGAATACATCCACTCCATTGAAGTTGATCTATATTATTTCAAGTATGTATAAATCAAAAATCAAGCGTTTTGAATACTTATTGCCTATTCATCAAGCGACGCAAAATGGATAGCCAAAAGTAATGAGTTGGTTAGATCTATGTCTTTAGACATACAAATTCTTGATCCGAACATTCGATCATGATCTAAACATTTAAAAACCCCTACAAATCAATATTTGTTAGGTTTCAAATGTTCTACACTGTTAAACGAACTAACTCACTATTTAGGCCGTTCGTTTTTCTCCTACTTGATGCATGAGCAAAGAGTATTCAAAACATTTGATTTTTTGTTTATAAATATTTGAAATAATATAGATCAAATAAACAGAGTGGACCTTGTATTTGAACGTAGGATTTTGTATTTGAGTTGGAAGGATTCGACCTTAAATCTTTTTGGAAGGATACAAGTCTACATATACACACACACAGATATATATGTATATATGTGTGTGTGTGTGTGTGTACATATACACACACACACACATATGTATGTATGTATGTATGTATGTATGTATATGTGTGTGTGTGTGTGTGTGTGTGGAGAGAGAGAGAGAGAGAGAGAGAAGAAAATCTTCAAATGAGAAACTTTCTCAAAATAAGCTTTGTGAGAAAATCATGTAGATGATCCAAACCGTTCATCTTAATTTACATACTTTAATTAGACTACCAATAAATAATCACGCGATTCAGAGCTTTTTTACCTTTGCATTAAATGACATCTTTGTTCTACGGTGAATATAACGTATGTTTTGTAACCGCTTGTTGCGTGGGTAAAGAAGTTCAGAATCGCGCGTAATGTTTTATTAGTAGTCTAAATAAACTATGTAGATTAAAATGAACAGTTTGGATCATTCACATGATCGCACCTATATGGCTCTCACGGCCTTCGTGTGAGAAAGTTTCTCACATGAAGACATATACATACATACATACATACATACATATATACATACATACATACATATATATATATATATATATATATATATATATATATATATATATATAGAGAGAGAGAGAGAGAGAGACTTGTGTCATTCCAGAAGAAGTCGAGTCCAAATCTTTCCCACTCAAATGTCAACATCCGACATTTGAATACAAGACCCACTCCATTGAAGTTGATCTATATTATTTCAAATATCTATAAACCAAAAATCAAGTGTTTTGAATATTTTTTTCTCATGTATCAAGTAGGAGAAAAACGGATGACCTAAATAGTGAGTAGGTTCGTTTAACAGTGCAAAACATGTGAAACCTAACAAATATTAGTTTGTAGGGGTTTCTAAATGTTTAGATCATGATCAAATGGCTGGATCGAGAATTTGTATGCCTAAAGACATAAATCTAACCAACTCACAACTTTTGGCCGTCCATTTTGTGCTACTTGATGGATGGGCAAAAAGTATTCAAAATACTTGATTTTTGGTTTATAGATAGTTGAAATGATATAGATCAACTTCAACGGATTGAATCTTGTACTCGGATGATGTATGATTGTATTAAAGTGGGAAGGATTCGGGCTCGAATCCTTCTGGAACTACACGAGTCTATCTCATCTATATACACACACACACACATACAAGATCCACTCCGTTAAAGTTCATCTATATTATTTCAAGTATCTATAAACCAAAATCAAGTATTTTAAATATTTTTTCTCATTCATCAAGTAGGAGAAAAACAAACAGCCTTTGAGTTGGTTAGTTTAATGGTGTAGAATATTTGAAATCTCACAAAAATTAATTTGGAGGGGTTTTTAGATCATGAAAAAATGACCGGATCGAGAATTTATATGTCTAAAGACATAGATCTAGCCAACTCACTGCTTTCGACCGTCCATTTTGTACCGTTTGTTGGATGAGCAAAAAGTATTTAAAACACTTGATTTTTAATTTTTAGTTACTTTAGCTAATATAGATCAACTTCAAGAGAGTGAATCTTATATTTGAATGTCAGATGTTGGTATTTGAGTGGGAAGAATTCAGGCTCAAATCCTTTCGGAACTACAAAAGTGTATACACACACATACATACTTACTTGTGTAGTTCCGGAAGGATTCAAGCCCAAATCCTTCCCACTCCATACCATGCAACGATATTCAAATACAAGATCCACTCATTGAAATTGATCTATATTATTTAAAGTAATTAAAAAAAAAAATCAAGTATTTTGAATACTTTTTGCTCATCCATCAAGTATGTGTAAAATGAATGGCTGAAAGTAGTGAGATGGTTACTTTAACAGTATAAAATATTTAAAACCTAACAAAAATTGGTATGTAGGCGGTTTTAAACATTTAGATCATGATAAAATGATCAGATCAAGAATTTGTATGTCTAAAGACATAGATCTACATGTCCATTTTGCGCCTACTTGATGGATGGGCAAAAAATATTCAAAACACTTGATTTTTGATTTTTAATTACTTTAAATAATATAGATCAACTTCATTGGAATGGATCATGTATTTGAATGTTGTAGTATGATATTTAGTGGAAATGATTCGGGCTTGAATCATTCCAAAACTACACAATTCTCTCTCTCTCTCTCTCTCTCTCTCTCTCTCTCTCTCTCTCTATCTATCTATCTATCTATATATATATATATATATATATATATATATATATATATATATATATATATATATATATCTTTCAAACTGCACAAGTCTACACACACGCACACATACGTACACACGTACATACATAGACTTGTGCCATTCTGTAAGGATTCGAGGTCGAATCATTCCCACTCAAATAGAACCCTACAACATTCAAATGCAAGACTCACTCCATGGAAGTTGATATACATTATTTCAAGTAACTAAAAATTAAAAATTATATATTTTGAATACTTTTTATCCATCCATCAGGTAGGCGCAAAATGAACGGTCAAAAATATCATATTGCTTAGATCTACATCTTTAGATATACAAGTTCTCGATCTGACCATTTTATCATGAATTGAACACTTAAAAACCCTCACACACAATATTTGTTAGATTTAAAATATTCTACACCGTTAAACTAACCAACTCACTATTTCGCCTATCCACTTTGTGCCTACTTGATGGATGGGCAAAATACATGATTTTTAGTTTTTAATTACTTGAAATAATGTAGATCAACTTCAACAGAATGGTTCTTCTATTTGGATGTCATAGGATTGTATTTGAGTGAGAAGGATTCAGCCTCAAATCTTTCCAAAATTACACAAGTCTATCTCTCTCAATATATATGTGTGTGTGTGTGTGTGTGTGTGTGTGTGTGTGTGTGTGTGTGTTGTGTTTGTGGGTGTGTGTGTATGTACACACACACACACATATACATATACATATACATACATATACATACATATATATACATATACTTATACATATACATATACATATACATATACTACATATATTTGTATATATACATATATATATATATATATATATATATATACACACACACACACACACACACACACACACACACACACACATGTATATATATATATATATATATATACACACACACACACACACACACACACACACACACACACACACACAACATATATATATATATGTATGTATGTATGTATATGTGTGTGTGTGTGTGTGTGTGTGTGTACACACACACATATATATGTTGGCCCAAAGGCCTATCACTCTAGTTTTGATGATGATCAACTCATGTAGTTATACTACTAATGATCTTGTGTTTATTTAGTTTCAGATTTGTGATCAAGATCTTAGTAGGTGTGTTTCAACAAAGGATTTAAAGTCAAGTTTTGGAGCTTACACGTTTTGATCCAACGAGCTAGTGTTCGAGTTTGGATCGTGTTTGGACCAAGTCAAGAAGATGAGAAGACTTCAAGTGAAGATTTCAAGAAGATGAAGACTTGTGTCTAGGTTTATTTTATAAGATTTTATTTTTTGTTAAAATGTAAAGGATAGAATAGTTGGTGGATTGCTCAAGTATATCATATACACACACACTCTTGATTTAGTTGTTTTTATAAAAGAAAATAAGTTTTAGAAAAATCAAACTGGTATGCATGTTTTCCTTCCTTTATGCATGTTTGATTTTTGGTATTCTAGTTTACATGTTTTAAACCAAAACCGTATTTAGAGCTTAATGTCAAAAACATAGATATTTCATCATATTTGTGTAATGGATCATATCCATACACACTATGCTTTAAAAGTGTTTAAATATCTTGTTTTTGTATTTGGAGAAGTTTTGGAAAAATCATTTTGGAAAAATATAATTTTTGTTTTTGACCAAAATTTCCAAGTTACAAAAATAGTCCAAATTATTTGTAACATGCCTTGATTTTGTGCAAGCATGTTTGTTTATCAAAGTATATTGGTAAAACTATTTTTGTAGATTTTTAGTAATTTTATGGGATTTTAATTGAGCCAAAATGTCAAACTTTTTAATCCCAGTAAACTGTGACCTGGCTTCAGCCGGTCGACCAGGACGGTCGACCGTAGCTTGAAGTCGGCCGACCGTATCGGTCGACCGACGTGCACAGCGTGCACGCCAGTATCTGGCTGGAGGGCCGGTCGACCGGCATAGAGTCTGCTCTCTGTTCTAGAGGTTCGGTCGACCGGGCCGGTCCGCTGCCCCAACGGTCAGAAATCTGACCGTTGGCGGTCGACCGGGCAGTCGACCGTCAGGCCATCTGGCTCCCAACGGCTAGTTTTTCTAACTCTATAAATTGGGACATTTGGGGGCTGTTTTACATAAGATTTCAAGAATAGTTTTGGGCTAGTTTTTCCCACTCATTTCAGTGCTTATATCAACTTGTTTTAGAGCTTCATTTCCAGATCAAAAAGAGAGTTTTTATCAAGAGTGTTTAAAAGAGATTTCTTGAGTTTTCCTCCATAATTTCCATCCTAGTTTTTCTCACACAAATACTTGAGTTATCCATTGCTATATATACCTATAAGGTTTTGTTGTGAGAGTGTTTATTGGTGATCAAAGTGTTTAGATCACCAAGAGATCATTTCTTGTACTTTGAGGAGGCGGACAAGTGTGTTCGCGGTGGTTTAGAGTTCGTGTGTGAACTCTTAGTTTGAGGTGCGGCCTCGGCGAGCTTGTGGGGCTTGCGGTGTGTACGGGACTAGAGAGTCCGAAGGCTTGTAGGTGTTGCAGCACCGAGTGATCCGGGGGATCGATTATAGTGGAAATCCTTCGTGTGTCGAAGGCGGGGATGTAGAGCAAGTGTGCTCGAACCTCGAACAAATCCCTTGTGTTTGCAATTGCTCACTTTCTATCTCTTTGTCTTTATATCTTGCATGCTATTATTGTGTTTACATTTATATGCTTGATATATTGTGTGCTTAATTGATACATGCTTGGGGATTATTTGCTAACACTAGTTTTCAACCAAGAGAGCCAACGCGGCACGTCAACTCTTATTTAGAGGAATCTTGAGTAGTTAGTCCAGAGCCCTTCACGGGGAATTCGGCTACACTTTTGTGTTAAACTTGGTGTTTAGTGTAAGAAGTTTAATTTGCATCATAATAGTTTTTAATTCCACATTTAGTGACCTTTAGATTAGTCATCACCTATTCACCCCCCTCTAGGTGATTTACAATTGGTATCAGAGCCAAGTGCTCTTAATTTGGGTCTTACAACCTAGAGTTAAAGATCCTCATTTTTAGGCTAATCACTATTTTTGTACACACACCATGGACTTCATGTCACCACCCATGTTTGACATTCTTAACATCCAAACTTGGAAGGTTAAGATGTCTTTGTACCTCAAAGCCCTAGGCATTCATGTTTATCTTGCCATCACTAAAAATTCATAGTGTTTAAATGGCAATAATTTTGAGGCTAATGCAAAAGTCATTCATGCTTTAAAGAGTACCCTAAATGATGAATATTTATCTAGGGTTGCTAACATTGATTCAGCTTTTGTAGCATGGAACACCCTTATCTCCCTTGGCGAAAAAGATCTATATTATGCGGGGAGCGACTCGGATGTTGGAAGTGACACCTCCAACTTGTGCTATATGGTCCAAGGGGATAACCCCTTGAGGTAACTACCGAATCCGAGGTAGAAGATAATGACATGTCATATGATGAACTTGCTTCATTTTGTCAACAACTATTAGAGAAATATGACATGCTTAGAAAAGATAATAGAAATTTGAAAAAGAATTTTGATTGCATGCTTAATGAAAATGATTCTTTTAAAAATAAAATTGCATGCATTGAAAAGGAAAATGAAATTTTGAAAAATGAAAATGTTTCCTTGTTGTCTAAATTAAATGATTTATGTGAAGGAAACACTAATTTGAAAAATGAAATTGCTTTGGTGGAAAAACAAAAGGAAGTTGCTTTTAATGAAAACACTTCTTTGAAAAGAAAATTTTTGAAAATAAAAAAGTTTCTAAAAAGAATAAGAATAATGTTTCTTTATCTCATCATGCTTTACATGCCACCACAAATGAGATGAATGTTTTGAAAAATAAAATAGATTGTTTGAGCTCCACTTTGAGCTCATGTGCATTTAACCATTCTAGATTGGAGTCCTTGTTTTCAAAGAAACAAACTCCACACATTCATGCACATCATCATCATGCATATGCTTATGTTGCACGTCATGATCACACTCACACACATAAGCATCTTAAGGTGTATAAGTATACACATTGTGGCCGCAAGGCCATTTAGCAAAGTTTTGTTTTGATAGATTACATCATATTAATTTTGCTAAAAATAAGAATGTTTGGGTTCCTTACAAAGCTAACCCTCAAGGACCCAAAAGAAAATGGGTACCAAAATTCCCACCTTTTGTTTTTGATGTAGGTGCGGGCTCTCACAAAACGTGAGAGGGATGGTGCCTTGATGGTGGATGCACATGGACATGATGGATATACTTTTGATGCACCGCTATCAAGGAGTTTTGGTGGGACAACCACCATGTTTTGGAGATTTGGAGTATAGTTCTTTGGTTTGATAACTATCTCTAAACTCCTAATTTATCTACATGCTCATTCATGATTGATGATCTTTAGCATGTTCATGTTTTATCTGTTTTGTGTTTCTTGTGGTAAATACTAGTTTAAATGTAATTTTTATCAAAACTTGAATGTATACTTGTACAAGTAGCGAGCAACAAATTGATTCATATATGTTTGCACTTCATTGTTCATTTGTACTCACTATATGCACATGTATAGCCTAGTTTTGATGATTCTCTCATTTACACTTGTTTTGCCAATTTTCGTGTTTTACTTCATGTATATGTATTTTGTATTCAAATCTAATAAATATACATGTATACCCCATGAGTCATTTGCCTATATGCAAGGGGAGCTTAACATCTCTTCTACATATAGATTCATGTTGAGTGTATCTTGTATTGAGGAGCTTGACAACTCTTCTTTATGTGATACACGTGCGTAGGGGAGCTTCACATCTCCTCTTATGTATTACAGATTATGTGTTATGTGAATTGGGGCTTGTCATCCCTTCTTCATGTAATGCATATATGTAGGGAAGCTAACTTAGCGTCTTCCTCTTCATGAATGTATATCGCATATACCTTTTATTTGATTGCTTTGATTCACCCCTTATTTATCTCTTTGTTTATGACAAAAAGGGGGAGAAAAATTTGTTGGTTTTGTTTTTACTTTAACTCCTTTGTTGATGATTGACAAAAAGGGGAGAAGTATTTGGTATATATATGCATGTTTTCCTTGCTTTATTCATAAAGGGGGAGTAGGATTATGTTTATGCATATATGTTTTTGTATGGCAAATAAGAAAAAAAAAATTGATTTGTTTTATGCTTGATTGGCATGTTTTATCTCCATATATTTACATACATGTTTAGGTAGTTTATGTGCTTCATTGCCATATCTTATTATTTATTGTTATGCATGAGTAAAGGAGGAGCTTCCTTGAAGCTTTACTTTAATCCATGCATATATAACTCCATGAGTTTTGTCATCATCAAAAAGGAGGAGATTGTTGGCCCAAAGGCCTATCACTCTAGTTTTGATGATGATCAACTCATGTAGTTATACTACTAATAATCTTGTGTTTATTTAGTTTCAGATTTGTGACCAAGATCTTAGTAGGTGTGTAGCTTCAACAAAGGATTTAAAGTCAAGTTTTGGAGCTTACACGTTTTGATCCAACGAGCTAGTGATCGAGTTTAGATCGTGTTTGGACCAAATCAAGAAGATGAGAAGACTTCAAGTGAAGACTTCAAGAAGATGAAGACTTGTGTCTAGGTTTGTTTTATAAGATTTTATTTTTAGTTAAAATGTAAAGGATAGAATAGTTGGTGGATTGCTCAAGTATATCATATACACACACTCTTGATTTAGTTGTTTTTTTAAAAGAAAATAAGTTTTAAAAAAACCAAACCGGTATGCATGTTTTCCTTCCTTTATTCATGTTTGGTTTTTGGTATTCTAGTTTACATGTTTTAACCAAAACCGTATGTAGAGCTTAATGTCAAAAACATAGATATTTCATCATGTTTGTGTAATGGATCATATCCATACACACTATGCTTTAAAAGTGTTTAAAATATCTTGTTTTTGTATATGGAGAAGTTTTGAAAAATCATTTTGGAAAAATACAATTTTTGCTTTTGACCAAAATTTTTCAAGTTACAAAAATAGTCCAATTATTTGTAACATGCCTTGATTTTGTGCAAGCATGTTTGTTTATCAAAGTATATGGTAAAACTATTTTTGTAGATTTTTAGTAATTTTATGGGATTTTAATTGAGCCAAAATGTCAAACTTTTTAATCCCAGTAAATTGTGACCTGGCTTCAGCCGGTCGACCGGACGGTCGACCTTAGCTTGAAGTTGGCCGACCGTATCGGTCGACCGACGTGCACAGCGTGCACGCCAGTATCTGGCTGGAGGGCCGGTCGACCGGGACGGTCGACCGTCCAGAGAGCTCTGCTCTCTGGAAAGCCTCGGTCGACCGGGACGGTCGACCGGCATAGAGTCTGCTCTCTGTTCCAGAGGCTCGGTCGACCGCTGCCCCAGCGGTCAGAAATCTGACCATTGGCGGTCGATCGGGCGGTCGACCGTCAGGCCATCTGGCTCCCAACGGCTAGTTTTTCTAGCTCTATAAATTAGGGCATTTGGGGGCTGTTTTACATAAGATTTCAAGAATAGTTTTGGGCTAGTTTTTTCCACTCATTTCAGTGGTTATATCCACTTGTTTTAGAGCTTCATTTCCAGATCAAAAGAGAGTTTTTATCAAGAGTGTTTAAAAGAGATATCTTGAGTTTTCCTCCATAATTTCCATCCTAGTTTTTCTCACACAAACACTTGAGCTATCCATTGCTATATCTACCTATAGGGTTTTGTTGTGAGAGTGTTTATTGGTGATCAAAGTGTTTAGATCACCAAGAGATCATTTCTTGTACTTTGAGGAGGCTGACAAGTGTGTTCGCGGTGGTTTAGAGTTCGTGTGTGAACTCTTGGTTTGAGGTGCGGCCTCGGCGAGCTTGTGGGGCTTGCGGTGTGTACGGGACTAGAGAGTCCGAGGGCTTGTAGGTGTTGCGGCACCGAGTGATCCGGGGGATCGATTATAGTGGAAATCCTTCGTGTGTCGAAGGAGGGGATGTAGAGCAAGTGTGCTCGAACCTCGAAACAAATCCCTTGTGTTTGCGATTGCTCACTCTCTATCTCTTTGTCTTTATATCTTGCATGTTATTATTGTGTTTACATTTATATGCTTGATATATTGTGTGCTTAATTGATACATGCTTGGGGATTGTTTGCTAACTCTAGTTTTCACCAAGAGAGCCAACGCGGCACCTCAACTCTTATTTAGAGGAATCTTGAGGAGTTAGTCCAGAGCCCTTCACGGGGAATTCGGCTACACTCTTGTGTTAAACTTGGTGTTTAGTATAAGAAGTTTAATTTGCATCATAATAGTTTTAATTCCGCATTTAGTGACCTTTAGATTAGTCATCACCTATTCACCCCCCCCTCTAGGTGATTTACAATATATATATATATATATATATATATATATATATATATATATATATATATATATATATATATATATATATATATATATATATATATATATATATAATATATATATATATATAACACACACACACACATATACGCGCGCGCGCGCGCACACACACATATGGAGGAAGGGTTATGGTGGGAGAGGAGGAAGTATGTGTACGTGAATATATGTTATGTCCGAGTACAAATTGTTCTACCTGTGTTACATAGGGTGGCACCGGAGTGGGGAAGATTATTATATATATAGAGACTTGTGTCATTCCGGAAGGATTTCCTCCCCACTCAAATATAATCTTATGATATCCGAATGTAAGATCCACTTTGTTCAAGTTGATCTATATTATTTAAAATCACGAGAAATAAAAAATCATGTATTTTGAATACTTTTTACCCATCCATCAAGTAGGCACAAAATAGACGACCGAAATAGTAAGTTGGTTAGTTTAACGGTATAGAATATTTGAAATCTAAAAAAAATTAGTATGTGAGGATTTTTTAAGTGTTTAGAACGTGATGAAATGGTCGGATTGAGAATTTGTATGTCTAACGACGTAGCTTTAAGCAATATGTTATTTTCGACTGTTTATTTTGTTCCTACTTGATGGATAGGAAAAAAATATTCAAAATACATGATTTTTTTATTTTTAATTACTTGAAATAATGTAGATCAACTTCACGGGAATGGATCTTGCATTCAGATGTCATAGAGTTGTACTTGAGTAGGAAGAATTCAGCATCAAATCCTTTCAGAATGACACAAGTCTCTCTCTCTCTCTCTCTCTCTCTCTCTCTCTCTCTCTCTCTCTCTCTCTCTGTGTGCGCGCCGCGCCCGCGCGCGGCGTGCGCGTGTGTTATAGGAAGGTGATGAGGGAGGAGTAGGGAAGGAACTGTGCATACATCCATTGCATGTTACTGGTTTGTATTGTGTGATATATGTATATAAATATACTGATATGAATAGTACTATATCATGAGTAAAATAAGATAATGATAATGAAATGACTATGTCGTGAACTTCTATGTATAAGGTGTTATCATGAATCTGGATAATATACATACATTCGGTGAAATACAAGATATTATTACAAGAGACTAATAAATAGTTGAGTGAATCGGATTTTTTCCGATTTATGGATAGAATCACTGGAATACATATTCTGGATGCTAGTTTTTATTGTATCATCGAGATCCTATTTATCAATGTTCAATCCATATTCATGTTTATTATCTGATGCACAAATTATGCTTAGTATTGCTATTTGTATATCACTTCTTAAATTTCTCACATTGTTGGAGGAGAGAGTACAGTAGAGGAAGTGAAGTCATACCAGGTGCTGTTGAAGACTACCAAGGAGTCTACGACGAAAGGCGACGGAACAGCAGGCAGGAAAAACGAAGCAGCAGCAGAAAAGACAGTGGTCGGTCGACCGGACCGGTCGACCGACGTGCACGAAGTGCACAGGTGCTCCCAGGTTGCTTCGGTCGACCGGACCGGTCGACCGAAGAGGGTCTTGGTTGCGTCGGTCGACCGGACCGGTCGACCGGAAAGGGTCTCTGTAAGCAACCCAACTCTCTATTTGTTTCGGTCGACCGGCTCGGTCGACCGGAAGAGGGAGTCGGTCGACCGGCCGGTCGACCGACAGTCGGGTTTTGGGCGAAATCTGTTGTTTCGGGAAGTTATGTATTTAAGCCCTGGTTGTAATTTTCTAGGTTAAGAGTGCTGAGAAAAATATAGCTGTGGACTCTCTTGTGTTGATAGAGATCGAGAGCTATTGTAATCCATCTTCCATAAAGAAAACTCTCTCCGTGAATTGCCCCGAGGACGTAGGCAAGTTGGCCGAACCTCGTTAGATCTGGTTTTTGCGATTGGCTGTTCTTCTAGTTTGTTTTCATTGTTCTTGGTGATTGAGATCAGGTTGGATCTTCTAAGGGTTGTTGTCTCCGAGCACAACAAGTGGTATCAGAGCGTTCAGGTTACGCTTGGGATATTCTGAAGATTCGAAGGGCTCCAGATCTGATCAGGTGGAGATCGTGTGTCGATCTCAGGTCAGAGGCATTGGTGTTCAAGGAGATCGTGTGTCGATCTCAGGTGGACACAGGGAGGGCTCGTTGAATCAAGGGTGGAATAGATCTGGTGAGAAACTCAAGCTAGGGTTTTCAAGGTAGAGGTAAAAATCACTTTTTTATCTCAGAAATAGATCTATTTTGCAAGTATTTGATCTTCCGCATAGTTAGAGGGTCAAGGAAGGATCTCAATGGCAGAGGAATCTAAGTCTGTTAAAACAATGAATAACTCCAGGATTGAAGTTGTTAAGTTCAATGGAACTAACAATTTTGGGATGTGGAGGTGTGAGGTTATGGATGCGTTGAATGCACAGAACCTCGAGGACACGCTCCTTTTGGAGAAGAAGAAGGATACTACCACTGATGATGAGTGGGCAAAAATGAACAGGTCGGCATGTGGCCTGATTCGCTCATGTTTGTCACAAGATATCAAATATTCTGTTCAACATGAGAAGTCAGCAAAGGATATGTGGAATACACTCGAGAAGAAGTACCTGACAAAGAGCGTGGAGTCAAGGCTGCAGCTTAAGAGCAAGCTGTATTTGTTCAGGATGCAGAGGGGAAGCACAGTAAATGAGCACCTCAACAGGTTTACAAAGCTTCTTACGGATTTGCTAAATGTGGATGCCATTATAAGTGAGGAAGACAAGTCAGTCATTCTTCTGAACTCTCTTCCACCGGAGGAGTATGAAATATTTACAATGACATTCATAAATGGAAGGCAAACCTTAAACTATGATGAGATATCGTCAGCACTGATGAGTTATGAGAAGAGGAAGAATGAGAAACATTCTGGGAGATCTAGTTCATCAGCAGAGGCTTTGGAGGTAAGAGGCAGGAGCTCATCAAGGAAAGGCAAGGAGGTGAGAGGAAGATCGAAGTCAAGACCGGGCTTAAGGGATCTTAAGAAAGACCAGTGCATGTATTGCAAAGAGTTTGGGCACTGGAAAGTTGACTGTCCAAAGTACAAGGGAAGAAGAAGGAATCAAAATCTGAGGCAAATCTGGCAAGAGTGACAAAGGCTGCTAGCAATAAATCACAGGCAGAGGATTCAGATTCAGATTCTTCGGTATTCTCGTTTTCAGTTACTACTCCTGTTGTAGGTTACTCGGGGGAAAATGAGTGGATCCTGGACACAGGTGCTACATATCATGTATGCCCTAATCGAGATTGGTTTACTAGTCTTGAGAAGCTGGAGGGATGTTCGGTCGTCATGGGCGATGATCATCCATGCATCATGGAGGGTGTAGGCACAATTCCTATCAGGATGTTCGACGGGATGGTAAGGGAGCTGAAGGAAGTGAGATATGTCCCTCAGCTGAAGAGGAACTTGATCTCAGTAGGTGTTTTGGAATCATTAGGGCTCGGAGTGTCTATTAAAGAAGGTGTTCTTAAAATGACGAAGGGCTCAATGGTGGTGTTGAAGGCCAACCGCAGGAATAATTGTATTACTTGAAGGGTAGTACAGTGACAGGGCAGGTGGCAGCTTCGACCAGTCAGAAGGAAGATCTAACCCGGCTATGGCACATGAGGCTGGGACATGCAGGGGAGAAATCTATGCAAGCTCTTGTGAGGAAAGGGCTACTGAAGGGTGCAGAGACCTGCAAACTGGATCTGTGTGAACATTGCATCATAGGCAAGAAGACAAAGGTGAAGTTTGAAACAGCTTCACACTGCACCGAAGGCATTCTTGATTATGTGCACACAGATGTATGGGGACCCACAAAGACTGCATCAATAGGGGGAACCCACTACTTTGTGTCGTTTATCGATGATTATTCTAGGCGGTGCTGGGTGTACACCATGCGACACAAGAATGAAGTCCTAGAATTGTTTGTGAAGTGGAAGGTTAATCAGGAAAGAGTACAGGAAGAAAAGTCAAGGTCCTTCGTTCTGACAACGGAGGAGAGTACAAGTCAGACCCTTTCCAGAAGCTATGTCTTGATGAGTGCATAGAGAGGCATTTCACAGTAAGGGAAACTCCGCAACAGAATGGGGTGGCTGAAAGAATGAACCGAACTTTGCTAGAGAAGGTTCAGTGCATATTGTCAAATGCAGGATTACCAAAGAAGTTCTGGGCTGAAGCTTTGGGGTATGCATGCCATCTTGTCAATAGGTTGCCGTCATCTGCAATAGGGGTAAGACCCCCCTTGAAGCTTGGTCGGGTAAAGCTGCAGGAGATTATGATGTGCTCAGGATATTTGGATGTCCAGCCTACTATCACGTAAAAGAAGACAAATTGGATCCGAGAGCGAAGAAAGGTGTGTTTGTTGGCTTCAAGAAAGGAACCAAGGGGTTCAAGATCTGGGACCAACAGGACAACAAATCATAATCAGCAGAGATGTCACTTTTGATGAGGCCTCTATGATGAAGCCTACAGTCTCTCAGCAGGTGGAGACTAAGAAGACCAAGGAGCTATTGCAGCAGGTGGAGAGTGATGCAGATCCACCATCTCTAGAAGACTCAGTATCTGTGAGGATCATTCCTGAGGTGACACAGGGAGGTGATCAAGTTGCAGAAGAAGATGCTGAGGTTGTTGAAGAGGATCAGGAACAGGTTATGGATACAGTTCCAGATCCCACTGCAGTTGGAAGACCAAGGAGGAATACTAGGAGACCTGGCTGGCTCACTACAGACATGGTGATTGCACATGCACTTCCAGTTGTTGAAGAAGCCATTCCATCTACTTTCAGGGAAGCTGAAATCAGTTCAGAAGCGGAGTTATGGAAAGGGGCCATGAATGAAGAGATGCAGTCTCTTTATAAGAACAACACATGGGAACTGACCAAGTTGCCCAAGGGGAAGAAAGCCATAGGGTGTAAGTGGGTATTTGCTAAGAAGCAGGGATCACTCCAAGAAGACAATGTGCGCTACAAGGCAAGGCTGGTGGCTAAAGGCTACGCACAGAGAGAAGGGATCGACTACAAGGAGGTGTTCTCCCCAGTTGTAAAACACTCGTCTATTCGGATCCTATTGCCTTGGTGGCACAGAATGAGTTGGACCTTGACCAACTTGATGTGAAGACCGCCTTTCTCCACGGCGATCTTGAGGAGGAGATCTACATGACTCAGCCCACAGGTTACAAAACTGCAGGGAAAGAGGAGTTAGTATGCAAGCTGAAGAAATCACTGTACGGTTTGAAGCAGTCTCCAAGACAATGGTACAAGCGATTTGACAGCTTCATCAGGAAGAAGAAGTACACAAGAAGCCATTATGATCCATGTGTGTACTACAACAAGTTATCATCTGGTGAGTATGTCTATCTACTACTTTACGTAGATGATATGCTAATTGCTTCTAGGTCAAGATCTGCAATTGATTCTCTGAAGAAGACTTTATCGTCTGAGTTCGAGATGAAGGACCTGGGGGAAGCGAGGAAAGTATTGGGTATGGAGATCACAAGGGACAGGGAAGCTGGCAGGATTAGCTTGACTCAGAAGGGCTATCTGGAGAAGGTACTGCAGAGATTTAATATCGGGAAAGATACAAAGACTGTAAGTACACCAATGGCGCCGCACTTCAAGTTGTCAGCGAAGATGTCTCCAAGGAGTGTTCAGGAGCGTGAACATATGACTCATGTACCATATGCCAATGCAGTGGGAAGCTTGATGTATGCAATGGTGTGTACAAGGCCGGATCTATCACAGGCAGTTTCCATGGTTAGCAGATATATGCATGATCCAGGTCAGGGTCATTGGGAAGCAGTGAAGTGGATCCTGAGGTACATCAAGGGTACTGTTGATGTAGGCCTCGTGTTTGAGAAGGACAACACTGGGAAGCAAGAATGCATAGGGTACGTGGATTCGGACTATGCAGGTGATCTTGACAAACGCCGGTCGACGACAGGGTATGTATTCACATTCTCGCAGGCACCGGTGAGTTGGCGCTCCACACTTCAGTCCACAGTCGCATTGTCGACTACAGAGGCAGAGTATATGGCCTTGACCGAGGCCATGAAGGAGGCGATTTGGCTTCAGGGATTGCTAGATGACTTGGGAGTGGAACAGGAGATCTTGAAGATACACTGTGACAGTATGAGTGCCATTTATTTGGCAAGGAACCAAGTCTACCACGCAAGGACGAAGCACATCGATGTCAGGTATCACTTTGTTCGGGAGATTCTGGAAGAAGATGACATCAATTTATTGAAGATTCATACTTCGGAGAATCCGGCCGATATGCTTACAAAGGTGGTGTCGGGAGTAAAGTTTGCACACTGCAAAGACTTGCTCCAGATTCTTCAGGTGAATTGAGCTTGCTGAAGCTCATGTGGATGAACTACGGATGGCTTGATCCCTTGGGCAAGGGGTACGTAGGCAACCAGATTGGTGCAGCCGCTTTCGAGTCGGTGTTCGGCTCAGATTTAACAATCTTCACCGAGGTGGAGAATTGTTGGAGGAGAGAGTACAGTAGAGGAAGTGAAGTCATGCCAGGTGCTGTTGAAGACTACCAAGGAGTCTACGACGAAAGGCGACGGAACAGCAGGCAGGAAAAACGAAGCAGCAGCAGAAAAGACAGTGGTCGGTCGACCGGACCGGTCGACCGACGTGCACGAAGTGCACAGGTGCTCCCAGGTTGCTTCGGTCGACCGGACCGGTCGACCGAAGAGGGTCTTGGTTGCGTCGGTCGACCGGACCGGTCGACCGGAAAGGGTCTCTGTAAGCAACCCAACTCTCTGTTTGTTTCGGTCGACCGGCTCGGTCGACCGGAAGAGGGAGTCGGTCGACCGGCCGGTCGACCGACAGTCGGGTTTTGGGCGAAATCTGTTGTTTCGGGAAGTTATGTATTTAAGCTCTGGTTGTAATTTTCTAGGGTTAAGAGTGCTGAGAAAAATATAGCTGTGGACTCTCTTGTGTTGATAGAGATCGAGAGCTATTGTAATCCATCTTCCATAAAGAAAACTCTCTCCGTGAATTGCCCCGAGGACGTAGGCAAGTTGGCCGAACCTCGTTAGATCTGGTTTTTGCGATTGGCTGTTCTTCTAGTTTGTTTTCATTGTTCTTGGTGATTGAGATCAGGTTGGATCTTCTAAGGGTTGTTGTCTCCGAGCACAACACACATGACTTTACTCACTGAGCTATCGAGCTCATCTTTTATATTAATAAGATTTTCAGGTCGTGTAAGGGTAAAGGTTCGGCTTAAAGCTTAATAAATATTTTTTTGAAATCATATGTGGAATCAATTATGTAGAAATTAATTATGTTTTGTCACCTCTCAAAAGTTCTTGTTGTATATATAAACACTAAACTTGATATGTATGCTATGTAATATGTGTTAGACTTGTGAGCTTGATTTTCATTTTTTTTGCTAGTGATATATGTGTGGTTGTTGGTATTCTTTTGACTTGTGTTGAAAATAGTTATTGCGTTGAGATTGAGAATCTGAGAGGGATACTCTTGAGCTTATATACATTATGATTGTTGATAGTCGAGATTGTGATTTCGATGATGTGATAAGTAGATCAATTGTGACCAGAATTATATAATTATAATACAAGACACTGTAATAATTAGAGAGGAGATGTGTCGAAATTTAAAAGAAGATCGGATATTATTATGTGACTCGAGGATATCAATAACTTGGACCATTACATCTTTCCCCACTTGAGCCTATAACTGAAGCATATAGGTCTTTCTCTAAAAACACAATTCATAAATGTAATTCATTTGTAAATGAAGGGGTCAACACAACTTTCCAAAATAATTAAGTTCGCAATTCTTATATAGTCTTGCAGTGGTGACTGGTGACTGCAATTCTTTATTTCCTTTTTAATTCTGATAGTCTTTCCTTGCTTCTACTCAATTTGTTAGGCATATTCTTCTTGCTTTTCCAAATTAACTTCGACTTCTACAGATATTGGCCATTGAAAGTCGCAAGTACATAATGTTGGATTCTCACACAATGATCTAGTGAACATTAAAGAGATGGCAATATTCTTTTCTTTGAAAGCTAAGTCTTGAATTCTCTGCAGGCTATTAGTGAACAGTGAACGGATGACTATTGTGTATGTGAGACAGAGAGAGTAAACAGTGAATATTTTCTTTTTTCTCTCAAATGATACTGAGATAGCCTTCACGAATTTTGCTAATCGCCTCCATACGGAAACTCTGTACATTGTGAGTCTTGTTTTCACAAACGCTAGTCTAAGTCTAGTAATTTTGTACATATGTGAATCAAGTTGTTGCAGGATATGCCTCTTTAATGTGCCTCTACAAATTAATTTGAAATATTCTTAGTTATTAGGAAGAGGGAGAGGGAGAGGCGGCTACTCTCTGCATTACGCAGTTAGGTCACTGGTGTGCGGTCAATGGCTTGCGGTCAATGGAACGGGTTATACCTAATTAGTAACTAATAATTAGACTTTTGATTCGAAAATTTTGTGTTGTGTGACAGAATTGAATTTTAACAAGAATCATTTTTAAAAGGTGCTCACGTTTTAATTTCTCATCACTCTGATGTTTACTGCATGCCCCTCTCTCCTGGATTTTTCAAAGATTTTCTTGTTTAACTTTCCACTCCACTGCTACAAGAAACCTCCTCCCCTCTTGTCCTCTCACTAAGCTTCCAGATTCCTCAACATTTCAATCAAAAAAATTATGACTTTTTTTAGTTAAAAAAAGCTTCCAAATTAATATATTAACACTGTCATTATCACCTTGTTTGTGTTGTTGGCTCAAGCCATCTCCTTCTCCCACTCCTACTAACTAATTTTCAAACCACATAGTGCTTTTCTGTCAGACATCTACCACTCTTCTAACTTTCTTTTTTCCTTTTTTTTGCCCAAACAACAAGCAAGAGAAATAAATAATAATTTACAACTGAAACTTTAACATAGAATAATTAACATCTCAATTCACACAACTAATATATCTCATGAAAGTGTTGACACGATAATCGATCACCACTGTATATATCTTTTTGTACATAACAAATGTTTTCTTTGTTCTTTTCTCCTCCTTTTGCTGCCAGGGTCACTGAAAACTAAAAATGAAATTCAATTTCATCAAACAAACTGAAACTTAATATCTATGCACAAATCTCTTTCTCCATCTCTCGCTATGATCTTTCTATTTATCCTTCTCTTGATCTATGATGCGTTTGACCACGATATCTGGCTGAAAAAATAAATCAGAATCAGCATCAATATTTTTAAGGAAATTAAACAGTGATCAGTTCTATGTTGAACTCACTCAAGGATGTCTTTCCAGCCAAAATCTTCGTCCGGGTTGAGATTTTCCCAGGTCTCGAACTGGGTCGAGGCTGATGAGTTGGCGGCCGACGCCTCATTGGAATGGGACTGGTCCTGCATTTGGTCAGATGCAACGTTTTCCGGCGACGCAGAGACTAACAAAGGAGTGGAATTCGCAGTCGGAACATTTGCATAATTAGTGTTGTTCACAGGCGGCTTAGCTGCATTCTCCAGTTCGGAACAAGCCTGCAAGTTGTTGAAGAGCGGCGAGCTAGCTAGACTCGAAAGATTCAACGGCGGCATGGGCAATTCCTGAGCAGTCGGCAGGCTGAGGGAGCCGTTGAACACCGCCTCGAGCTGGCGGTTGAGCTGCAGCAGATCGCTGTTGTTACCCAGAGAGAGCGAGGATCCCAAGAGATTCATTGCGTCCAGAGCAGGAGAAGAGTTTGAGGCCATGAGCTGGATGAGGCTGTGTGTGATCTGGACCTTGGCGAGGTGCGCAGCGTCCGCCTGCAGCCGGAGCGCAGCATTATCCCAAGTCGAAGTAGTGGCGGCCAAGTTGCCGAGGTTTGCTGCCGCAAGGAGATCCGGGAGGCTGGAGAGGATGTCGAGGTCAGTTCTGCGGCGGTGAGTCACCGGTCGATGCCCATGTGCAGCAGCTTCTTCCTGAGGTGGGTGTTCCAGTAGTTCTTGATCTCGTTGTCCGTGCGCCCGGGCAGACGTGTGGCCATTGAAGACCATCTAAAAGAACAAGCAAAAGTCAGTCAGAGTCCCTCTTTTATTAATAATCTATGCAAGTATTATAATAAATTTAATAAAAATATAATAAATAATAATTACTTGTTTCCGAGAATGGAGTGGAGGTGGATGATGAGCCGTTCTTCTTCATCCGTGAACTTGCCTCTCTTGATGTCGGGGCGGAGATAGTTGGTCCAGCGCAGGCGGCAGCTCTTTCCGCAGCGGTTGAGCCCGGCGTTATTGGGGAGATTCCTCCAGCTCCCATGGCCGTGCTCCTGGATGTAGTCCACCAGCTTCTTGTCCTCCTCCGGCGTCCATGGCCCTTTCTTCACCCCGGTCTCATCGCAACAAGGCGATCTCCCCATAGTTCTTCCTCTTCTTGTGCAAGTGGTCTCTTTTATAGTTAGCTAGTTTAACTAGGAGAAATAGAGATTAGTGGGGGGAGACAATTGGCTTGTAGATGTGGGGGTTTCAATTTATAGGAAGTTTAAGGTGGACCCATTGATTAAATTTTATCGCTTAAGTCATTATATTGGTGATTTTGCTAAGTTGTCTACCATGCCCTTAATCCATGCATTTTGTCCAACAATTGATTAATATCTCATGTTTCCAAACTAATCCAAGTCTCGAATGAAGACGAGAAAAAGGTATAGGAAGAAGAGAGAATACATGACTCACGTACCAATCTTTGCATGCAAATATTTTACTATACAGTACTTTATTATTATTATTTTAGGGTCATTAGAGTCAAATTAACCAAGGATTAAGATAAGATTTAACAGTGTGGTTAGTCCCGTGTATGGGAAGCAAACCAGTTAGGGCATTGGTTGAAGAGATGGCACGTAAGCAAGAAAACTATGAAGGGTTAGGTTTTTTCCCCCTGCCACGTAGCAGACAGTCAGAGGGCGACAGGGGCTTGCTCCAATATAGCAAGCAAGAGGGGAACCACTTCTCTCCTAATAGTTTTGATGGGAGTTTCTCGTCTTGTGGCACACATTTTGTTCGGGTTAGGGCTTATTTTCTTCCCTTTTTTTTTCCTTTTTCTTTTTTTAGGCGATGTGGCTAATGTTTTGTCAAAGTCTATGAACTCTGGAGCTGAATTTTTCAAAGAATATATTTTCACTTCATGAGATGAACAAGTTGGGTATTTGTCCCTACAAAAGAAACAACATTATATTGGGAGGGATAGAGAGATTCACTCGTCATGTTGAGATTTAAGATTTTGTCAATTAGTTTGGATCGATGACATGCGTAGGGCCTACATAAATAAGGAAAAAATCGCTGCAGTCACATACTTTTCTTTTTTATTAGGTGAAAAAAATTCATCCCCCTATTTTGTTCGCTACAGTACCATCCACGTCAGCATAAATTGATTCTTCCCAACCAACGCTTCTTTATATATTTTCATTTCTTTTTTTCTTTTTTGACCTTTTCCCATCGCCCCCAACATTGCTCTCCTCTCAATACTGACCCCGACACAGAGTAATTCGCGAATCAACCTTCGAGATAAGGTCGACTGGGGGCTGCAATCGGGGCAATAAGTCCCCCTCTCGGGGGTCCCAGGGGGTGGAGCCTGATGTGAGATATCAAGGAAGAAGGCAACTAGCAGGTAACTTGTGGACAACACCTCTGGTCTGTCGACAGGTAACTTGACCTGTCGACAAGGCCTGTCGACAAGTTTTTATAGTAATCTATGGATTACAGGCCTGTCGACAGTTGAAGGGAGTTGTCGACAGGCCTACGGAGTATCAAAATATCGTAGTCCGTTTAGGAGTTATTTTTCTGGGTCCGTTTTGAATTCCAATTTGTTGTATTTCTATTTTTTTTTAATTTTAGTTTCCTAATTAGAAAAGTATTATTCTTTTATTTCCATATATAAGGTCATTGTATCCTAGTGCAGTAAAAATTAACTTTTAATCAATAAACTTTTGAGTTTTTCTTCATATTTCATAGATTCGAGTTGTTCCTTTTGGCTTGTGGATTCAGGTTGTTCTTACTCATAGATTCGAGTAGTTACCCCTTTCTGGAGATCTCTTCAGAGTTCGTTAGCACTAAAATGAGATCTAACCCACGTCTTCATCTTCTTCTCTACTCCATCTGCGTTAAGTGGTATCAGAGCTTCGGCGAACGCTCAGACGATGGCCAGAAATGATGACGAACAACCAAACCTGTCTACAATGATGGATACTTCTGAAGGGAGGCTCAACACTCTTGAATCAACCATGAATGTTGTGGTCAGGAACTCAAAAAGATCTCCCTCAAGCTTGATGATTGAAACTTAGCTGATGGTACACACTTATGCAGGTTGGATCGTCCAGCAAACAACCCTCCGCCGCCACCTCCACCTTCATCAACAATCCTCACCCACAACCCCCACCACTAAACCTACCACCTCGGGTCACCCCTGCTGCTATCCCCCCATATCAACTACTCTCATATTAATCATATCCAAATCAACCACCCCCAAATCACCCATATCAATCCCTCTATGACATCTCCAAATTGATGACTTCTTCGACGAGGAGTTCAACAATCCCGCTTATCAGTATGACGACTTTGGAAATGACGACCTGGCCTAAAGAAGGCATGAGAGATTCGCTAATTCTAATCCAAATAGGAGAGACGAGTTTCCTGACCCCAATAGGGAGGCTGGAATCTCTTACCTTAATCATGGTAGGAAAGAAGGATACCCAAATCCTCAAGAGTACAGGATAAAAGTTGACATCCTCAGCAGGAATCTTGATATAAAATCTTTTCTGGATTGGATCTATGAGGTGGATAAATTCTTTGGCTTATGTTACCATAGAGAAGCAAGCCAAATTTGTGGCATACAAACTTAAGGGAGGAGTATCCGCATGGTGGGATCAATTGTAAATCTCACGAAGACGTCAAAAAACCAACCCGTGATGACATGGGGGCGCATGAAACAACTCCTACAAGGTAGATTCCTTCCACCCAATTATCAATAGTTCCTTTACAATCAATTTGAGCAACGTAGGTAAGGTACAAAGACGGTGACAACATACACAGAGGAGTTCTATCAACTTGCGTAGCGGTGTGATTTGTCACTAATGGAAGAACAACAGACTGCAAAGTATATCCATAGATTAAAATACCTTATCCAAGAGCGTGTGGCCCTCCAAGACTTATACTCTATTCGATGAAGCCTAAAACAAGATCATGAAGGTTGAGAGGTTATAGAACAAGGCCTTACCTTTTAAGAACGCCATAGAAAAGACAACTGGCGGCACAACAACTCAATAAGGTTCCACATCGAACGAATGACCTCTATCCCGTAAGGCATTGATGCCTCTCCAGCAAACGCTACGACAACATCAACCCTCACTACAAAAAGCAAGGAGAATCCATATATCAAGCCTGGGGTTGGCAAGTGTTACAGGTGTGGCGTACCCGGACACAAGTCCAATGAGTGCCCGAAGAGGTGGTCCTTCAACATGGCAGATTATGAGGACGAAGATGAGGTGCTAATCGAGACCGAGCCGGAAGACTCCGACTTTGTCGAAGAAGAAGGAAAAGTAGCCACCTGTGTAATCCAGTGATTGTTATGCAACCAAAAAACCCCGATACCACACAAAGGCATCAGATTTTTTACTCAAGGTGTTCGATAAAGAACAAGGTGTGTAATCGCATTATTGACAACGTCAATTGTGAAAACATCATCTCTACTACTTTGGTGGACTATTTGAAGTTAGAGACGGAGTCATTCCCACACCCCTACACCATAGGGTGGATAAAGAAGGGTCTATGCATAAAGATAACGAATTTTTGTCAAGTCCCTATTTCAATTGGCAAGTTTTATCAAAATTCAGTTATCTGTGATGTTGTTGACATGGATGCATATCACATACTATTGGGATGACCATGGTAACATGATATTGATTCTATCCATCGAGGTAAGAGGAACATATATACATTCACTTGGGAGGGAAAGAGGATTGCCATGAAGTCAATACCTCCAACACCAAAGCCGACTAAAGGAAGAGAGCCAAAGTTCATATCCATATGCAACCGAGGCGAGTTCTTGGTGGAGTCTAAGGAGACAAAGCAATGATTTGATTTGGTAGTCAAAGAAGAAGTAGGCCCAGGAATTGAAGTTCCTGAGAAGATGAAGCCGATGTTGGAAGAATTTCAAAGAATAGTTCATGACGAGCTTCCGGATGAACTGCCACCCGTGAAGGATATCCAATACCATATTGATCTGATCCCCGAAGAAAGTCTACCCAACCTCCCAAACTATCTGATGATTTAAAAAGAGAGTGAAATTCTAAGGGAGAAAATCGAAGAGCTAATTCGAAGGGACACATTAGAGAGAGAATGAGTCCATGTGCAGTACCAACTCCTTTGATACCAAAAAAGAATAACAGTTGACGCATATGCGTGAAAAACTGAGCCATCAACAAGATCACTATCCGATATTGATTCTTGATACCTCGCCTTGATGATATATTGGATTGATTGTGAGGGTCTTGCATGTTTTAGAAAATTGATTTGAGGAGCGGCTACTATCAAATTCGTATTAAGTCGGAAGATAAATGAAAGACGGTGTTCAAAACTTTGAAAGGACTGTATGAGTGGTTGGTCATACCTTTTGGACTATCCAATACACCAAGCACTTTCATGTGGGTGATAAATCAAGTGCTTAAATCTTTCTTGGACAAGTTTGTGGTTGTCTACTTTGATGACATCCTTATCTACAGTTCTAGCGAGAATGAGCATCTGCAGCATCTAGGGGAAGTGTTCAGCGTTGTAAAAGCAAATGAGTTATACATCAACGTAAAGAAGTGAAACTTCATTACTACAAGCCTAATTCCTTAGGATTCATCATCAGTTCGCAAGGGATCCATGTAAACGAAGAGAAGGTGAGGGCAATCTGAGATTGACCGGCATCAAAGAGTACTATTGAAGTAAGGAGCTTTCATGAATTAGCCACTTTCTACCAGTGATTCATTCGTAATTTCAGTAACTTAGTAGCGCCTATGGTAGATTATTTGAAGAAGAACGATCCATTTGTTTAGCTGACGAAGCCGGAAGAACTTTTGCAATCATCAAGGTGAAGCTTACAAACACCTTTGTCTTAGCTTTTTCAAATTTTGAGAAGATTTTCGAGCTATAGTGTGACGCATGCGGAGTAGGCATTGGAGCAGTACTCTCACAGGAAAAGAGACTATTTTTTTCCTCTATGAAAAGTTACATAAGGCACGACAAAAGTGGTCAATATATGAACATGAGTTATATGCAGTGTACCATTCATTGAAGTCATACGAGAGCTATCTCATAGCTAGTGACTTCATGATGTTTTTAGATCATCAATCACTCCAACACTTCAAGAACCAAAAGAGCATAAACAAGATGCATGCAAGGTGGGCATCCTACTTTGAGCAATTCAATTTTGTGATCCGTCACAAATCTGGAGTAGTTAACAAAGTTACTAATGCTTTGAGTCGAAGAGTTTAGTTGTTGATCTCATTACAAAGCGAAACATTGGGCTCTAATGTTTGAAGGAGCTATACAAAGAGAAGAAGACTTTGCTGAAATCTGAGAGAAGTGTTCGTCACAACAGCTTGTATAAGATTTTCATATCTTAGATGGATTTTTCCTCAAAAGAAGTCGGTTATGTGTACCAAGGACTTCGTTGGGGGAGAAGTTATTAGAGACTTGTATAGAGGCGGGCTGGCAGGACATTTTGGGAGAGACAAGATGATGGCTAGTTTTGAAGAAAGATATTACTGGCCCCAACTGGGTAAGGATGTGAATATAATTGTGAAGAGCTGCCCAGTGTGTCAAGTTGCTAAAGGTCAAGCTCAAAATATGGGTTTGTATATACCTTTGCTCGTCCCGAAGGATATTTTGGAAAACTTGAGCATGGATTTCGTGTTAAACTTTCTTGTAACCAAAAGGGAGTAGATTCTATCTTCGTGATAGTTGACCAATTCTCCAAGATGGCACACTTTATTCTTGTCAGAAGACATTCAATGCACCACATGTGACCAAATTATTTTTTTAAAAGATAGTGAGACTGTATAGCGTGCCGAGTTCCATTGTTTCAGATCGAGACAGCAAGTTCTCGACAACATTTTAAACTACCCTATGGAGGAAGTTTGACACATCTTAAAGTACAGTAGCACGACACACCCGCAAACTGATGGCCAAATAGAAGTTGTTAATCACACCCTAAGCAATTTATTGAGGAGTATGTGTGAAAAGAGACTAAGAGCATAGGATCAAGTTCCGCCTCAAGTGGAGTTTGCTTACACAACACAACCCACAGTTCAAAGGGTATGTCACCTTTTTCTATTGTCTATCGGAAGGTACCTCATCATCTCCTAGACTTAGTCAAATTGTCCATTGGTTAGAAGTTTAGTAATGTAGTTAGTGGCATGGCTGAGCAAGTCATAGGTTCAAAAGGAGGTTCAAAAAGGTTGGAGAAATCCAATGCAAGATACAAAGTTATTGCTAACAAAGAGAGGAGAGAAAAGGTCTTCGAAGGAGACATGGTGATGGTATATTTGAGAAAAGAAAGAATTCCTATGGGAACATGTAACAAATTGAAAGCCAAAGAAGTATAGTCTGTTCCAAATCGTAAAGAAGATCAATGATAACGCCTATGTTGTAGATCTTTCAAGCGATATGGCGATGTCAAAGATATTTAACGTGGTAGATCTCTATGATTATTACCCACCAAATAATAACTCAAGGACGAGTTCTTTTGAAGAGAGAGAGAGAGAGAGACTGATGTAGGTGATCAAAGGAAGAAGGCAACCAGATTTAACTATTGACAGCACCTCTGGTTTGTCGATAGGTAACTTGACTTATCGACAACACCCTCAAAAGGCATATCGACAGGCTTATACAGTAAGTCTATGGATTACAGACCTGTCGACAGTTGAAGGGAGCTATAAATAGGCCTACGGAGTATTAGAGTATTCTAGTTTGTTTAGGAGTTATTTTCTGGGTCAGCTTTGCATTCCAATTTGTTTTATTTCTGTTTCTTTATTTTAGTTTTCTAATTAGAAAAGTATTCTTTTTTTATTTGCCTATATAAGGTCATTGTATCCAGGATCTTTAAAAAATTAACTTTTATTCAATAAACTTTTGAGTTTTTTCTCATATTTGCTCGTGGATTTGAGTTGTTCCTTTTGGCTCATAGATTCGGGTCATTCTTACTCGTGGATTCGAGTAGTTACCCCTACCTGGAGATCTCTTAAGGATCCATTAGCGTTAGAACGAGATCTAACCGCGTCTTTTGTCTTCTTCACTACCCTGTCTGCATCAGAGCCCCCGGAACAAATTTTTTTGGGATAACCTTTTGCAGATCTCTTTTATTCGTGCTTGAAATGAGTTTTGTTTGTGTTTGTGATGGATGTGATATTTAGATTTGGAAAGCATTGAGAATCATTCGATGCCGGTGAACGAGGGGTATCCTGATGATAGCGATGCTGATATGAGGACTGCGACTCCTTTATTAGAAGACTGCGAGTATGATGACAGTCCTTTTATTAATTGAAAACTAAAGAATTTTGTGAGGTCTATAATCATTATCACAGTCCCAATATAGACTGAGAATTGTGTTTTTATGAGGACTGGATCAGCAAAGACTAAAAATAAGGCATTTTGTGTGGACTACGATCATGATCTGATTCCTAGTAAAGAAGAATGCAATCATGATGGCAGTCCTATAAAGTCTTAGAAATATGGTATTTTTGTGAGGATCGTGATCGATCCCAATCCTATAAAGTCTCAGAAACATGACATTTTTTTGTGAGGCTGCGATCATGTGTTAGGGGGCTGTTTGGTTGGTTGCAAAACTTTGCAAAATGTAAAAAGTTTTGCAACTTTACACTTTTCACTTGTTTGTTTCCAGTTGCAAAATGTAAAAACTTTTTCCACTTTACAGTTGCTACAGTTAAATTTGTGGTCATTTAATTCTCACTTTTACACTCATATTTTCTCACTTGCAGTTGCTACAGTTAAATTTGTGGTCATTTAATTCTCACTTTTACACTCATATTTTCTCACTTGCAGTTGCTACAGTTAATTTTGTGGTCATGTAACTCTCACTTGTAGTACACCAATTCAAAACAGTTACTTGATAATCAATATATAATTTAATATTTTTAAATTTAATATTTTAAATAGTGTTCAATTTCTTATTTAAGTATTTAATTATTTTATATTTTTAATCTTTAATTTTTTATTGTTTTTAATATTGTTTTAATATTTAATATTTTACTATTTTAATTTACTATTTTTATTTAATATTTTATTTAATATTTTATTATTTTATTAATACTTATTCCATTTTTTATTATTTTATTTAGAGTAAATATTTTATTAATATAACAATATTATACTTTAATATAAATTACTATATATTTAGTTATTTAATTTTTAATATAAAATTCCTTTATTAATATCATAATAATTTTTATTATTATATTAATATTTTATTATGTTAATATTGTAATAATAATTCAGTATAATAATACTTTAATGATAATTTATTATTAAATTATAATTATATTTTACTTTGTTATTTTTATATTTCTATAATATTACAATAATATTATAATAAAATTTATACTATAATAATTTTCAAGTATTTTTAATATTATTACTATATTTTTACTATATTTTATTTCTTTTAACATTTTTTAATATTTAATTTTATTAGTATTCTTAAAATTTTATTAATGTTCTTTAGATTTTCTTAAAATTTTATATCATTTATTTAATTAATATTTTAGTAATATTTTTACTATTTATACTAATATTTTATTAATATTATTATTATAAATAAAATATTAAGATTATTAATTTTTTATCTCAAATTTATTAATACAATTTAATTTGCAATATTAGATTTAATTTAATAGTATTTATAATATTTAAATCACTGCTACAGTTAATTTTGTGGTCAACTTTTCCACTTTCACTTTTACATTACCAACCAAACACCGTAAAACACAAAATACTTTACCATTTACACTTTCACTTTACCAACCAAACACCGTAAAACACAATATACTTTTCCATTTACACATCACTTTATCAACCAAACACCGTAAAAACACAATATATTTTCACTGCTACAGTTCACTTTTTCCATTCTCATTTTACAACTTACGACTTGCGACGTTTTGCAACGAACCAAACAGGCCCTAGGACTGCGACCATGATCGCGATCCTATGAAGTATTAGAAATGTTACATTTTTTGTGAGGAGTGTGATCATGATCGCAACCCTAATAAATACTCAAAAATGGGGTATTTTTGTGAGCACTGCGATCATGGTCGTAGTTCTCAGCTTAATACTGCGCGGGGCATTTAATTCTTTTTCATCGCGCACGCCTTTTCTTTAAAAAGGATGTGGCCGAAGCGAATTAAATTTTGTGAGTAAATTTTTTTTTCTTAATTACGATTTGACATAGGTGGTTGAAACGAAGTCCCCCTATAAATAATGTATCATCATTATTTAATTAACTTTACCCCAGAAAAAATAAAAGATAAAATTATAAATTAACTGTTTTAATTGGCCGCGCAGGTTGCACTCTCTGGGTGATTACTATACTTCATGTTGCAGATAGATATTATTTGGGCAGTAGATGACCTTGCCCTCAATTTTAATAAGAACACCCAATTTTTTTTAACTAAATTAGGGAGGGAAAAAAAAAAGGTTATCGAACTTGAAATCCAGGGTTTTTTTTTTTTTTTTTTTTTCAAGAATTAAGATTTAGGGATTTGATGGAATTGCATTATCGAATGGAGAGCGTCCCTCATTGGCTGAAATCTAGAAAATGAATTCTTCAATTCGTTGGAGCTGAGACTTTTAGTGTCAGGGTTTAGTTTTTGTTGATTAATCGAAAACGACTGAACTTTACTGAAAAACTGTTCTTTAAAATCAGGAACCTACATCTACATATCAACTAATATCACTGTTGAAAAATAGAGAAATTGGTGAACTTAAATAGAAACTTAAGACTAAGACTTACTAATTGAAATTTTCAGACCAACAATGATTCTCATTCTATATTTAAGACCCACTGTGCTCTTCTTCCATGAAATCAGACAGTCTCTCGTAACACTATTTTATTTATTGTGCTTCCATGATAATTTTGTAAACTAATGATTCTTAATGACCTAAGAGCCGCCATCGTGCGGGCTGATGCGTTGCAAATGGAGACAGGTCGCATTCTTTGAATCGAAACCGAATCTGACTCCCATTTTTTCTCTTCTTTTGGTAATACTGGGTATCCTAGAGGGATTGAGTTTGAAATTACTTCTCAGACTAATCTCTTGCACACATACTCTGACTTTCTCGACAGTGATGGAGAAATTTCGGGATATAATCTTGTGGAGAAAATGTCACCTCTTATGAGATTTGAACCGATGCTCATTGAAAAGCTAACCAAACGGCTTATCGATGAACCAGATGAGGATTGATGACTCACTCATTGTTGTAGTGTTCTTGTTCTTCTTCTGTTCATTTTTGGGGATCTTTCTTTGGAGTGAATGTTGCCACAAGCAATCATAGATGGTGTCTTTGAACATGAGGCTCTAACGAGGGACAGGTGTACCATATTGTAGGACCCAAGAGCGAAAATTGAAGGTTTTCATTGATTTAGAGCTATTTTCGAAAAAGATTGATTTGTTTGTTCAAGCAATCATTTCAGATGACGCTTGCTTGCGCAACGATTTCTTTGGGTTTTTATTGAAAGTGAAATGGTAGGCAACTTCATTCATTTTTTTGCTTTACACGATCGAGTCACAATCAAGGAGTCTACAATAAAATGCGCAACGTTTTACACAACGCGGACAATAATGCTAATCATACTAGAGGTTTATAGACCCTAAAATTTTGATTTTTTAAGACCCAAAAGAAGAAGGAAAGGAAAAATAAATTTCTCATTTTTCTCGCCTCCCGATTTCTCATTTGATATAACTACGCAATGTAGTAAATGTTGAAAATTGTAATTCAAATTCTCATAAAAATAGAAAAGTATTTTGAGTTAATTTATCTCTAAAATTTAGCTTTAGAGTCATAATTGTATTAAATTAGTTTAAAGTTTCTTGTTTTTTTAATGAAGTATTAGATTAGCAATAGGAGTTTGATTTTGAGTTGGATTTGTATTGTTTATCTAAAAAGAATAGATATAGCCAATATTTTGCAGCGAAGAAAAAAGAAAAATTAAGAGAGACAAAAGTGAGAGTTTTGTAATTGAGAAAAGTTTGAATAAATATATTTTTATTTTTGTGTTCTTTAAATAAAATTTTGTATTCTTTTTCTTTAAAAATCAACATTTGTATGAAAGTTTGGTTCGTGTCCGCAGCGTGCAAAAAGAAAACATTAAAAGAGCAAAAAAGATGACTAACATGTGGTTTCAACTTGTTGTTCCTTACCTCACAAAAAACAACCACACTAATTGGAATATTAAGATGAGGAAGTTTTGATCTCACAAAATTTTTGAGAGATCGTGGAAAATGTTACAATGAGAAGCAAAAAGATGAGACAAATTAAAGCCAACTGAGAGGTGAAAGTCTAAA
>JAVJIF010030459.1:160000-203037 GCA_038442645.1 Agave tequilana
TAAACGTCAAGTCTACGTTGTCTACGCGTCGGCTCTTCATTGGGTTTAGGCGTTAATGTCTTTTAATGCCAAACCGGCGCTGGCGGTTGGAGACCATTAAAGCCGACGGTTCTGATTAATGAACCATTAATTATGGTTATTATGGCTGCCTATAAATAGAGCTCACCCTCTCCCTTTAACAGCCCATAATTAGACTGTTTTCTTTCGAGAGCAATGCTCTGAGAATTTTCGCCTTTTTCAGAGTCTCTAACAGGGGCCTGCCTCCATGGATGAAGATGACCCTATGGACGAACTTGATCGATGTTCGTCCACAAGGGAAGAAGTCATAGACCTCATCGTCCACAAGGGAAGTAGTCATGGTCCTCGTCGTTCACAAGGGAAGAAGTCATGATCCTGACGAGGACTTAACCCTCACCAAGATCTCCTCGGACTTGATGCACCAGTCAAGCTTGCTGGTACGGGATGGTCAGAGTGGGTATGGCGGCGGGGGATGTGGTGGATATAGTGGTGGGTAGCATACCTTGTGAGGTCTCACTCTCCCTCTCTTACCCCAGAAGTGACATCGAGGAAATTTCATGCTCACTGGATAACCTTCTGGTGGAAGAGATGTTCATCAACGAAGGATCGTATCCCGCCACTTTGGAGGGTCAGGTGAAATCGGAGGATTCTGCTGCCACCAGACCTCAATTACACCACTGCTCTTAGTCAACAAGGGCTCTTTTGATGTTTAGTCTTCTTTGTACTGCTGTATTGTAACACTCAATCTTACTGTATAAGAGAGCGTCTTTTGTTGTTTAGTATTCTTTGTACTGCTGTATTGTAACAATCAATCTTATTGTATAAGAGAGCGTTTTGTATCATTTTCACATGCCTGGAAATAAATGCCTGGACATAAATAAAAATCATATTTATTTTTTAATAAACTACGACGTTGGTCGCAGTCATGCATTGCAACAAAACAACTTGGACCAGAGACGACACTGCGACCAAGGTCGCATAAGACTACATTGCAAACAGAAACAACTGCGACCAGGGTCGACACTGCGATCAAAGACTGCGACTAAGCAACTTCTGCGGTGACGTGTCACCTCGTCGCAGTGTTGTTGTTGATTAAGACTAAAGACCAGCAACTACGACCAAGGTCGCAGATTATTTTTTTAAGACTGCGGCCAGCAACTGCGACCAAGGTCGCAGTGTTGTTGTTGATTAAAAATAAAGACCAGCGAATGTGACCAAGGTCGCAGTGTATTTTATTAAGTCCAAAAAATCAGCAACTGCGACCAAGGTCGCATTGTATTTTATTAAGACTACAGTTAGCAACTGCGACCAAGGTAGCAGCGTTGTTGTTGATTAAGACTAAAGACCAGCAACTACGACCAAGGTCGCAGTTTATTTATTAAGTCTGCGTCCTGCAACTGCGACCAAAGTCGCAACCTTTCATTTTAAAAATTTATACGGTGAAGTAATATAATTATTAACTGCGTCCATGGTCGCAGTATATTCGTTTAGCGTAAAATATTTAAAATGAAGGTTTGTAACAATTGTACAGTATTTCAACCAAGACATAGTAGTAAAAAATGTAATTCACACAATAACTTTAGATAACAGATTTATATATATTTAAAAAAATACAAAATACAATTTTTAAACTTCTAATCCTCGTCATCACCATCGTAATCAGATTCGTCGTCAAGAATCATGCTTTCGTCTTCTGTATCGCTTTCCGTCTCTTCCTCCTCTTCAGCGACATTCTCCTCTTTGTTTTCTTCCTCTTCATGTTTGTGTTTTGGTTCATCAATGAACTCCCAGAACGGGTCGTCTGTATCAAGCTCAGATTCTGACCCGTAGCGAGACATCGGTTCAGAACTAAACATCCAATCATCATTAGATGATTGGCTTCTTTCCGGTGAAGACGGTGGTGAAGACATTTTTTGAATCTATTTTCCGAACAGTGAGAGTAACGAGTTTGAGCAAAAATAACTTAGTATGTTTTTAATCCTTTGCTCATGACCCTTTATATATTTTTAATCCCGGAATTTCAAAAGGTTTAAGATCTCGGACCACGTGAATATCTCTCAAATATATTTTCTACCTTTTCCAAAAATTGTATACTTCCTAGGTGACTGTTCAGTTATCCAAAACAGTTTAAAAGTTAATACACTATAATTTTAAATTACTTTGAACTCCAAAACAGTACATTATTGCGACCATAGTCGCATTGGGAACTGATAAATGATTAAGTAACTGCGACCATAAATTGTCAACCGTTAGTCATCAAATACTGTCCTTCGTATAATTTCTGAATGTTTGTCCGATCCTCCTATTAACAATTAAATTGGTTTTTACATATATTATGCGACCATGGACTGCGACTATGATCGCAGTACCGCGACTAATGTCGTAGTATTTAACGAGAGCGATAGTATAATCACAGTTTACGTATTATTTTATATTCTTTTTGTTCTTTATTTTTGACTGTTGTCTGAATAAGAACTGATTCTATAGTCGAAGTTCACCGTATCTTTTGTCTCAGCCGCCTATAACGTATGAATTATTTTTTATTATTGCATCAGTAGTAGGACTGCGACTATGGTCGCAGTGTTTAAGAGCAGCAGTCGCAGTTTGGATATATAATTAAAAGAGCTTATAAGTTAATATAGTGAGAAAGAGACCTTACAAAAAAATAGAATTAAAAGCTTTTAAAAGAAGACAAATATAATTGAATATCAGAAGATCAGGAATCCTAATCCTCGTCATTATCACCATCATAAGCAGATTCATCGTCTTCATTCTTCTGCTCTTCCTCTTCATCACTTATTTCCTCATCATCTTCCTGTTTTTGAGGTTTTTTTGTTTCACCGATGAACTCCCAGAATGGATCGTCTCTATCAAGTTCTTCGTCTGACCCGTTGCTAGGAAGCGAGCCTACAGCATCAGAGGACATGCTTTCATCAAGCATGTCTCCGTCAAGTGGCAGAGGAATAATGTCTTCCTCACTAACCCACATGAAATCTTCATTATCCTTATAATAGGAGGATCAGTTAATACATTATTTGATGTAGTGAGATAGTCAAAAGGAGTGAAGTCTAGACTGGTATCCGATTCACTAGAATATCCTGAAGACAAAGGACCGGTGGGGGAACGATTGAAGTTGAAATCTAAGTGTTCAGAGGAAGAAGATGGGGAAGACATGATTCAAGAATGAATTTTTTTGGAAGTTTTTTGAAATCAATTGAAAAGGAAGAGCAAAAATATAGTTTTTAGGTATGAGATAATATACTAGTAACAAGCATTATATAAAGGTGAATATTGTGATAGAACATGAATAGTAATAATAATTGTTACAGGTGGTTGAGTATGGTAAGAAGTGGTTAAAAAAATAAATATTTAATTGAAGATTTATTGCGGGAGAATCCGAAGTACAAATTAACTTTTTATAGAAGTGTTTGCCTATATCTTTAGATTACGTATGGTGCACATCTTTCCTTTCTCGAGATTAACATTAGTGCATCTCTTTTTTTCTAGACTGTTATTGTATCACGGTAGAAAGAATATTAATTACTTCATTTAATTCAGTGTAATTAATATAGTAATTTTTATAAGATTTGATATACGCGAATTGATCTCAGGGTCGCATGGCTAATCCACCCTAGTCGCATATGAAAAATCTTTTACATAAGGCATAGGAAAGAAGATTGCGACTTTGGTCGCAGTACTGAAGGAGGTCGCATTGTTGTACGATAGAATGCGACTAGGGTCGCAGACGTTGTATAAAGAAGTTTTTGTTATACAATGACTGCGACCAGTGATTGCGACTGTGTCGCAGTTGTCATATAAATTGAAATTATATTGTATTAGGTCGCATAAAAACGTTTTGTTATATTATGAGTGCGAATAGTGACTGCGACTGTGTCGCAGTTGTTATATTGTATTTAGTCTGCGACCATGGCATGTTTTTTAAATTTTCAATGCTTCTGCTTATTTTATATTATATTGATCCAATTTTTTTAATTATATTTTTCGATGTATTAAAATTACGAATTTTATAACTGTAGATATATTCAACTGAAATTTTGTTTGTTCATGACTTTATTCTACTTTAGAATTAAAAAAGAGGTATTTTGGTCAATTTGTTTCACGATTGTTTAGGCGAAATTTTTTTTGATTTTTTTTTGCGCCAACACACTGCGGCCGATGTGTGGCATATATTCAGCCACGTCCCACCGGCTGAGAAACTATCTCAGCCTGCAGGCTGAGGTACAGTAACCCCATATATATATATATATATATATATATATATATATATATATATATATATATATATATATATATATATATATATATATATATATATATATATATATATATATATATATATGGGCTTACTGTACCTCAGCCTGCAGGCTGAGAGAGTTTTCTCAGCCTGCGGGCGTGGCAACATCACCGCCCCACATCTGTAATAATTTTGGTGGACAAAATCCTGTAAAATCCCGCCAATTTAATGCCAGTCACCTCAACATTGTAATTTTTGAAAATACCCTCCCTCACCACTTTTTACCGACCTTGGTAGCAGTCCTCAGAAAAAGACTGCGACCTTGGTAGCAGTCCTCAGAAAAAAGACTGCGACCTTGGTAACAGTCCTCAGAAAAGACTGCGACCTTGGTAGCAGTCCTCAGAAAAGACTGCGACCGTGGTAGCAGTTCTCATAAAAACACTGCGACCTTGGTAGCAGTCCTCAGAAAAAGACTGCGACCTTGGTAGCAGTCCTTAGAAAAGACTGCGACCGTGGTAGCAGTTCTCATAAAAACACTGCGACCTTGGTAGCAGTCCTCAGAAAAAGACTGCGACCTTGGTAGCAGTCCTTAGAAAAGACTGCGACCGTGGTAGCAGTTCTCATAAGTACTGCGACTATATTAAAAAATCATTAAATATTAAATCAGATAAAAAAAATTAAAGAAGCATTCAAATTAGTTTCGTGATTTAATAAGTAGCATTCACTGTCTTTTACCGAAAAAGTAGCTTTTCATAAGGGGTATTTGGTATTTAACTTCTCCCTAAAAGCGGGCCGCAAGTCAGTGAGGTGACAAATCGAGCCACGTCACCGCAGGCTGAGAGAGTACTCTCAGCCCGCGGGCTGATATACATTTATATATATATATATATATATGTATATATATATATATATGTATATATATATATATATATGTATATATATATATATATATGTATATATATATATATATATGTATATATATATATATATGTATATATATATATATATATATGTATATATATATATATATATATATATATATATATATATATGTATTATATTATATATATATACATATATATATATATATGTATGTATGTATGTATGTATGTATGTATGTATATATGAAATATGTATATCAGCCACAACTGAGAGTCCCTCTCAGCCTGCAGTGACGTGACACATTATTAGCCACATTAGACGGACGGCTCGCCTATTGAAACAGTTGAAATTAATAAATCTCCCTGCGGTAAAAGATAGTGGATCTGTATAGTTTATTATTTTTTTATATTTCTGACGTTAGTCAATATTGTCACCATTATCTTTTATAACTACGACCAACTGAATATGAATCATGTCTCTTCAAGTGCAACTTCATCAAATCACGAAACAAATTTGAATGTTTCTTTATTAAATTTTTTTACGCAGATATTATATAATTTAGGAATGTGCCTAAGCTCGTAGTGGTCAATAAAATAATTTCTCAATAGTTTTAAAAGAGCCCTTTGTCGCAATCTACAATTATTTAATTTGTAGATTTTTATGATATGATCAGTAAGAGTTTTACTGATTGCAAACATAGTCGTAGTTTACTTGTTCGCATGCGAATAAGGACTGCGACTATGGTCGCAGTGCTTAATGATAGCATGTCGTGGATTATTTTTTTGCTAGGTTACATGTAATAACGGTGACTAAGGACTCCGAATATAGTCGCAGTTACGTATGATTTATATATTTGTTCTTCACTATGACTATTGTCTCAGCCGCCTATAAACTATAAATTTTTTTTTTACATATTGCATGCGAACAGAGACTGCGACTATGCTCACAGTGCTTAATGACAGCATGTTGTCAATAATTTTTTTTGCTAGGTTAAATGTAATAACGGTGACTAATGACTGATCCTATAGTCGCAGTTTACGTATTATTTTATATATTTGTTCTTCACTGTGACTGTTGTCTCAGCCGCCAATAGACTATGAAATTTTTTTTACATATTGCATGCGATCAAGGACTGCGACTATGGTTGCAGTGCTTAGTGACAGCAGTCGCAGTTTTCTAATTTGTGATATATAATGAAATATGCTGATTTGAGAGGATTGTGATCATGTTCTCAGTATCATATGTTTATATAGTTTAATTTCAGACTGCGACCATGGTCGTTATTTTTAACTTTATTGAATGCAAAACGATCAAACTATTTATGACAGGACAGCGACCGTGGTCGCAGTTTCATATATAAATATAGTTAATCATGGACTTCGACCATAATCGTAGTTCTATTAGTTCAGAGTAATTATTATCTTAGTACTGCGACCATTATCGCAGATAAGATGCAGAAATAATAACTATACAGCATACTTTATATGTATTTTAAAAATATGAAAGATCATTTTAAAGATAGAAGTAAATTTTATTTATAATATAATATGGTCAAAAAGAGACCTTACGAAAAAAGAGCATAAAAAGCTATTAAAAGAAGACAAAATAACGTTGAATATAGAAGATCAGGATATCCTAATCCTCGTCATCATCACCATCATAAGCAGATTCGTCGTGTTCATTCTTCTCGTCTTCCAGTTCATTACTTATTTCCTCATCTTCTCTCTCGTCGTCCGGCTCGCTGTTCTCTTCAGTTTCTTCCTCCTTTTGTGGTTGTTTGGTTCATCGATAAACTCCCAGAATGGATCATCTGTATCAAGCTCTTCTTCCCACCCGTATCGAGAAGAACCTGTAAAAGATACGCTCAAAGAAAGCGAGCCCCCAGCATCAGAGGACATGCTTTCATCAAGTATGTCTCTGTGAAGTGGCAGAGGAATAAGTTCCTCCTCATTAAGCCCCATAAAACTTCATCATCCTCATGAAGAGGAGGATCAGATAAAATATTATTTGATATAGTGAGATAGTCAAAAGGAGTGAAGTCCATACTGCTATCAGATTCACTAGAATACCCTGAAGAAAGAGGACCGGTGGGAGAATGATTGAAGTTGAAATCTGAGTGCTCAGAAGAAGAAGATGGGGAAGACATGATTCAAGAATGAATTATTTTCTGAAAGTTTTGAAATCAAATTGAAAATAAAGAGCACAAATATCATTTTTAGATATGGAAACAACATGAATAGTAATAATAATTGTTATAGGTGACGGTTGAGTATTCGAAAAAGTGATAAAAAGAAATTAAATATTTAATTGAAGCAGTTATGGCGGGAGAATCCAAAGAGTTCTTTTTTTTTCAGAGGTTTATTATGTGAACTACAAATTAACTTTTTATATAATATTTTTCCTATATATTTAGATTACGTATGGTGCACATCTTTCCTTTATCGAGATCAATATTATTGCATCTCTTTTTTCGAGACTGTTGATGTATCACGGTAGATAGAATATTAATTACTTCAATTAGTTCAGAGTAATTAATATAGTATTTTATAAAATGTGATATACGCGAACTGATCTCACGGTCGCAGGGTTAATCTACTTTGTAAAACGATTAAAATTCTGTTACATAAGGCATACGAATAAGGACAGTGACTGTGATCGCAGTGTTGAACGATAGCTTGTTTCGTCTGTTTTTTTTATGCGAATAAGGAATGCGACTAGGGTCACAGTCGTGATATAAAATTGAAATTATATTATATTAAGTCTGCGACCATGGTCACAGTGATCGAAAATTTTGTTATACTATGACTGCGACTATGATCGCAGACTTTATAAAATGATCAAAATTGTATTACATAAAGCATGCGAAAAAAGACAGCGACTGTGGTCGCAGTGCTGAACGATAGCATGTTTCGTCTGTTATTCCTATGCGAATAAGGAATGCGACTTGTGTTGCATTCGTGATATAAAATTGAAAGTTAATATTTTTTTTAAATATAGTTTTGAATGTATGTGTATTGTGACCTGGATCCAATTTATAATATACATTGAGAATAAAGCAATTTTTTAGTACCAAGACCGACCATAGTTGCAGTTCATTAAAAATTGTATGAAATATTATCCAACCAATCTGCAAATATTGTGGCAGTTACGAGAATATCTTATTTATAAAATATCTGCAAAATAATTAACCATTGTATTTCATTATTTTATTACAATGTACATCTGTAATACAAAAAACAATATACGGCTGCCCCACATTAAATTCATTTTTCTATTCATTTCAGTTTCTTTTATTAAATCTATATGAATTGAAAATACCACGAAATTAAATAATAAAAAAATTATATAAAAAATAACAGTTTTTTTACGTTTCACGCATGTTTTTTACTTTTTACTGCTGCTGTTTTTTTCTCATTATTTGATCTAATTTTTTCCTTTATATTTTCGATGTAGCAGAATTAGGAATTTTATAACTGTAGATATATTCAACAGAAAATTCTTTGTAAATTACAAATATTTTAGGTAAAATTTTGTTGTGGATGAGTTTTTGCTAGTTTAAAAGTAAAAATGGGGTATTTTGGTCAATTTGATTGACGATTCTTTAGGCGGGGTGTTTTCAATTTTTTTGGCGCCTACACTCTGACACCGATATGTGGCATATATTCGGCCACGTCACCGCCGGCTGAGAAACTCTCTCAGGTGTCGGCTGAGGTACAGTAACCCTATATACACACACACACACACACATACATACATATATAGTGGCAATCCGGTGAGAGAGTTATCTTAGGTGAGAAGATGAGAAGGAAGCACAGTAGCCGTAGAATTATTTTTTGGTGGTTAAGATTAGTTTTTGGGTTAGTTAAGTTAGTTTTGGGTTGGTTAATCTAGTTTTTGATTTTAGTTTATTTCCTCCAAATCTAATCTCAACCACGCAGAAACTAATCTAATGGTTCCAATGCCCCTTTCTCATCTTCTCATGTAAGCTAGTTTTCCCACCTGATCATTACTCTCTCTCACTCTGTGTGTGTGTGTCGTAACAATGACACAGTCTTCCCCTCCTACCGGCTCACGTCGGCCCCTTTCTTCAATATATAAAATATAAGTATCACAGTAACACCGTCTTCCCTCTCCTACCGGCTCCTACCTGGCCCCTTCCTCCTATATATAAATATATATAAGTATCACAGTAACACCATCTTCTCTATCCTACCAGCTCCCGTCCGGCCCCTTCTTCTAATAGTAAAAATGCAACGATAGTGCTCACATATGCATACACATATTCCAATACTGTATACAGCATCATATTCATAGAGTCCAATCAATAATCATTAACATATCAATGTGTTATGCACAATCACCACACATACACATGTATAGGTAAATAAAGTGATAAACTTGGGAGATTTTATTTTAGTGTTATCTCGTTTCAGTTTTTTCAAACAGTCGAAGGATTCCTTGACTATAATATACCTTTCATTACTGACTTAGTTCTAGTCACCGGTTAGTTTCTGAAATTTTTCTCGCAAAGCTTTATATGCAAATATAGATCTTCAATGTTACATTTTATACAACGCTTACATATTTGGGTTCTTAATGTATTCAAATTTACTTCTCCCTGTTACACTTTACAAATGACCCAATGATAGAGTCATGATTCTCCTTTTATTTTTCTATTCTGAGTTCACTTTATTAAGATAAATGCAATCGTACCTGGAGGCAAGAAATATAGCAATACAAGACTAGCGACATAATGATAGAAGGTACATTGATAGAAGCTCAAACAATAACCCAAAAAAAGAACTTTAAAATTATTAAATTAAACAAAAGAAAGTCGTAAGAGTTTTCAGCTGTATTGGTAGTGAAAGATAGGATATGAGGTTACCAAAAATGTACGTGAGAAACTCTTTCTTATTTAACCCGTTAAAATAATCACATAAGTGTTTTCAAGAAACTCGAGCAACTAATCACGATTATCGTTCTGACACTCTAAATTCAATTAGATATGGTACCATGAACGTTATTACTTGAGAGATATTTATTTCTCATCTCATCTTGGTGTCTTGAAAAGATTAGAACTTGAGTCAATTACTTGAAGTTACTTTATTAAACTGATTTGGGGTGAAGAGTCAAAATCGCCATCACTATTGCTTTGCACTGAAGCTTTATTGTTAAGATAAATCTAATTTTGAATAATTCGCAAAGAGCATTAAACTGATTTAGTTCCCGGGTTTCTATTAAATTATTTAATGCTAGCGTGAGAATATTTACCCATAGATTTGTTGTCAACTTCTTTAGTTTCAGGAGACTTCTCATTCTCTGCATATTATTTATATATCAATCTCTAAAATCATCGATTCCTAGATAATAGTTCCAGGGATGATTTTCATCTGATTGAATACCATTTATCCGGTCAAAAGTAACATCCTTCTCAACATGCGCTTTGTTTCTAGAACAAATTAAAAGACTTAGGCTACTTAATGATTCTTCTCAAAAATTTGTTTTATCATGCATGTGATTTGGGACTAAAGCTCATTATTCTCTTCCCAAATAAAATCTCCTGCATCCATTCTACCCATGTAGTACTAATCCTTTTTGTTTCCTGAGACTTCCAAAATAACCTGCCGATCCAACATGTCATAGATCTATGCAATTACTCTTGATCATTTTAGCCGAAAAATTCAATTGAGTTTCAGGGAATTAAGAAACTACTAAAATTTACAGCAACAAGATAAAAGCTTTATCATAAATAGGTAGAGTTAGTTACATGAGTCCCTTTGCCCATACACATGATCATACTTATCATATGACTCAACAATCACAATTATTAACAAACCATGTGCATCGTTTGGACCATAAACCTTATCGTAGAATTAATCATCATAGATTAGTTTAGAACGATTTCCATTTGTATGAATCGATCACGTATGTCTTTCATGATTTCATATAATTTTTCCATCTATAGGTTCAATTTCTAATGAAACTCTCATTATGATTTACCATCATATTTCATTTTTTTTCCGATTATGAATTCACATCATCAGGTTTCGACCACGAATCATGATACATTACTAATTTAATCAATTATCACTTGAGACGTCATATTTATTGCTAAACTTGCTCTCCATAAATCTAAACAATGGTGTATCTGGTTAACTCTGAGTCATGCCCTTAGACCCAATGCCCACACATAATTTTTCTACCGATCATTTATCAACTTCGATTACTTATAACCTATTGACATCCATACTATTTAGTTATAACCTCAAATAAGATCGGAAAACTTTATTTGCATGGAACAATTTACTATCACTGCTATGGCAAGCAAAAAATGAAGATGGCTTATAGGCTAGAGCTAAAGTTTAATGACTAATCCACTTTCTTATCCATCACATGTCATTAAACTAGATCATTGTCTCATCCAATATTCATAAGAACTATCACCCATGGCTAAACAACATCCACTATAACTTCCATTAGTGAGTTAACAAGGCTAATACAATCGGCTAGCTTAGATATCACCAAACTTCCCTCTTACGCCACCATCTGAGAAAGAATATCAATTTAGAGAACTCAAGCACTGATTAAGAATTATAATATGAGACTTTAATAAGACTCAAATCAAATTTTACTAAGATCTTGATTTAGAATTTCTTAGTTTATACATCATAATTGGTCAATACCTTTTCTATTAGACATCCAAAGGAAAGTATACTTATGGATGAACACCTCAACAATGTCATACCACTGTTATAATTTGATGTGAAATGTAACGAAGAATTGAATGTTCATAAGAGAGGAAGAGAACACAATTTTACATGGTTCAATGAGATTTATTCATAAGCAATCTATCAAGTGATAAATTCAATATTAATAGTGACAAATTGTAACAATGGACTAAAATTTTCATCTATCTATAAATTTATAACCCATTATTCTACTTATCTAATCACGCAAAGAAATAAATATCACTAGCATCATATCTTCACATACACAAACCAATTATGATATACTCATAAAATTTTGATTTATAAGCACAAGACCAACTTTAACTTTTTAACATAATTAAATTTGTCATGGCATTCTTTACGACCCCAACGAAATCAATTTACAATTTTTTAATTTTTATCTCCTAATTAGTAAAATCTATATGAAGGGAATTGGAATTTAATGGAATATTTTCAACAATTCATAAAATCCCTAAAATAAATTCAAATTTATAAACTCAAATCAAGGATTCCCTCTCATTGATTTTGCTCACATATCATCTACAAACATACCATGAGATTTTTACTTCATAAGTATTATAAAAATCGAATTTTAACAACAATATTTTTTTTATAAAGAGATGGGTAGGAGACTCCTTCACCATAGATTTTCCTTCTCTTCGTGACCGCCGAACCTCCGCCGGTGCCATGGCCGCCCTTTAACAGAGCAAGAGAGAGAGAGAGAGAATTGAGTTAGGAGGAATCAAGAGAGAGAAGGCTAAAGCTCTCTTAGGGTTTTGACTTATCAAGAAAGGGAGAGAGAGTGTGTGTGTGTGGTAGTGGAGAGATAAGGGGATGCACCCCTTCTAGGCTGCAGCCGGTGCCCCCCTCGCGCCGCCCGCCAGCGCGCGTCGTCGGCTTGAGCGCCGCCCTGCGTGCTGGAGTGGGCTGCAGGCACTCAGATCTGGAGAGGGGGAAGAGACAGAGGGATAAAGAGGGAGGAATTTAGGGTTTTGAGAGATTGGGGAGGGTGATAGAGAGGAGCATGGTTCATCCTGAGAAACAAAAGAGTGGGAAAATATCTATCCCTATTTTACACAAACCCCTCTTATCTAAATTTTATTACTCCTTATCAATCCCTCTCCCTTTCTCTCATCAAGCCACATGTACCCACCAATGCCAAAGAAAATCCTAGTCATCCATTCACCCTCAATGCATACCTGCCCCCTTTCACTAACTCCTCATCAATATACTATTATGGTATTTTTTTTTTTTTTGTATTTGATTTATTTTCTTGTATTTACCCCAAAAACTTGGGACAAATGGCTTAGTTGTTGTTGTTGTTGATTTATTTTCTTGTATTTACACAATATACTCTTACACCACTTTATTATACATATTTGTATGAACAATATATTGAAAAAGTATAAATATATATACATACACACACATGTATTCATATAAGGATAATCGTATTCACAAAGTGTTTAACAAATACATAACATGTGTGTGCGTATTCAAATACCCAAATTTTTCACTTTCAAATTTTTCACAAAATTTCTAAACATTCATTTTTACACCGTTTAATTCGATCATCACCTTAAATAATCTGTTTAATCTCTTTAATCAAGAAATAAAATATTAAATCAAGATCTAATAACAGGGTGTTACAAATTGTGCCGTTGCAGAAAAAGTTCTTTGCAGTTTTATTAAATATTAAAAAGAAATCAGAAAAGTTCCCACACAAATTTAAAATCTATAGAATTTGCCAAATGAGACAAAAATGCTCTAGCGGACGATCGACTGGCCATGGCGGTAGATCGGTCACACGCCTGAGAGTTGGGTCGTCAGACTGATAAGCAGCGGACGATGGTTCGTCCATGGTGGTCGACCTGTCTAGTAAAAATTTTGCACTGGATGGACGATGCATCGACCCCGACAGTCGACCCAAGACCCAACCGAGAGTTGGCGGCAAAATAGTAACTAGAAAGAGACGAAGCATCGACCATGGCAGTCGACTCATTTGCACGTTGCTTCAGAATTTGAAAGCGCAGTTGCAATCCAGTCGACCGCTACGTTCTGGCGAACGATCCAAATGATCGCAAATATCGAAAAATTGATTTAAATGCCTTAGAAAAATTATGAAAAATTCTAAAAATACTAGTAAACATATAATCGAAGTATAAAGTTGCAAATGATATTTTAAATACAATTTGAGAATTTTTGGCAACTAATAAAACTTTGAATAAGGGGCTGTTTGGTTGCAAGGAAGTGGATGGAAGTAAGGAAATAGGGAAGTATAATTGCTCAGTTCCCTATCTATCTAAACACTGGAAAAGGAAAATAAGAAAACTCCTTTTCCTTTTCTCTTTTCTCTTTTACACAATCATTTCCTCACTTCCATAGTGCTACAGTTAATTTTGTGATCATGTAAATCTCATTTGTAATAAGTTGTAGCACAAAACAGTTAATTTTTTGATCATGTAAATCTCACTTGCATTCTAATTCCAGTCCATTTTTTTCTTAATTAATTTTATTTTAATATTATTTTACGGTCAGCTTTGTAGTCAACTTTTCCACTTCCACTTTCACATTACCATCCAAACACCGGAAAAGATAAAACATTTTTCAAACCACACTTCCCAATAACATCCAAACATCGGAAAACTTACTAACCAATTCCCAAGTTCCAAAGGGAATTATTACCACTTCCTCAATTCCTCACTTCCTCACTTCCACCCTTAACCAAACAGGCCCTAAAACACACTTGAATCAAACGAGACTTGTATGCATAAGTTTGGAAATGCAATCTAGTGCCAATTAATTTTCTTATCTTACATGGTATTCTAAAGTAGATATAGCAATCTTTGGCTCGATTCTATTACTTCAATTTATTTTGCAACGATTGGCTCTTTACTCTAGCGTCACTTTAAGAATTCTTGATAAATTGAGTAAATTGAGTATTTGCGGTAGAATTGTGCCACCACCTCCTTAATTAATATAACAATATGATTTTTGTCCATTTAACCTCCATGTACGTGGTTTGACCTAGATCAAAATACTAAAACACTATAATATAGGGTGTGGTTATTTAAACCCAAAGAAGTGATAAGTAGCCCCAAAAATAAGTTAAGATTTTTTTAGACAGTTTTATCCTCAAATGAAAAGTCCACAATATAGATTTAACTTTTCAAATATTACTACTTTACCATAATAATTAGTTAGCATATCTATGTAATTATTAAGTACACCCAACTCCTATAATGAAAGTGTGTAGCATTATATTTTTAAAAAACTATCTATATTTTTATCTTCTGAAATACTTGACCCTTTGATCCAACAATTTTAATGTTTGAATTTGAGTGGCCTTCCAGAATTACATTGGTAACCTGCAACAAAGACTAGATACATCCAGAAGATAAAAACAAGGTATATATTCTACGCATTTTTCAAAAAGAAAAAGACTCGCTAAGACACGATGATTATTTCAATAAAAGAGGATTATTTTTATCAAGGGAAAGTATCTTATAAGGTTAGAATAAAGAAGTGCTTTTGAATTCAGATGAACTTGAGAAACTTCTACTTCCTGAGAGTCAATTTGTAGGGTTAGCAATGTGGCAACGCCTAGAAACTAGAATGAGTGTCTTTCATGATCTCACATAAGACTTGCATACCTGCGTGCATCCAAAGAGTTTGAGAATCCGTGAGTTTGAGCAGCTGTCAACATTAATCCTAATGCTTCATCACTCATGTTGCGACAGAATGAAAGATCCAGAATTTTTAAATTCGAGGAGCACCGGCGAGAAATACCTATAGAAGTTTGTTGGCAGCCTGAATGGCAGTCAGAATAATCATCTGCCAGAAGAATCAATATATGAATTCTAAGTAAGATTTTAACTGATACCATATATGCAGTCATGCTGATGATCTTATGAACCGATCAACAACAAACGAGAACTACCGGTACTATCGACGGGGGAGGGAGTGGAGGAGAGGAGAGGGAGGAACTGGGGTTTAAGATGGGGAGAGAGAGAGGAGGAGAATTAATTTCTAACTGTGAGGTATAACTGAATTTTTATATTTAAATTGAGTGTGTAAAATATAAGGATATTTATGGTAATTTGGATGGGGTCTATTTACTAATTTATTGTCTCTACTACTAATGGGTTTACTTATCACTTCTTTGGGTTTAAATAACCGCAATCTAGAATATGAGTTGTTATATAAAAGCAGCTTAATGAGTAGTCAACATCAAACTTAAAACACTATAGGGCTAACAAGAGGATCTTAACAATACAGAACATGGCAAAACTCTTAATACATCACGCAATCGATAAAGATTCTTTTTGACATGATTGTAGGTAAAACCACAAGTGTGCTTGGGATATCTTGCGGAAGACATATGAATATAAGAAGATGAATTAATCAGAAAACTAAAAGGTTCATGAAAGCGACAGAGAAAATTCAAGAAGCTTACGAGTTAAAAGAATATATTAAAGAAGCTCGAGGAACTAAAGAGTTCAAAGAAGAGATACTTATAGAATCTGAAAAATTTCATAAAAACAAGTTACGAAAAGAGAAGAAAGAGAACAAAAAGAAAAAGAGCAGGAAGATAAAGAAGAGTAAGAAGAAATAAGAGAAGAATAAGAGGTAAAGAAAGAAAGACAAGAAAAAGAAATCAAGAAAAAGTTCCAGTTACAACAACAAAATAGGAAAAATCAATATTTATTTTAGTAGTTGAGAAAATCAAACACTCATATAAAAATTACAAAGTGAAGGCAACCCTCGAAGATGTCACGAAGATCATCAAAGTGCAAGTAAAACATCAAGACATCATTAAATTGAAGATAAAATCATCAAAATAAGAAGTCAACACCATCAAGATAAAATATATATAAAAGAGAAGCATCAAGGTCACAGTTAAGAAAAAACTCGATATAGAGTCCAACAACATAAACAAGGATTTGGAAGCCTTTTAGTTATTATAAAAGGAGACAAAAAAGTAGAGAGTTTAAAGAAAAATCTCAGCACTTTATAAAAAAATCAAGTGAAATTTAATTGCTATGTAAAATTAAAGGGGACAAATGTTCATGAAGGATTTGAATTAATGGGGCTATTGGAAATTGTAATTTAAATCCTCATGAAAATAGGAAAGTCAAATTTGAGTTAGTTTAGGATTGTAGGAGTTTTTAAAATTTAGTCTTATTATAATAATTGCATTAGGATTAGTTTAAGCGTTTCTTCTTTTCTTTTAATAAAGTAAGTAATAGATTTTGAATAGGAATTTAATTTTGAGTTGAATTTGTATTGTTTTACTCAAAAAAAGGATGTAGAGTCAGTATTTTGTAAAGAAGAAAAAAATTTGAGAGAAACAAAAGTGAGAATTTTGTAGTTGAGAAAAAGTTTAAATAAAGATATTTTTGTTTTTATGTTTTTTAAATAAAATTTTGTGTTTTCTTCTTTAGAAATCTGTAATGGTATAAGAGCTTGGTTCGTGTCTGCGATGTGCAAAAAGAAGATGTTAAAAAAGAGTAAGAAGATGGTTAACTGGTGGTTGTAGGCTGTCTAAAAATCATTAAGACAAAGTCGTCAAAAGCAGAGTCCCAAACTCCAGACGCATGGCTAATCTCAGCGTCAAGGCGCGAGGGTCCGAACCCGCGTCTCAGCGTCAAGGCGCGAGGGTCCGAACCCGCGTCTCCGCGTCAAGGCGCGAGGGTCCGAAACCGCGTCTCCGCGTCAAGGCGCGAGGGTCCGAACCGCGTCTCAGCGTCAAGGCGCGAGGGTCCAAACCCGTGTCTCAGCATCAAGGCGCGAGGGTCGAAACCTGCGCCTCGGTTATAACTGCCCTGGTTATGGGGCCGGTCACCGCCCACATAACGGGGAAGTTAACCCCTCATTGTGGAGTGTTTTCAGGGGGCACGTTCACCCCTGAAACCTCTATAAATAGCCCCGCCGCTATGAGGGAAAGGAGACACATACACACAGACGGAGGAGAGAGAGAAGGAAAGAGAGTCCAACTCTTCAGCTAACTTGCTGTGTTCAGTTAGTCTTTACCGACAATCTCTTTGAGAGTTTTTGGTCGACAGAGCTATGTCACTCCGTCAACCATCCGAAGAGAAGATCCCCGGAAGGTCTCGACGTTCACCCGGTCAACGGAGAACAAGATTCACTCTTCACCGCCACTTGAAGAACCCAGCCTTAAACAAAGGGAGGATTCAAGACTCAACATCCTCCCTCCCTTGTAATCGGAATACTGATCTGTTGTAATCTTCTATCCAATCAAAAGAATTTTGCAATCGAATCCTCCTTTTCCGACGCGTACAAGAGATGGCGACTCCGCTGGGGACGACATTTGTTACTGATGAACAAATCGTGGCGCAAGGTGACGTCCTCTATAAGGGGAAGATGGTCGAATCGCTTGTCGTCGATTTCGACCAGGCAAAGTATGAAGAGTTTCTCTCTTCCGGCTCCAAGAGCCCAAAGACCGCGTCTGTCGCAGGGTCTCTACGGGGACTTGCCCCGAAACCCGCTCTGAGACTCTCTCAGGCGCGGCTGCTGTGAAGGGTGTCGCGGCCAACCGCGCCAAGCGTGACACACGCGCCAACGTCTCTCAGGAGACCCGCGTGACCTCAGGCACAGCTACTGAAAAGGGTGTCACGGCCAACCGTGTCATACGAGATACACGCGCCAACGTCTCTCAGGAGACCCGCGTGGTCAAGCCCTCTGGTGTCCAGCCAGTTCACCCTCTCCCTCAGCACCAGGTCGTTGTTGGTTTCTCTCCACCTCCACGACGCAACCGAAACGCTGAGCGCCGACAGAGGAGGCGTGCGCGTCAGCTACAAGTTGGAACTTCTGATCGTCCAACTGAGGCAGGACGCAAGGTTCAAACTGGCGTCTAGGCTGCGCCGCATCCAGCACGCGAAGTCCGCGTTTGGCGGCCCAAACACGAGACTCCCCAAATTAGTTCCTCTGAAGCCCTACTCACCAGACGCCAAGGCGAAGCTTGCGCGCCTCATCAAGTACAAGAGGCACGCGCCCTTAGGCGTAGGGCCCAGCAGCCCACTCCCTCTCAAGCGTCCCTGCCCCGACGCACCAAGCAGCAACGCGACAGCCACGTCTCTTCTCAACAGAGATGCCAGACACGCGTCCTAAAGCTGCGACGCGAGAACCGCGTCTCTGAATCCTGCGTCCAAGCTGTACAGCGCAAGGATGCCTCCCGCCCTCGAAGTTGCGAGGCTAATCTCTTCGATCCTCTTCCCATAGATCTAAGGGATTACTTGACGAAGAAAAGAAGTGCTAATCAAATCACTTCATCATGTTGCTACCAACGGCTCATCTCTATGCTCGCTGAGTGCCGTTGCGGTTCAGGCGTGAACCAGCAGTCCTTAGTTAGACAGCTGACCCTGATTCCCCCATCAGCCAAAAGAAGACGCTCTCACAGGCGGAGGATCTTCTCTGACACTGAGTATCCAGAGCTCACTGCAAATATGACGAGCAGGAGCAAGGAAAAACAGCCTGTAGTCAGCTCCGACGAGTCTGACTCTGAACCGGAAGGAGTTTACCGACACACTCGCACCCGGACCGGGGCCATTCCCCCGATCAACTACAATGCCCTAGCCTGGGGCATTGAGATTAATGACTCGCACTCTGCCATTGCAGAGTCGCAGACTTCAAACTCTTCTATAGAGAAAGAGGCCTTCACATACATGACGAGCACTCCTGAGGAGACCGCTAAGCGCTTGGAGCAGCAAGCCCAGGTCCAGAAGGAACAACTCGATATGATTCTTGCTCAACAAGAATCTATCGACTCTCTCAAGCAGATGCTCGCACAGTTGCTCGAAGACAGGAGGAAATCTCCCCCTAAAAAGTCTAAGGGCAAACGAAAAGAGGGAGAAAGCTCATCTTCCAAACACTCCGAGAAGAACGAGCAATCTACTTCTAATTCGTCTAAATCCTCGTCACGAGGAAAAGACGACCAAGACTATGAGAAGGTTCATTCTAAGAGAATGAGTCGATTGGAGCGACGCCTAGAGGCCCTTACCAACCGGAAAGGCCTCCAAGAAGCTAGAGTGGTCCGACCTTATCCGACCGAGTGGGACCTAGTTCAGTACCCTTCCTAGTTCAAGGCTTCAACCCTCCAAGCATTCGATGGGAAGGGGTCACCCAACCAACATATCTACTACTTCAAATCCCAAACAGGGAATGTAGTAGATAACGATGCTATCTTGGCACGCTTATTCATTGGCACCCTGAAAGGGCTCGCCTTTGAATGGTTCATGAAGCTCCCAGAAGGCTCCATCAAGAACTGGGGTGATTTGGAGAAGCTTTTCTTAACACGCTTCTTCGAAGATGACTCGGAAGTCACAATGCCCACCCTTTTGGCTACTAAACAGCGAAAGGGAGAGTCCGTCAAATCTTTCGTGGAAAGATTTCGGAACGTGGCACTCCGATGTCCGAGCGGTATGACCCAGGTTACCCTGGTGGAAACATGCTGCCATAATCTCCAAACCTCACTCCTTGCTCAAATAGGAGTTGCTGAAAGCCGCACCTGGAAGCAATTAGTCCAACAAGGTGAACAGGCTGAGGAGATTGTCGCCCGCGTCAGAGCGGAAGAAGGTAAGCCCAGGCCGAAGAGGTCAACAAGACGTGCGCCAGACACATCCATCCAAACAAAAAGGAAGGATAACTTGGCAGCAGAGACCAAATCCCCTGTCAAACCTCAACCGGTCAAGGGAAGTGGCTCTTCAAGCCAACCACAGGCCAACAAGCAATATTCCTGTAATACCCCGTTTCCGGAATACGTACTTAGTTGCGTATTCAGCTTTTCGATCGTATTTTTCGATTTACTTCCCGTATTTGACCAATTTCAATTTCAAATATCATTTTCTAAAATATTAGATTTTATGAGAATTTCTGGAATTTTCTAGAATTTAAATGAATTTCTCCAAACCGGTGTCGACCAGTGCCGCTGATCGATTCCCGAATTTTTATCTTACAAACTGTTTAGAAATTCTAGAAGATTCTTTAGACATTTCTGCCTAGAATAATACCCCTTACTTAAATACTTTTTCTGAGAATTTTATGAATTTATGAAAATCTTTCGGAGTCGGTAGGTAACTGATTCCGGGATTTTTAGCTTTAAAACTATAAAGTATTTCTTCAAACGGATTTCACTATAGGTCTTCATATATTATTATTGATTTTTGGTGAAAATTACGAGTCGTTCCGAGATACTTAAATTTCGGACGATTTCGGTATTTTCCGAAATGTTTTCCCGCATTCTTGACTTGAACCTAGGAATCCGTGTTTCCGGTATTTTTATTTTCCAAGACCAAGAAAATATCTTCATTTATCAATTCTTTTCCTTTTTCCTTTTCCCTATTTTCTTTCCTTCCTTCACAACCACAAAAAAATTCCATTTTCCAAATTTCCATTATCTTCCAAAATTCCATCTCCACACATTCTCACCAACCCCCCTCATTTAATACATCTCTCTCTCTCTTTCTCATGGCCGGCCACCATTGGCCAAGGGAGACACCTCATCTCCCCTATTTTGCACAAAACCCCTCTCAATTTCTTTATTTGCATTCCCTTTACAAAAATCAAAACCTATATAAATCCTTTCCTTTACAAATCTTTTCTCTTTTCTTCACTTCACCAAGAGATTAGCCTTCACCATTTTCTTCTCCATCTCAAACCCTAACTCCAAAACACCACAAGGTCTTCATCTCCTTTTCAAGCAACGACTGCTTTTGGATTGTGATCGTCCGTAGTATCGCCGTGGAATCATTTGGTGATATTTATCGACACGATCTTTTCGGAACTCGTCAAGCATCGATTTAACCGTTCAAAGTGAGTATCTTTACTCACCAAGACTAGACAACTTCCTTGTTTACTTGTGTTGATCTTTCATGTACACTTGTGCCATAAAAATCGTATTTTTAGCCCATCAAACAATCACCATAAAATCTGTTCTGTATCCTGTTTTCCCAGAATTAGTCGACTTGACCTAGAGACTAGTCGACTAACCCATTTGTTCTGAAACGTAACTTTTTCTGATTTCACAGTTTTAGTCGACTAAACCATATTACCAGTCGACTAGACCCCCTAGTCGACTACATTTTTAGCCTAGTCGACTAATCTTTCCTTGGACCAGAAAACACCAACTCTCGGCCCCAGTCGACTTAGCCTAGATATTAGTCGACTTGAGACCCCTAGTCGACTACTATTTTCACCTAGTCGATTAATATTTCCTGGAATAATCCTAACTTTCTGTATCACAGTTTTAGTCGACTTAGCCCCACTATTAGTCGACTTAGGTATCTGTTAGTCGACTATACATTTCACTCTAGTCGACTAACTTTCCTGAAACAGAAACCCAACTCTCTGTTTCCCAGTTTTAGTCGACTAATTCAGACTGTTAGTCGACTTAAGACCCTATTAGTCGACTAATCTTTCCTCCTAGTCGACTAATTATGACTGTTTGACTTAGTTGATTCCGTTCTGAATTTGGTTCTTATTGTTGATACATGTGTGGTATATTATTCCTGTTCATGCTTCATAACTGGTATTACATGACATGTTACTTGATGAATCTTACCTCATATTACTTCATGACTTGTTATTGTACATTATCACCCCATAACTTGTTAAATAGTGAATATCACCACTTATCATGCCATCACTTGAACCAAGCATGATACACTTGACTTTTGTATAAAATGGACCAACTTACACATGGGTCGAGGGAAAACATGCGGATATCGATATGTGTTCGTGTTTACAGTGGTTTTTAGGAATGTTGTGCAACTCATGTTCCGGTCTGACCTGTGGGCCTCCAGGGGACCGAGGGGAGTGCTTGCTCCCTTTATTACTGGTACCATCCTGATAAGGGCATACATAAGTCCCTCCTGTTTGGCCTAGCGGCTGGCTTCCGTCACCAAGCAACGGAACAATCCTGGACCGTTATCCCGGGCATGTACGGGATCCACTGTAAACATAGTTCGTCGATACAACCGCTGATTTCCAATAACCTCCTTGCTTTATTGGGATATGGATCTATGTGCTCTGGGACGCTGGGTCACATAGCTAGATATCACAGTAAGACAAGTAATAATAATAAGACGTTAATTGTAGATTATTGTATTATGATCTTATCTCCTCATGCTTCGTTTACGAGTTAGTAGACATTTATTTTACTGTTCTGGTTTTTCCTATTCATACCACTTAGCCACTTGGCTATATTTTGTTTACTGTTATATGTCTTGATTCCTTGGATTTGCATATTCAGATTCTGAGACTTGGGACGAAGTGGAGCCATCCATAGAGGACCAAGCGTATCTGAGTGAGCAGGCTGATCAGATCTAGTTCCCTCGTGCCAGACTCTTCCTTTTGGCTCACGAGTCTCCATCTCTTACGTGAGCATCTTGTGTATATCTTTGTATATGTTCTTTTGGACTTGGTTGTGAAAACAAAACACTTGTAAAGTGTATCAGTTATCATAACTTGTATAACTTTGTATTAGTACTTTTATAGTTGGCATATGAATATACCACGCTTTGTGTTGTACTCTGATTCTTGTTGTACTTTTATGCTCAGCGTATATACGTGGGGGCATTTTCTGACCTACGTATATACGTCGCAGTGACGTCCCCGTATCCGTGGAATCGGGGCGTTACAGGTTGGTATCAGAGCTTAGGCTCTCACACCTAAAGTACAATCAAGTAGCAAATTACTGTAATTTGCTAATGCCAACTACAATGTACAAAGTTATTAGTCCTTCTTGATTCCGTCCTTGATTCATTCCTTCGTATCCTAAACTCCTTTCCATTGTTTCCAATTCCAGTTATCACTCGGAATGGAGAGACGATCGGGTCGTAACAATATCGGGCAAGTACCAAATGGACCCGTAGGAGGAGAGAATGCTGACATCCTAAAGGTCATTCAGACCATGATGGAAAACCAGCAGCAGCAGACCGAGCTCCTCAGGCAGGAGTTAGCAGCTCCTAAGGAGCAGAGGCCGGGAAATGTCTCGGACTTCAGAAGACTGCAGCCTGCTATATTCACGGGGAGCGAGAAACCATTGGAGGCTGAGCAATGGTTGACGGACACTACGGATCTGCTGAACGCCGCCCGTGTTCCAAAGGAGAACCAAGTTGAGGTCGCCAAGATTCAGCTGAAAGACATAGCTCGAACTTGGTGGCTCGCAGAGGAGGCTAGACTGGAGAAGCCCGTCACTTGGGACGCCTTCTCCAAGAGTTTTTACAGCCGATTCTTCCCTGCTACTGCTCAGAAAGATATGGAGGAGCAATTCATCAGACTCCAGCAGTGGAACAAGTCCGTGGACGAGTATGCCGCGGAGTTTCTTAGACTGAGTCGTTTTGCCCCGTACATGGTGACAGATGAAGAGAAGCGGGCAAGCAGATTTCAGCAGGGTCTGCAGATGGACATTCAGATGTTCCTAATGCCCCAGCAGCTGAAGACCTATGCAGAGGTTCTCACCATAGCTCGAGAAGTGGAGCGTGGGCTTGAGAAGAAGCAAGAGAACCAGATGAAGAACCAGGCCTTGAAGAGGCCGTTTGTACCAATGGGGAGAGGAGGCCCATACAGAGCAGCAAAGGTCCAGATGAGGCAACCTTTCAGGCCAGCTCCTTACCAGACGGCCCAACCTATTGCCTTCTGCAACTATTGTCAGAAACCAGGGCACACTCGACCAAATTGCCGGAGGGCAAATGGGCTGTGCTTGGTGTGTGGATCCAGAGACCATTCCATAGAGGCTTGTCCACACAGGAGAGTGGGGATAACCGGTCAAGCAGTGCCAGCACTTCAAGGACCGAATGGACAGAGGGTACTACCAGGGCCACTTGGGCAGAGGAACCAGGGACCGGTGATGAGGAGAGCTCTACCCCTTCCTCCACAGCATGTTGTTCGCCCAGTCCAGAGAGGAGGCAGGACTGCAGCAGGGCGTGGCAGAGGTCAGGCTTATACTCTGACAGCAGAGGAGGCTGAGGCTTCAGAGGAGGTGATAACAGGTAACATCAGAGTTCATTCAATACCTGTTCTCGCTCTCTTCGATTCAGGAGCATCCCACTGTTATATCTCAGAGCATTTTGTGGCTTTACATTCTATACCTGTTAGGTTATTAGACCACAAATGGGAGATAAGTACAGGGAATGGGGTAGTCATATCTTCTAGAGTTTGTACTGATTGTCCAGTAGAATTATGTGACAAGACTTTGGCCATAGATATGCTCGTACTAGACACCAAAGGGTACGACGTAATCTTAGGTATGACTTGGCTCAGTCAGTACTATGCAGTGATTGACTGTAGGGAGAGGAAGATTAATTTCAGAATTTCCCTTCAACCTGAATTCCAGTTTAGTGGAGAAGTGAAGTCCACTAGGGAAAGACTCAGATGATTACTTCGGAGGTTCAGAAGCAGAAGGTACCGGTATGGGATGAATTCCCAGAGGTGTTTGTGTTCGGTGCGGAGAAGAAGGTGTAATATTTCCTTGAATCAATTGAAAGATTACAACAAGCTAATGCTCCGACTACAAGGGAGGGAGGATGTATGAATCTTCCCTTTGTTTAGTGCTGGGTTCTTCGTGTGGCGATGGAGAGTGAATCTTGTTCTCCGTTGACCAGATGACCGTCCTGGACCGTCGGGGGTCTTCTCTTTGGCCGGTAGGGGAGTAACTCAGCTCCGTCTACCAAAACTCTCAAAGAGGAGGTAGGCAAAGAGCGGCTAGTACTCAGTAAGCTCGCTGAAGAGTCTTCTCTCTCTTGTTGGTGTCAGGCTTCTCTCTCTCTTGCCCAGAATAATCCTTCCCTTTTGATTTAATTTGCTCGCCCTACCTTCATAGCCAACAGGGCTATTTATAGGGGTCTTAGGGGGTGATCGTGCCCCCTAAAAATGCGCCTGAACGAGGGGCCACTACCCGCCATATGTGCGGTAACTGACCCCACAATCCGGGGCGGTTGCAACTGAGACGCGGGCTTCGGGCTGGACGCGCCTTGATGCTGAGACGCGGGCTTCGGGCCGGACGCGCCTTGATGCTGAGACGCGGGCTTTGTGCCGACGCGCCTTGATGTTGAAACGCGGTCGTCGAGTCGACGCGCCTTGCTGCTGAGACGCGGGCGTCGAACCAATGCGTCTTGATGTTGAAACGCGGGCTTTGGGCCTTCACGTCTGTTTACTGAGACGCGGGCTTCGGGCCGACGCGTCTTGATACTGAGACGCGGGCATCAATCCCTCGCGTCTAGTGCTTGGGACTGCTGCTTTGATGGCTTGCCTGTTAGTCATTTTTAGACAGCCTACAGAACCCCCTCCAAAGTTTCCGATATTCCGCAGTTAAATGGGACGGATTTCGGAATACTTTGGACTTAAGCCGCGTTCGCTTTTGTGACTAGACTGTTGATGCTTCGGATTGGACCTTATCTGGAATTGGCCTTCGTGAGTGTACTGTTGAACTCTTTGAAGCCATCAGAGTTGATCGCGTTGAGTGTCTAGATACACAGTCTAGACCTCTCCGATTGCGTTTAGTCTGTCACGGGTGCGCTTTTGGCCAGGAGTGGTTGGTTGTCTGTCCGCACAAGTGTACTGAACTGTTTTGCAGACGCAGGGAACTGAACGCAGGTTCCCTTTTTTTTGAAAAGCAGAAGCCACTTTGAAGACGCAGCTTCCATAAGGTAGACGCGATGTTCGGCCAGGCTGTAAAGACGCGAACTCCTTAGAAGGGCGCAATCTTCCGAACGCATTCTTGGAGATGCTGACGGGGCATGTCCATTGAAGAGGTGCGTTTTCTGGGCGCGAACTTTATGCTATGTCATGATTACGCCGCCAGCTGGCCTGGGGAAACGGTGAAATCTTTCTTTTTGGCGCGCGGATCTCCCGGTTCATTAAATGAACTGCTCCACGTGTCAACTTCTGACTCGCGGCGGGGTTGCGACGCATGATCTTCGCCACCAGAAATGATTTTGCCACACGCGTCAAGCGACGATTCGCTACAGCGTCCCTTGGGTCACGCGCCGCGTATCTCTGCGAATCCCTGTGCCTATAAAAGGCAGCAGTTTGGAGAGACTCTTCTTCTTCTCGCGCTTGCTAAGAACTTTAGAAAAACATATTCTCCTCCCTGTTCCTCTGTTTAATCTCAGACCAAGTTCGCCATGGCACCAAAGACCAAGCCGACCGCTTCTTCCTCAAAGGCGACCACTACTGAGGCCCGGAGGGGCAGTTCTTCTTCTGCGCAGGGCGTCGTCCTCCAAGGTCTCCAAGGTAGTATGCCCTCTAGGCATGAACCCTTAAGAACTTTAACACATTAAAAACGTGTTTGATTCCCAGACGCAGTCTTTGGGATGATAACCGGGACGCACTTCGAGTCCTTCACTTAGAATATTTCTAATTGTGAAGGTCTCTGGACGCAGTTTGCAGAACGCAGATTTGATCTTCGTGTTCTGTATCATCAGGCGCCGATTTGATGAATCTGGCGTCTGAGTCCAAGTGCTTTGAAATTCCACAAGTCTTGGTTTGCAGAACGCGGATTTGATCCTTGCGTTCTGTGCCATCAGCTGCCGATTCTGATGAATCCGGCGTCTGAGTCCACGTACTTGGAATTTCATAAGTATTGGTTTACAGAACGTGGCTTCAATCCTTGCGCTCTGTGCTTCCTGACGCAGATTTGCAGGTCTGGACGCGGCTTTGATAATTCCTGCGTCCAGCGTCTCTTCTGCGTTTGGACGCAGATTCGCAGGTCTGGACGCGGATCTGATAATTCCTGCGTCCAGTATCTCTTCTGCGTTTGGACGCAGATTCGCAGGTCTGGACGCGGATTTGATAATTCCTGCGTCCAGTATCTCTTCTGCGTTTAGACTATGAACACTTAGTATTTCTCCTTGCTTTTGGTAAAGCATCTGACTTAAGTGTTTTTATCTTTTTGCAGCGCCGCAACCTGATACTTCACTCCCCAAGATACGCCATTTTGGGCATGTAGGTGGTGCTGACCGGAACTTGACCTTCGTGCTACAAAGGACTGTTCCTGTGACTGCTGACCAGTCTCCGGCTCGTGAGAAGAAACTCTCGAATGTCGATATGAGGACCCTTCGAGTGCTTATGACCGATGCAGCATTCACTACGGATGATGGCATCAAGCTGGAGAAGCCCGCCTTCTTCTTCGGGGATCGTATCCATGATGGCGGCCATCGCGTGTACGAAGGGACTTACACTTGGCTCCGTCAAATAGGGGGCAGAAGGTTCTTTCTCCCGGCCATGGAGAGGATGTACCCTATGTTCTATTTCCAGCATATGTCCGTCCCGCGGAAGATGGAATTTGACCTTGCTCGATATGCTCCTGAGGTTACTCTTGGCGATCTGGGCTCCCACTACCAAGTGCACCGTCATGACAGCCACGACGGGTCTGTTATCGGTCTTTTCCCTGGGTCGCGCAAGAGGGAGATCCCGTCTGGAGAGATACCGCACATTGGCACCACCTTCCTCAACGCATTCATGGCAGCGGAGGGCGATTATCCGGTGGCGTTCCGTGCGTATGGGTGGATCCGTTCCACGGAACATTACTGGTGGGGCAGAATGGTTGGCTTTGTCCTTACCGAGCTCGGGGATTTGCTGAGGCGCATAGGACTGTACCCAGCGGTCAGGGCTGTACAGTGGGGGATCCCTCAAAGTTCTCAGAACTTCTTTGGGATCTTAGAGCGTTACAATCCTTTGACGGGGACGTTCTTTACTCCAGTCGGGGAGATGGGCCTTGCCCTACACGAGCTGCACGAGGTCTCAGGACTGGTAACAGGGGACATGCCCTATGAAGAATATGTCCCTACCGCTGTGGAGCTTCGCCACGTGAAGGAGGAGTTTCCCCTGATATACGAGACCTACTGGGAAGTGCTATGTCACTTCCATATCTGCGGTCAGCTCACCAAATGGCGGTCGCAGGGGGTCAAGTACCTGTCTTGGGCCAGTTATTTGTTCAACAATGTGAACACCAAAGACCACTTGATCACCCGACTGGCTCCCAGCTCTGATAGGGAGATTGAAGACCGGATTGACCAGGCTTCTGAGAAGTTCTACACCACAGAATCGAACGAAGATGGTTTCGACCCCGACTTGGTTTTCGAAAGCTTCCACCATCAAGCCCGGACTCCTATCTCCGATCGGGCGCTGCTGGCAGGTTTTCTGATGCTGTGGCTAAAGCGTTGTGTGGTGCCCACGCTGCCACATGAAGTTATAGTTGCCGACGTGGTGTACCCGGCGGTGCTTCTGGCCCATGGCAACCCTATAGCTCTTCTCCCGACCGTGGTGGCTGGTATTCAGAGCGGGCTGCGGGCGCTGGCTAAAAGCTTTTGTGAGCCCCCAAAAACTGTGGATTCCGAAGGAAAGCCGCTCACGGACTCAGAGGGGAATCCAATGGTGAAGCATCCCAATCCTCGGGTCGAGCTGCCTTACACATACCTTATGGCCTGGTATGTGATGCACTGCCCCTCTTTGATGACGGCGGTGCGTTGGAAGGAGGACTCCGTCCCCTTCATACAGCGATTGGAGGGTTCGAGGTGGCAGGATCCTTACATATATTACATCCGGAAGCGTCTTTCAGCCCCGGCAAACTATCAGCTCAATCGTTGCCTCCCCCAGATCCCTGATGCATCCTACGGCGATCTACTTGTCGATTCCGCCGGCCCAGATGATTTCTCGAGGTTATCCCAGGGAGCCTTCTGGTGGTTGCTTAATATTCGGCCCGGGTACATGCTTTTTCGACAAGGGACGTCATGCACCATTGAGCCATACATGCCGAATCGCTTCGCCCGACAGTTCGGCTATGACCAGCTCTATATCGGGAACCCCAATGCTCAGCTCGCCTTCGAAGGGAACTTGTTCGAGGGTGCTCGGGCCTGGTATTATAGTGTGGCTGGAGGGACAGGGACAACCTTCCGTCTACCTCTCGAAGCGCCCAAGTGCCAGATGAGTCTAAGCTATTGTACTTGGTACTCCCAAGCCGTCCAGACACCAGACTTTCTTCCGGCGTTTTCATGTATCGAGAGCATCAATGCAAGTCTCGAGGCAAGGAAGGATTCCGCTAAGCCAACGAGACTCGTAGAACAGTACCTGAAAGCCCGGAAGGAGGTCGAGAGGAAGACGAAAAGAGAGCCACAAGCTACAAAGCCACAACTGCCAAGGGCAGAGCCACGAGCGGCGAGGGCGGAGCCACCAGTAACGAGGACGGAGCCACGAGCGACGAGGGAGGAGCCGCGGACGAAGAGATGTAAGCAGATGGTGAGTAAGCGTCCTCACCGCCCCACTTCTGTTATTGAGCCTGCCCCGAAGAAGGTTAGGAGGGACTTGGCGGCTGAAGTCTCTCAATCCGGAGCTATCTCTGCCGGAGTTGAGGCTCCTCCTGAAGACGTCGTCAGAGTTGAGGAACCTCCGGAGGAGGATTTCCCCCCTTTAGTTCGTGCTCCTAAGTCGCACCGCGAGGCTGTGGAGGAAGGGGAGTTCATCGAACAACCCGTTATTGCTGCTGATGCCGAATCCCCAGAGATTGACATAATGGGCGATGAAGATGTTGAACTTCCGGAAATCTCAGCTCAGCTCAAACCTCCTTCTGCTCATGAAGGGAGAGATGAGGCACAGCAGTTGGGGTCTCCAGGCGTCTTCATCTCTAGTTCCAGGGCCGTCGACCCTAGTCCTACTACTGGGGTGATTGGAGGCAAGGCTCCGATTACGGAGCTTCCTGAGCTGTCGTCTTCTTCGTTCTCAGGGGAAAGCCTCTTTGAGGACGAAGTCGACTATAGCGAGGAACCCGCTCCTCCTGATCAAAGCAAGTTCTTCCATATCTCAGAGGAGGAAATGTATGGAGGCGAGCCATCGTCTGCACCGTCAGTGGCGGCTATCCCTGTTAAAGGTACCCTTTCCCCCTCCTGTCCAATTTTCTCTTTGCATGTTGAAGAAGATGTCTTGACATTCTTCATTTTATATTGCAGGGCCAACCGGAGATGCCGAGGCTACAACCTCCTCGCATATTGAGGAGATGGTGGGAGAGTTGACTCGGCCACAGGGAATTGAGACCTCAGCTGCTGAGATGCCCTCAGAGGGGGCAGCTGCTGATACTGGGGAGCCTTCCACTCTACCAGAGGAGGAAGCCACTACTGAGGTCAAGAAGGCTCGGGTGGAGGGTCCGATGGCAGGTCCACTCCCAGGAGATTGCACAGCTCAAGTTTCAAATGAAGCTTCTGAGGAAATCGTGCTTGCCACTCCATCATTGGTCGCGGAAGTTCCCGCAGGGATAGCACCTCCGGAAGCACCAGTGGCTGGTTCCGCTCTTGCCGTATCGACAGTCAGTATGACTTCTGTGCAAAAAGAGCCGGCCTACACCCCCTCTTTCGAGATAGAAAGGGGGTCGGGGAGCGCTCCGGGTGATGACAGCATGGACTTCCTGACGCGCAGTACGGTGCGGCAGTTCTTCGAGGCGATGCGATCGTGCATCGACTTTATCCTTTCTGGGCGTCGTTCTTTTGACTTTGCCCGAAGATTTCTCGGGAATGTGGCCGAGAACATCGAACTAGTCGGGGGCCTTCCTCTTGCTCAGGCATGTATGCGGGTGGTGGATCAATTGGAGAGTGACCTGAAAGAGCTGAAGTCTTTAGACGAAGCTGACTCCCTCCACGAAACCCAAGTCATCCTGAATAGCCTCCTTTCTGCCCAAGGCAAGAGCGACAGGAGGTGGAAGTACAAATTGCCGAAGAGGTCAGCAACCTTGAGCGTTCCCAGGCTGAATGTCAAAAGCTGATTGAAGATTCAGGGGAAACTGAGCTTGTCATGCGGAACACAGAGCTTGCTATTACCAATGCTCGGGCTGCCATCGCTAAGGCCAAAGCCATGCTAGCTGTCAATGAAGAGAAGCTCGTCGCCCTCCAGAAAAAGCTAGAGGAGCAGCAGGCTGCAAGGGCACGGGCTGAAGAGAGCCAATCCGTTCATCTCTCCAGGTTGGAGACTCTGCGAGCCCAGCTAGCTGAAAAACCCTGCTTATCTGAAGAGGAACTGCGGGTCCAAGCTATGATGGAGGCTGAGAAGGCACGTCAGCATGAGATGCATCGTCTCAGGGAGCACATCCGTTCCCTACCAGATCGAGATTTTTAGCCTTCTCCTCCTTTTTTTGTAACGCTCAATCTTATTTGTATAAGAGAGCGTTTTTGTATCACTTTCATATTTTTGGATATAAATAAAAGTGACACCCTCCTTTTTACTTCTTTTGTCTCGAACTCTTTGCCTTTGGTTGGACATGTAGGAGCAATGAAGTCTTTTGATCTTTATCAAAATTATAATCATAATCTTAATAAGTCAAAAGTATTGAGGAAAGATCTTGTTCCAAGAACTTTCATAACACTGTCAGAGGTGTAAGCTTAACTTGACAGAGGTGATTTTTGGTGGACCTGCCATTTTGTGGAAGAAAGTGACAGGTGGAGTTCGTACCCCCAGGAAAGATGAACTTTTATCAAGGATTTGTGCTTAACTTGATTTCAGATCAGCTGGGGATGTTGATGGAAACATTGTTTATTGGTGTAATGTTAACCAACAATGCCTCCAAAATGAATTCGATATTCTGTTGGGGAAAATATCAAATGAAACTAGACTCGCGGGGGAATCTAGGGAAGTCCTTACCGTTAGAGGTGTGATATTAACTTAACGGGTTGGAAATAGTCTTGTCAGAAGTGTAATGTTAACTTGACAAGGACATGAGTTAGAGGTGTGATATTAACTTAACTCATCAACATCTCAGTTTTATTTGGGAAAACCGAGGGTGTCACTGTCATAGGTGTGATATTAACTTAACAGTGAGGGTAATGCTAGAGGTGTAATGTTGAACTTGGCATTAGTCGTCTCGGCTTGAAGAAGTCGAGGAAAGGTCATAGCCATAGGTGTATTGTTGAACTTAGCAATGACTCGGATGCTAGAAGTGTATTGTTAACTTGGCATCGTTCGTCTCGGCTTGAAGGAAGTCGAGGAAAGGTCATAGCCATAGGTGTATTGTTGAACTTAGCAATGACTCGGATGCTAGAAGTGTATTGTTAACTGGGCATCGTACGTCTCGGCTTGAAGAAGTCGAGGAAAGGTCATAGTATAGGTGTATTGTTGAACTTAGCAATGACTCGGATGCTAGAAGTGTATTGTTAACTTGGCATCGTACGTCTCGGCTTGAAGAAGTCGAGGAAAGGTGGCTGTCAGAGGTGTAATATTAACTTGACGGGCACCTGATATACTGCTTAGAGGTGTAATGTTAACTTAAACAGTAGTTTGTCAAAGGTGTGATATTAACTTGACAAGAATTGGCTCTTGATAGGAGCAATTTGAGGACCTGTCATTCTATTGATGAGAATTGACAAGTGGAATTTGAAATGCCAGAGGTATAGTGTTAACTTGGCAATTTTGAAGTTTGCTGCTCTATGTAGAGGTAACAAGCGGGGCTTGTACTCGACAAGGAGTATTCATTACCAGAGGTATAGTGTTTAACGTAGTAATGTTTGTATTTTGTGGTCCTACCATTCTATGGATGAGAATTGGTAAGAGATTTTGGAGGAGAGAGTGGAATCAGGGCCACTTAGGATTTTTAGCAAACCCTCAGCTGTCAACGGATTTGAGGTGCCTTTACCAACTACCGTTTGAGTTGGGCTAGCCATGCTATTCCCCTCAGCATGATGAGTTGTCGAGGACTTATGTTGGGCTTAGATGCCAACCTTTTCCTCTATCCTTAGCCGTCGAAGGCGTTGGATGTTTTTTGATCAGAGGTGTGGTATTAACTTGATCGGCAGGATTTTTAGCAAACCCTCAGCTCTCAACGGATTTGATGTGCCTTTACCAACTACCGTTTGGGTTGGGCTAGCCATGCTATTCCCCTCAGCATGATGAGTTGTCGAGGATTTATGTTGGGCTTAGATGCCAACCTTTTCCTCTATCCTTAGCCGTCGAAGGCGTCGGATGTTTTTGATCAGAAGTGTAATTTTAACTTGATCAACAGAAGAACACCATCTAGGGATAGTATTTCTTCAGGAATTTGCCATTGATTGGCATCATGAGTGTATCGCCATTAGAGGTTATGAGACGATACGATCCATTCGAGTAGACCGACTCTACTACAAATGGTCCTTCCCATTTGGGTTGGAATTTTCCCTTCGTCTTGTGCGTCATGACCATGGGTCTCCGGACGGCTAAGACAAGGTCGCCTTTCTTGAAAGTTCGCGTCTTGACTTTCTTGTTGAAGGCTCTGGTGATGCGAGCTTGATAAAGCTCGATCTGCTGCTGGGCCTGCAGACGCTTGTCGTCTAAGGCCTCCAGTTCTTGGAGTCGCTGTCGATGCTTCTCCTCTGTTGTCATCTCGGCGGTCAGGGCGACGCGTAGAGATGGAATTTGGATTTCCAGTGGGAGGACAGCTTCACATCCGTACACCAAGGAAAATGGCGTGGCTTTAGTTGGGGTTCGAACGGTCGTGCGATATGCCCATAAGCATTCACCCAGCTTATCGTCCCAGTCTCGTTGACTTTTCGAGACGAATTTCTTAAGAAGCTTGCCAATAGTCTTATTGAAAGCTTCCGCGAGGCCGTTGGCGGGAGGATAGTATGCCGTTGAAGACACACTCTGGATTCTGAACTTGGCACAGAATCTCTGGAAAGCCTGGCTGATGAACTGGGGTCCATTGTCATGGACGATCCGCCGAGGCACACCGAAGCGATAGATAACGTGATGTTTCACGAACTTGATCACGTTAGACGATTTTACCTCTTTTAGAGGAACAGCTTCGGCCCACTTGGAGAAGTAATCAGTTATTGCTAGAATGAACCGATGTCCTTTCGACGATGGTGGGCTGATGGGGCCAACCACGTCCATCCCCCACATTTCGAACGGCCAAGTAGAGGTCGTAGAGTGGAGATACCCTGGTGCTTGATGGATGAAATCGCCATGTATTTGACAGGCGTGACATCTCTTAGCGAGGGAGATGGCGTCGACAATCATCTTGGGCCAATAGTAACCCAATCTTTGGAGTCGGTTTGCCAGCTTCGGGCCAGGTTGATGAGCTCCACAAATACCATCGTGGGCTTCTTTCAACACTTCACGGGCTTCTTTTGATGAGAGGCACCGGAGCAGGATCCCGTCATGCGATCGACGATACAATGTTCGCGAAATCGCATTGTAGTAGAATTTGGAGGCTTTCCTTCGGATGGCAGCCGCCTCCCTGGTGTCTTCGGGCAAGATGCCGTACAAGACAAAATCAATGTAGGGGAATCGCCAGTCTTTAAGTTCTGGATCGGTTGACACTTCAAGTGTTTCCTTACCGCGACGATCTCCCGTTGACCTCTGGTAGTCTCCGAGGGGACTTTTCGGACAGTATAAGTCGTGGCTATAGACGAATACTTTCTCCATTGCTCCAGCTGGGAGAGCTAGGGAAGCTGCGAGAGATGCGAGGGCATCTGCATGCGCATTTTGGCTTCGCGGCACATGGTCAATGTAGAAGTTTGAAAACTTCTCCGCCATGTGGATTGTCGTGTTGTAGTAGGGTACTAGATCTTCATGTCTGACCTCATACTCTCCGCGAACTTGGCTGACGATGAGTTTGGAGTCACCGTATGCCTCGAGATTTTTAACGCCAATCTCATCGGCGAATTGCATCCCAATCAGGAGGGCGTTGTATTCCGCCACATTGTTGGAACAGGGCTCGGTTAACGAGATAGCTCGGGGGATCACGTAGTTTTGTGGGGAGACGAGTACTACTCCTACCCCCGCTACTGTGTGTCCCTTGGGGCTTGCCCTTGATGCACCATCGAAGAAAAGTTGCCATACTTGTCCTTCAAACGATGTCTGGGTTAGGCATACTTCGGCGACCTCATCTGGGAGATCCTCATAAAGTTTGGCTGCCCTCGGATCCGGGTGTTCAGCTAAGAAGTCCGCCACCGCTTGTCCTTTAATGGCCTTCTGTGGCAGGAAGTGCATCTCATATTGGGAGAGCAATATGGCCCATTTCGCCAGCCGGCCATTCAATGACGAAGGCTTTGTCATGAGTAACCTCAGGGGGTTGACTTTTGATATGACATTTATGGTTTGGCCTACCAGATAGTGTCGCATTTTCTGAATAGCGAACACCAAGGCCAAACACTCCTTCTCGATCGGGTTGTACCGATGTTCGGCCCCGATCATTGTTCTACTGAGGTAGTAGATTGCTCGTTCTCGTCCTTGGTCATCATTCTGAGCTAGTAGAGCTCCCAAAGAATGATCCATCGATCGGACGTACACCAGGAAGGGCTTTCCGGATACCGGAGCTGCAAGGACTGGTGGTTGGGTGAGGTATCGTTTGATCTCCTCGAATGCTTGTTGGCAAGCATCGTCCCATATGAACGAGACTCCCTTCTTCATCAGCTTAGCGAAGGGTTGGCATCTTCCGGAGAGATTTGAAATAAATCTGCGGATGTACGCCAGTCGTCCCTGCAATCCTCTGAGCTCCCTAGGCTTCTTGGAGGTTGCATTTCCTGAATGGCGCGAACCTTCTCCGGATCCAAATGAATTCCGGTAGAGGTTACAACAAACCCTAGGAATTTTCCGCTGGCTACCCCCAGGAAGGATTTGGTGGGATTCATCTTCAATTGATGAGCCCGCATGATGTCAAAGACCGCTTTTAGGTCCGCTATGTGATCGCCTTTAGTGCGGCTTTTCACCGCGATGTCATCGACATAGCACTCCACCGTCTGCGTATCTGCTGGTGGAAAATGGCATTCATAGCCCTTTGGTATGTCGCCCCTGCATTTTTTAGTCCGAAGGGCATGACGGTGTAGCAGTATACTCCTAGAGGTGTCCTGAAGGAGGTGTGCTTTTCGTCGTCGGGGTACATCTTGATTTGATTGTATCCTGAGAATCCGTCCATAAAGGACATTCGCTCGAACCCGCATGTATTGTCAATCATGACATCTGTGATTGGCAACGGGAACTCGTCTTTGGGGCAGGCCTCGTTTAGATCGCGGAAGTCGATGCAGATCCGGATCTTCCGTTCTTCTTAGCAACGGGGACGATGTTAGCTACCCAGTCGGGATGTTGTTCCTCCCTGATGAAGCCAGAGTCAATGAGCTTTTTGACTTCTGATTGAATGGCCTCCATTATTTCTGGACGAAACCGTCGCTGCTGTTGCTTGACGGGCTTTACATCCGGACTGATGTTGAGGCGATGCATAGCCACTTGAGGATCAAGTCCAGGCATATCCTCGTAGTTCCAGGCGAAGACGTCTATATACTCTTGTATAAGAGATATTAGATCCTTCTTCTCTGAAGGTGACAGGCCGTCACTTATGAAGATGGGCTTAGGATTAGCCTCATCCCCCAGATTGATCTGAACAACCTTGTCTTCTGTGGGTGGCTCACGCTGTTCAAAGCGGATATCCCAAAGAGCATTCAAATGTTTGATCCAAGGGTCTGTATCTGACTGGATCATTTCTTCATCTTCATCTTCCAGATGGCTTGTTGAAACCATATTTATTGAAAGTTCTTTGAAGATGTTGCCGACACTGACATCCGATTCCCACGATGACGTGCCTGATGAGTGGTCGTGGCCTGACAGTCTCTCCGAATCAGAGGCTGATGGCACTGGAGTTGATACATAGCCCAACCCCCTGCGGGTCTGATGATAATAATCAGGTGCTTTCCCTTTCGGCACAAAAGATCGAAGCAACGATCTCCTTCCTTTGCCGAAGTTCAATCCGGGTCCATTGGCTAGATCGTATCCCATACGCTTCATCATCTTGAGCGTTCTCGGTTCATAGTGATTGAACTGCGGGGGCTCCTCTTCACCTTCTGATTCTTCATAGGGTGCTGGTTCAGACGAAATTCGTCCAAAGAGATTGATTGGTTTCTGGCCTTTCGTCTGGCTGGCTGGAACCAGAATACAGACTTTTGTGCGTCACCATCATCCTGGTACGTCCCGAAGGATGATTTTATTGGTACATGCAATGATGTCAAGGCATCCATTGCCGACCATACATCCTCGTCTACGTCGGGCTAGTATCCGACGGTATTGAATCAGACTCATACGCAAGAAAGTACGCGAAATCTAAATCTTCATTAATATACCACCGCCTGTATCGTCGGCGGTATCAACATCGAGCTTATTAGTGCTCTTTACAAGTGGTTCTAGCTCCACAGGCACTCTTCTTCCTCAGGCTCGACGTCAGCTTCATTACCAGAGTCTGGCTCCTCTGGTTGGGGGTTCCATTATTCTCCTCATATAAGAGGGAATCCGTGAAATAATTTTCGACCCCTTTGAACGGATGCCTTTCGGCAATCAACGTTCGAACCTGTCCGCTCTCGTCAATGTATTTCATAACTTGATGGAGAGTGGAGGGAACAATGGAATTTTGGTGAATCCATGGTCGTCCCAGCAACAGATTGTAGGAAGTGTCAGCGTCAATGACATAACACGCACTTCCGATTTGAGGCTCCCGATCCGGCATTTGAGCTTGACCTTCCCCATCGGGGGGGAGCTGTTGGCATTAAACCCATAAATAGTCGTCTGGGTAGGGCTCAGACGATGGGTAGGAATGCCCAGAAATTGCATGACCCGGCGAGGTATGATGCTTAGTGCGGACCCAGGGTCTACTTGAACGCGGTTCACCTCGGATGACCCGATATACCCTGTAAAGTATAGGGGTCGGTCATGCTTCCCTTTAACCTGCATGTCATCTTTTGTGAAGGAGATGCAGGAGCATTTGGGAGGTGTGGAGGCAATCTTCTACATCTTCCTCCCTCGGTACGTGGGTCAGAAAGGCCTCAGCGTTTGTCAGGGCTTCTTGTAGAGCTTCTCTGGTTGACTTTGATAGCCTCAGGAGCTCATACAAGGTAATGCGTGCTGGGATGTTGGCTAACTGAGCCAGCACATCGAAGCGGTAAGGTGTCGAAGGTGTCGAAGATCCTTCCGCTGCACTTCTTGAAAGAAACCGAGAAAACCGAGTTCTTTCTGTTTCTCACGGGTGGTTTTGTGGAGGGCTGAGCTGGCTCTACAGCTGGTTGGTTGAGGAGGGGACCACCGCCTTTTCGCCGTACTGCTTCAAGTACGCCTGCCCTGAACGGGTGCCTGCTGTCGGTTGGTTGGGCTCTGCCGCCAGGACTATTGTTTCCTCTTCTGAGTCGGTCAGCGAAGGAACATCAGCGTCTGCTTCCTGGGAAGAAGCGCAGATCACGTGGCAAGATGATGCCTTCCCCTTGCCTTTGGACTTCCTGTTGGTCACAGTCGTCCATTGTTGCTCGTCGACGAGGTCAGGGTGGACCCACATGATTTCCCCTTGAGGTGTAGGGACGGGTACCAAGCCTTCTCTGCTGCTGATGAGGGTCTGTATTGACCACTCTCAATTCTCCTTTCGGGACAGATATCACTCCCACGGGCATCGGGGGTCGTGTCCCAAAGTGGAGCATCGACGTCATGTTGGCCGTCATCTTCTTCTGCTCTGGTCGGAGTTTTAATACCTCCGCGTCAATCAGGGCTTGAAGGACGTCCTTGAAGATGTAGCAGCTCCTGGTAGGGTGCCGAGCATCCTATGGTACAGGCAGTAGTAGTTGGATTGTCGGTCTTGCGATTTCTTCCGGGCGCCTGATTTCAGGGAGCTTCAGTCGATTGCTCTTGTTGAGTAGTTTGAAGAGCGAATCGACGTGTTCCTCCTTGAAGGAATACTGCTTGTTGGGGCGTGGCTGGCTTGAAGAGCCACTTGCTCTGCCTGGTTGCGGCTTGTTGGGGGAGTTTGGTTTCCGTCGCCAAGTTATCCTTCCGTTTGGTTTGGAGGGATGTGTCTGGCGCACGCCTCGTTGACCTTCTGGCCTGGGCCTGCCTTCTTCCGCTTTGACGCGGGCGACAATCTCTTCAGCCTGTTCACCTTGCTGGACTAGTTGTTTCCAGGTGCGGCTTTCAGCTACTCCTATCTGAGCAAGGAGCGAGGTTTGGAGATTGTGGCGACATGTTTCCACCAGGGTGGCCTGGGTCATGCCGCTCGGACATCGGAGTGCCGTGTTCCGAAATCTTTCTACGAAAGACTTAACGGACTCTCCCTTTCGCTGCTTGGTAGCTAAAAGGGTAGGCATTGTAACCTCCGAATCATCCTCGAAGAAGCGTGTTAGAAACAGCTTCTCCAAGTCGCCCCAGTTCTTGATTGAACCTTCCGGAAGCTTCATAAACCATTCAAAGGCCAAACCTTTCAGGGTGCCAATGAATAGGCGTGCCAAGATGGCATCATTATCTACCACATTCCCAGTTTGGGATTTAAAGTAGTAGATATGCTGGTTGGGTGACCCCTTCCCGTCGAAAGCTTGGAGAGTTGGAGCCTTGAATCTGGGAGGGTACGGGACTAAGTCCCACTCGGCTGGATATGGCCGGACCACTCCAGCTTCTTGGAGATCTTTACGACTGGCAAGGGCGTTGAGTCGTTGCTCTAGTAGGCTCATTCTTTGATCTTGAGCCTTCTCCGAGTCCGGGTTGCTTCCTGCATGCGCTGAAGGCTGGGACACATCTGGAGTAGATCGTCGTGTCCTTTCGGAAGGATCGGAGGGTGGACTTTCTCTCCTTCCCCTTCTTGCTCTTGGCCTTCTAGGAGGAGATCTCTCTCTCTCTTCGAGCAATTTCTCAAGCATGTGCTTGAGACCGTCAATGGTTCTCTGCTGAGAGGAGAGTATTTGCATTTGGTGCTTCTGCATCTGCACTAGATGCTTAGTTGTCTCCTCAGGAGCGTCTTCTTTATCCTCAGGAGCATCTGCCATGTAGGCAAAAACTCCCCTTTCACCGGAAGAGTTCGAATCTTGCGACTCTATCACTACGGAGTGAGAGTCGTCCATTCTAATGCCGCGGGATAAGGCATTATAGTCAATTGGGGGGATGGTCCCTGTCCTGGTACGGTATGTCGATACACCCCTTCTGTCTCAGAGTTTGACCCCTCTGAATTGACCATTGGTTGTTTTCCCCTGCTTCTGCTTGTCATATATGCAGTAAGCTCCGGGTATTCGACATCAGGGAAGGTTCTCCTTCGGTGGGAGCGTCTTCTTTTGGCTGACGGAGGAATCAGGGTCAGCTGTCTAATCAAAGACGGCTGGTGCACGCCTGATTCGCAATGGCATCCAGAGAGCATCTGGATGAGTTGTTGACAGCAGCAAGAAGAAGTGGCCTGATTGGCACTTCTTTTCCTTGTCAAATAATCCCTCAAATCCGTGGGAGGGGGATTAAATAGACTGGCCTCACAACGTCGAAGACGGGGGCAGTCGTGTGTTGCGCTGAACGCAGGTCTCAGAAACGCGGTGGTCACGCTGTTGCGTTCCGCGCGTCTGGCGTCTCTGTTGAGACGAGACGCGGTTCTCGCGTTGTTGTCTGCTGGTTGGAGCAGAGAGACTTGAGGCGTTACGCGCGTCTGGCGTCTCTGTTGAGACGAGACGCGGTCTCGCACTGTTGTCTGCTGCGTTGGAGCAGAGAGACTTGAGGCGTTACGCGCGTCTGGCGTCTCTGTTGAGACGAGACGCGGTCCTCGCACTGTTGTCTGCTGCGTTGGAGCAGAGAAACTTGGGAGATAGTGGGCTGCTGGGCCCTACGCCTGGGGGCGCATGCGTCCTGCGTTTGATGAGACGCAGAAGCTTCGCTTTGGCGTTTGGCAAGTTGGTCTTCGGCAGACACAACTTGAGGAGTCTCGCGTTTGGGTCGCCAAACGCGGATCTCTCGCACTGGTCGGGGTGCGGGCAAGGCATCAGATTGAACGCCGCGTCCAACCCCAGTCAGAAAAACCATCGGTTCGACCCGAGTGTTGACGCGCGCGTCTTCTCAGTCGACGCTCGGCATTCGATTGCGTCGTGGAGGAGGAGAGAAGCCAACAATTTCCTGGTTTGAAGAACCAGGGATGTTCACCACGCGGGTCTCTTGAGAGACGTTGACGCGGGGTTTCTGCGCGACGCGGTTGGTCGCAGCAGTAGTTGTGCCGGGGACCACGCGGGCCTTCTGGGAGGCGTGTGGCGCGTGGGTTCTGTGCGTCGCGGTTGATCGCAGCAGAAGCGTTGGATGTCACGCGGGCCTTCGGGGAGGCGTTGACGCGTGAGCCGGACGCAGCACAGTGGGTGACAGCAGCGTCCGATAGAGCCACAGATAGGGCTTCGGGAAGCTGTCCACTCGAGACCCTGCGGCAGACGCGGGTCTTTGGGCTCTTGGAGCCAGAAGAGAGAAACTCTTCGTACTTCGCCTGGTCGAACTCAACGACGAGTGATTCGACCATCTTCCCCTTACGGAGAACGTCATCCTGCACCACGATGTGCTCATCGGTCACGAATGTAGTCCCCAGCGGAGTCGCCATCTCTGTTCGGTGCGGAGAAGAAGGTGTAATATTTCCTTGAATCAATTGAAAGATTACAACAAGCTAATGCTCCGACTACAAGGGAGGGAGGATGTATGAATCTTCCCTTTGTTTAGTGCTGGGTTTTCTGTGTGGCGATGGAGAGTGAATCTGTGTTCTTTCCGTTGACCAGATGGACCGTCCTGGACCGTCGGGGGTCTTCTCTTTGGCCGGTAGGGGAGTAACTCAGCTCCGTCTACCAAAACTCTCAAAGAGGAGGTAGGCAAAAGAGCGGCTAGTACTCAGTAAGCTCGCTGAAGAGTCTTCTCTCTCTTGTTGGTGTCAGGCTTCTCTCTCTCTTGCCCAGAATAATCCTTCCCTTTTGATTTAATTTGCTCGCCCTACCTTCATAGCCAACAGGGCTATTTATAGGGGTCTTAGGGGGTGATCGTGCCCCCTAAAAATGCGCCTGAACGAGGGGCCACTACCCGCCATATGTGCGGTAACTGACCCCACAATCCGGGCGGGTTGCAACTGAGACGCGGGCTTCGGGCTGGACGCGCCTTGATGCTGAGACGCGGGCTTCGGGCCGGACGCGCCTTGATGCTGAGACGCGGGCTTTGTGCCGACGCGCCTTGATGTTGAAACGCGGTCGTCGAGTCGACGCGCCTTGCTGCTGAGACGCGGGCGTCGAACCAATGCGTCTTGATGTTGAAACGCGGGCTTTGGGCCTTCACGTCTGTTTACTGAGACGCGGGCTTCGGGCCGACGCGTCTTGATACTGAGACGCGGGCATCAATCCCTCGCGTCTAGTGCTTGGGACTGCTGCTTTGATGGCTTGCCTGTTAGTCATTTT
>JAVJIF010030460.1:0-125702 GCA_038442645.1 Agave tequilana
ACCAAAGGAACTAGAAGTTTCGGAACTTCCTTCGAAGTCCAGCGCCCGAGGGACCGACATCAACCGCGTCACCGCCGGACTCTTCTAAGACGGCGAAATAGCCGGCCTCATCGCCCTCTTTATAAGTAAACAAGGGATCATAGTGTTCCCCTTGTTCTCCGACAGTTTCAGCTCTCGGGCCTCTCACCGCTTCGGACTGAATTACAAAGCAAGTAATGAGCTATCCGGAATACATGAAAAAGCATATTACAAGGACGAAATTGATCTTACCCGGGTCCAGAGTGGCTTCGCCAGTCGTCGGTTCAGGAACCGACGGTTCAGCTACTAATGGGGCAAGAGGAGGAAATGCTGCAGAAAGGTTCGCCCTCTGCAACAACCGTAGGAGCGTGACGCGGGGCTTCTTCACCAACTGCTTCCTACGAGATCCACCCTCCCGCTTTCTTTTGAAGTGGACGTCAGGATCCTCTTTCCTCCACTTCTTCTACATCAGCACGTTTTATGGGGGCCGGTCCCACCACGCCAGAAGCAGCTGCTGGAGCCTCAGCACCAGTCTCCGCTTCAAAGCGAGGACTTCCTGCGTCGAGGGCTTCGCTGTCATCGACAGCAACAAATTCCTCTATGCCCGGGACGTGAACCTCTCTACCCTCATTTTTCTCAGAGACCTTCCGCTTTAGCCGCTGAGAAATAACTTCAAACCCAAAGAATTAACAGAGAATATCCAAGGGGTGTGGAGTTGAAGTTGCATACCACTGGCAGAAGCCCAAGGTCGTTAGAAGGTTAGGAGTCCTCAGCGGCGTTGCACAACCGGCCTCGGTACAGCCTGCGATAAAGAAACCAGGCACGGGCTCCATCAATGAGGCTCCCATGAAAGCTAGATTGCTGTTTGGGGTTGCCCACATAAGTTGGTCATAACCAAACTGAGGGCGAACCGACTTGGAACGTAAGGCTCCAAATAACAGTGTCCCCGCTTTTGTACAACAAATTGTGAGGGCCGAATGCTGACCAGCACTCAAAGATTCCCCGGCTCAATGACGTTGCCCTTCTCCCACGTCCTTGAATTCTTCACCATAGCCCTCATCCCGAAATAAGGGAAGCAGCGGAAAAGGCTATAGACGTCATAGCGGCGCAGCAATTTACGGACCTCAGCCACGTAAGTCTTCTGCCATGAACATCCTTCGAATCGGCGGAGAAGCGCCATTCGAACACCTTCTGGGGGGTCCTCTCCGGCTTAAATCAAGGAGGGACAGTGCAGGGCGAATCACGCCATCAAAAAGTGTACGGCAGACCTATTCTGGGATTGGTGGTCGTCGCGGGGTAAAATAGTCCCCTTTAATGCTTCGTCGTTGGCGGCCTACAGAAAGTCTCCGTCAGTGCGCGAAGGCCTCTCTGAATGCAGCACACCATGGCCGGAAGAAGTCCCAGAGAACGACCAGGGACTAAACGAAGCGGGCAACAAGACAGTCGAATGAATGACGTCGCCCGAAGAAGGCACCACACACCTCTTCAGCCAGACCGTCACAGAGAAACCAGCCAGCAGTGCCTTTCGGGACGTGGCCGACGAGTCTGGTGATGGAAACTCGAAGGATATCACCTTTTCATAAGGGCCGTCATCTTCTCCCACAATTAGATCCCCTTGAGAATGCTTGTGCATCCGGCTAGAGATGTCTTCGTCAGCAAACTCCGCAATGAGCCGCTTCAGGAGTGTTTTCCATATTGGGGAACAAATAATCTCCCCAGCTCTTCAAGCTGCACGAAGTTCCCTTACTGTTTCCATGCATGCTGGAGCAAATGTACAAATGGCACATCAACTCCGGTAGGTCAAAACAAGGCGGGCTCCTGCTTCTCCAGAAGAGCCAATTCCGCCTCGTATGGGAAGTATTCTTCATATGGGAAGGATCCCAAGGGCAGAGCAGAGACTTCCCACATCTCATGCATAGCCATGCCCAGTTCACCAACAGGGGTGAAGAAGGTCCTGTAGCCGGTGCAGTATAACTCGGAAGATGGCGTAGAAGCACGCTACACTCATTTGAATGCCGCGTAGCAGGTCGCCCTGACTGGCCTCATAAAGGTTCAGCCTCCCCAGATCCTCCTCGAAATGAGCAAGGACATATAAAGTCAAATCCCTCCACCATGCCTTCGGAGGATGAATCCAGCCTGGAGTTCTGAAATCAGTGGCCGGGTAGTCTCCATAAACTTTAAAGAATTGATTGTCAAAAGTCTGTGCCACTGCAGGAATTTCTCCCACTGGGATCTCTCGCAGTACATTCCCCAGGTGTAGGCCCATTATGCAACGAGGAGGCCTTGCTCTTGCATAACCAGGAGAATGAAGCATCAATTTCCCTACGTGGACGGATTCGGTACTCCGACCCACTTGCCACGGCATCTTCCGAGCCTCATCACGCATTGGAAGAAGGACAGAGGAAAGTGCCGCTTGCTTGACGGAAGATAGAAACTTCTCGCCATCCATTTGAAAAATCCATTGCCCCTCTACGCCCAGCAGCTGGCGATCATGGTCTGGCGCCGCGTCTCCAAACATGAAGCCGGGCTTACGATGATCCTGCGGTCAGAATCTTCAAGAGGAGCAGTAGTCAAAATGCTCCTCATGTGCGCTGGTCCCCACCATAAATAAGTGTGTCCCGAGCAGGAGAGCTCGCTGAACAGAGAAGCCTGCCCTTAGAAGCAGGCTAACATTGCCATCTAATCCCCTGGCTGTGCCAAACAGGTTGTTCAAACGACCAGGAGTGTAGTGCACTGCAAAAAAAAATGATGATTAGTTGGTCAGCCAAGCAAAGGCTAAAACAAAAATGTAACTTTTGTTAAGGCATAGCCTCGCTCTCCGAGCGAAGCTGGCCTAATGATAGCTTCACCCCGAAGCTTAGCTTCGCAGCTGCAGTATAACTCCGCATCCCACACGAAGGCAGGATACAGGAAAATATCAAGTGTTAGCTTCGCTCTGGAAGCTTAGCCTCGAACAACAGAATGTGACAAGGCCCCAAGGGCTAACTTCGTCAAAAGGGTATTATTGCCCTAAGATTATTTTTAAGGCATTAATGTCCTTTTCAGTTACAAAGGACAGCTTCGAACCCTGTCGTTCAACAGGATGTAAAACGCCTAAGGATAGCTTCACCTGGAAGCTTAAAGAAGGACTCCTCAGTTCTTGGATTCCGATCAAGAAATCTAGGGAAATTCAGGGAGTCGAATTCCCTAAGATTAAACAGATCATAATGACATTTTGGGCTCATCTAAAGATAGCCAGAAATCGGCTTTAAAGGAGAGACGACAATCTCTAATCAAAAGGGAAAGATCCCTACCAGCGATCGGTCGTTCAATGACCGGAGGAGAAGGACCCCGTTGCAGAGGTTGCGACCTCTTTTCCCGCTCGTCTCTTGGGAGCCATTGAAGAACAGTGGAGGTTCTTGGATTCTCAAGTAAAGAAGAAAAAAAAGAAGAAGAAGAGTCAAGTACTCGGAAAATTCAAAGAGAAGTAATGCCTTCTCTCTCAGCCGATGGGGCTTTTATAGGCTGATGATCGCCTGAAACGACGCCTCGAAAAGAGCACAGGCTGTCGTTTCAAATTAATTTGAAACGGCGCCTAAAGCGCCTTCACGAGAAGCGCTGATTCAGCCCCGCTAAGGGCTAACTCCGCCATAAGTCAAGTGCTGACTTAGAGCGACGTATTGATAACTTCGCTGAAAAGCATGACTTAGCTCCGCTAAAAGCATAGCCCGAGCTTCGCAGATAATTCATGCTAGCTTCGCTGGAAGCTCGTTCCTGATTCAGAAAGGATTGTCTTTAACTTCGCATGAAGTCTAGCTACGCTGGACCAACTCAAGTGAAGGATAAGCAGAAACTGAACTTTTATTGATTTAAAAGAGAAGGTACACTGATACTATTACATCAAGGTTGTGTTCCGTACAACATATTCATTTGCTCCAAAGGCATACAAGTGGTCCTATCTACTTCCAAGCAAAACCAAACTGGACACGAAAGGCCTCCACCTACACAAGGCCGTAATCCTTCACATAATGGCAGATTGTGCCACTAGGAAGCCGGATCGTCTTTGATCAAAATTGGTAAAGGACTGATCGCCACTAGCAGGTGGATCTTCTTTGATGAAAATTGACAGTGTGAAGGATCGAGAGACCTTACAGGTGACGTCCGCTTTCCCGAAGTGGATCATCTCGGATAAGCGACTACCAGCCTCGCCTCGAAGTGGATTATCTCGGATAAGTGACTGCCAAACACACATCAGCTGCCCCAGTTTGTTCCTCATGCTTAGGATTAAAGTTTCAACTGGAAAAGCAATAAGAAACTTTCCGATCTCTTTCATCAGATCGAAAGGCTGGCGAACATAGCTCACTACAATGCAAACTGAAACAAGTTAGCAGTAAGTCAAAGGAAAAGCTTGCAAAAACGCTAAGTCAAATCTTGAGGCAAAGCAATTTATATCCGATTCAGTTAAAGACTGATTTCAGTTAAAGCAGATGATAGCCTCGCTTGCACAGTGATGATGGGCTAGCTCAGCACAAGCCAAGTCCTAGCCTCGTCCTATATGGCTAAGCCAGACTGACCCTGAGGACGCAGTCTTGACCCCACCTATATGGCAAGACTGGCTCAACCTTGAAGAGACTTTAAGTCCCAAGTTTTGCCTGTGTGGCGAACTTAACAAGCAGGCATGCTAGATCTTTCTTATTCAAGTGGTAGCTTCGCTGGGAAGCTGGGCTAAAACCCTTCCCTGCAGATCAGTCCAATAAAACAAAGTACAAGGGAAATCAATCCCTAAGGTAGCTGTAAAGCTAATTTAAGGGAGATAAATTCCCTAAAGTTCATTGGTAAAAGTCTCTGGATGACCGACACTTACCGGTCCTTGGCCGGGGTAATAACCAGAGTGGGCATCCCACTAGTTCAGAGATCTGAGTATCTCTCTCAACCAAGAGAAGAGGAGAAATTCAAAGGACCTCAAGTGTCCTATTTATAGGCCTCATGGCCTGAGCGCTACCGCTTCAAGCATGGAAGCGCGAGCGCGTTTAAGGCATTAATTGAGCCTTGGAAAAAGGGAACGGTTCCCTCGAAAACGCACAAGGGAGGAATGATCTCCCTCGATTAATGGCAAGAGAGGTTATTCTAACCTCGAAAAAAGGAGCAGTCCTTCTTGTAACTGGCCGAAGGCTGTTGGCCTCGGGAAAGGAAAACATTCTGAAGCGAACTTATTTCGGGAGACTCAGACGCGAAGCTACCCAAATGCGAACCTACCCAGACGCGAAGCTACCAGAGTCGCGAATCTACACAATTCTCGACGAATCTATCCAAAGCAGGATTAAAAGCGAAGCTGAACTCAACCATCATGGCGACGTTCGAACTTCACATACCACCGATCAAAGCAGTTTAAAAGTATTTCGAAGTCTGAGCCATTGCAGACTTTCGAAAAACTTTGAAGGGGGTCTTGTTGACACTTAAAAAAGACAAGATTCTTATTGGTTCGAACAATGTCTAACCTGTTGACATTTACAAAAGACAAGTGAAAGATAGGCTCATTGGTCTGAACAATGTCTAAACTTGTTGACATTTACAAAAGACAAGCGATAGACAAGCTGATGACCAGTTCTGTACTTGTTGACATTTACAAAAGACAAGCGACGGATAAGCTGACTATCAGTTTCACCCATCTTCGAGGGACAAGGAAGCAACTTGGACTCCACTGACCCAGTGAAGTAGTCAGTGAGCCCGGATTCTCTAAACAGACCTCAGCAAGTCTAAGATGCTGGCACTTAGCATCACATGAGCCCAAAGAGATAGCCTCGCTCGAGAGGCTTAGATCACCTAACTCGCCTTGAAGCCATTCAAGCTCCGCCAGGAAGCTAACTCATAGCTTCGCCTGAAGTGCTCAGCTAACTCCGCAGAGAGTTAACTTCGTTTGAAGCCACACACGACCGCGCAGAAGAGCTATCTTCTAACTTCGCCACAGATGACATCTAGCTCCGCTGAAGAGCTGTCTTCTAATTTCGCCACAGACGACGTCTAGCTCCGCAGAAGAGCTGTCTTCTAACTTCGCCATAGACGATATCTAGCTCCGCCGAAGGGCTATCCTCCGACTTCGCCACATGTGCCATCCAGCTCCGCTGTGAGCTCAATGCGGGCAACGCCGCTGCAGGTCTGCTATGGTCAACCTATTGACCATTTAAATCTCAGGATGAGATCAAATCTGATCGAATCAAGACCAAATCTAATCAAGATCAAATCTGAGATCAAATTCGGCAGTTGATTGCCATAATCTCTTGACTCTTCTAAAACGAGTAAGAGGATCATGGGAAATCCTCCAACGATATGGAAAGGATCAAAAACAGATCAAGAGAATCAGCCGACCTGCCACTTCTAGCTTCGCAGAAGCCGATCCTAGCCTCGCAGTAAGGCTACTTTCCAGATTTAAACAGATTTGATTCAATCTGTTTCTATATTTTCAAAGGGACAATTATACCCTGCTCTCCTTATAAATGGCCCACCAGGGGCACGAGGAGGCGAGACGCTCTAGAGAGACGGAGACTTCTCGAGAGGACGCACCGTGCACAAACAAAGATCTATTCTCTTGAATTCAGAGACTTTTAGAGAGCTGCTTCTCTAATCAGGGTGTTGATACCCTAATACCTCCTTTCTTCCCAAGGAATCTCCGGAACCAGGCGAGAAGGAATTCCTAAGCGAAGGCGGTTTTGAAAAGTAACAAGAGGGTTTCTACCAACCTTCTGTTCTCTGATTCCCGAACCAGGCGAGAAGGGAATCTCATCGCTCGCATCGTCAAAGGGACAAAGTGGTCGCGCGCTGACCAGACTCCTATCGGCACACTTCTCCAGAATCTCCGAGGAGATCTACTTGTAATCTTTTGTGTTACTTGTAATTTAGCTCCTCGACCCCTTTTTTTTGTAAGTTCCCCCCTTTGCAAATCAATGAAAACAGCAGCGTGCGCTGGAAGTCAACGAGCCAATCTCTTTTCGTTCGACGAACATGCAAGAGAAGGTGACGGCTGTGGTGGGTACTGCCGGAAGAGAAAGTTTGACTCTTCTCTTCTTATTATAAGAGGATAGACGAAAGCAGACAGGTGAGAGACCCAAGGAGAATGGCTTCTGAGTCGACTTCGGTAGAATCTGGTCGATTCGCAGAAGTTCTGCCTTCGGACACAGTCGAAGCATCATCAGATCTCAGTGAGCGTGACGAGCGCGCTTCCTAGGTTGCGTAAAGGCGCGTATGGCCTTCGTCGGCAGCAAATTTTCTTCTCTGGTTGGAAAGGCCGCTACGCACACTCGATCTCAGAAAGATCGTACTCCGAGTTCCCACTCGTTGTGACCCACACACGGCTTCCGAGCAAGGTTGATTGCGCTCAGAAGTACAAAATACCGTAGTCGGTCGTAATTAGCCCCGGAGAGAAGATGAAGCGTGTGTAGGAGATGGACGAGTTTCCTAAGAGGGACCTGAGATTTAGACGCAACGCCCGCCTATGCATCTACTGTACTGTAAAATGGTACGTAACCAAGTGGGACTGTGGGAGGTGGTTTACCCGGAACGGCAAGATCAAGCAAATGAATGGCTTCGATTAAGCTAACAATGCTTAACACTTCCTCTTTGATCCGTCAGAACCTACCAAAACCATTGGTATCAGTTGGTTAGTTCACCTAAAGATCAAGTTGATATGCTGATATGCTTAACAACCTAAGTGATGGAGGCTCCAATCGAAAGGAAAGCAAGTAGATGGATGGCTTCGATCGGAAGAACTAAATGAATAGCAATGATTCAGAGTGTTCCTCCGTGCAACTCAAAATAAAGAATTATCTGTTGATGCGACTTCTACAGTCGAAGTCTCGACGTTGTGACCCCTACAGACCCCTACAAGCCCTTACTGTTGATTGAGGAGCAACTCTGATATCATTACAGGAAGAGTACCGTGATTCCCTTGGTTATAACTAGGAACACTATATTCCATCCTTCCTGATTCTTCTTCAAATTCTTCTTTCTATACTATACTATATTAAAAGGTTGTATTGGAAGAGAGACCAAGAGAGTTTGATACTTTTATTTCGGAGATACACTTCTGAGAAAATAAACGTCGTGTGGGATAATCATCCTAGGGTGGTTGTCCTGCATCAATTTGTGGGACGGAGGTTGACTTGCCAACGTGATGCAATCTATAGTTTTCACTCAGTTGAATCCCCGTAGTGTAGTGCGAAAGTGCCCCAAACAAATCAAAAGAACCCAACACGTGGGCGGGATCTAGTTGCTTGTGATCGTGCATGTAAAGAACATAAGACAAAGTCAAATAAATCGAGAAAGAGGGGGAAAGAACACACCGACCGATTTATGTGGTTCACCAAAATCGGGCTACATCCACAAGCGAAGGCGATCCGAGAGTCAACTATAAACCAATAGAGAAAAGCCGTCACAAGCTCTCACCAACTCCTTTTCCAAAAAAGCAAGACAAAACCCTTTATTGGAAGGAAGTGTATATAAAAAAACCCTAAGTAAAACCCGTCTGGGGGGGGATTAAATCAAGGCCGTCCGATCTTCTCAAATCAACTGCTATCAATGTGTGTGGTTATAACAAAAACTAGGGCTTCTCATCGCGACATATTGCATGTATTGGTGGAGTCCCGAGCCGTTCCAAAAAACCCTAGAGAAACCGCCCTCGATGCAGGCACGTGTCGGGACCACACGTCTGCAGGTTCTCTCACTTCTAAAGCGGAAGCCAAAAGAAATAATGCAAAGCAATGAAAACGAAGTAAGAGAGAAAAACGAAAAGGAACAAAAGTCGAACTAAAAGAGAAGGCCGCAGGTTGTGACTACTGCTACCAAAGGGAATAGTACCACCCGAAAGAGAACGTCGAAGAAGAGTCAACACTTCTTCACCTCGCCTTGATCCTCAAAATCAGACTTTGGATCTCCTCGAGGGTCCGTTTTGGAGTCAGCACGGATCCCAGGCTATAGAGTCAACACAACCAGAAAATGGAGAAAGTCTCGCGACTTTATTAATAACTGAAGTAGAATGATAACAGACGGGGCGGGTGCCTCTATTTATAGTGGTTGAGGCCCATATACTCGTAACTAAGACGTCAGGGTAGAGGGGGCGAGCGAAACTCGTAATCACACAACAAAAACATGATAAATATGGACTCTGTGATGAATTCTACTGACTACCTGAAGTAAGCCGTCGATTAGCATATGGAAGGCGCAGGGAATGCCGCCAGTTACTAATACTAGTTTAACTCAACCAAAGACTCTACTAATACATACAATTTTCACCCACCCCCTATTATGGTAACGGATGGTGCAGCGCGAACTGTCAGTTCCCTCGGACTTTGAGTCCCCTTGAACCGGTCCACGTGATCTTGGGTTGACGATTGTCTCGATCAAACAGAGAGAGTTCATCTGGCCTCCTCTTTGAACTTACAGTAGAAATAACGCAGTCGGATATCTCCTTGGAACTGACGGTGCTGTGATTGTGTTGCCGGTTTGTAAAAGAGCTTTTTCACCTTTCGGCTGCTCTTTCGCGATTTTGACTTCACCAGTTGGTCCTCAGTTGCTGCATGGTCAGACAGGCTTGCGGACTCCATCAATTCCCCCGTCTCGCGAAAATTCGGCTCCGATGACTCAATTGCGATGTACTGCTTGTACAAGTCGGATCTAGTCGCTGCAGATTAGTCGCTACGATCCATGTATCCTCGGACTCTGTCTTACCCTTCCGCTTGACCGACGAATTTCTGGAAACCACCGGTTCCTATAGACATTAACTCGTCTCGAACAATGGTTTCAGTGTCTGGCTTTGTCTTCGTCACTGGTGGATTTGAGCTTTTTAGGTCTCTTGTTATATCATCTAATTTGTGTATCTTGTGTACAACTGATATTTTTCCATGTGTTAAGTACAATTTTTCTCTTCTAATGTGGTTAAATTTGTAGTTGAAAGGAATTTTACTAGGGATCTACACATGAACAAAGTTCATAGTTGGTCGACTAGAGGCCCGCTAACAATCTGTTTCATGATTTTCTACATCCTGATTTTGCTCTGCCTTTCCCCTTATCTTTAGTTTCTTCTATTTCGCTTATTTTTTCTTTTCTTTTTTCCAATTTTGTTCTACTTTTTTTTTATAATTCTTCTTTTTTCTATTCTTTTTCTTCTTATTTTTCCTTACTTTTTTGTTTCTTTTTTCTAATTTGTTATTTTCCTTCAACATTTTAAAACTATTTTCATTTTCTTATAATTTTGTTCTACTTTTTTATAATTCTTTCTTTTTGCTATTTGTTATATTTTTCCACTACTTATTTTCTTTCTTTGACCTATTGCTTATACTTTATTTCCCATTCATTCTTTGTTCGGTTTTCTTATTTTTTTTTTCCCCTTTGGAAGATTCTTTCATTTTGGTTTAATTATTCTTCCATTTCTTTCAAGATTTTCTTAGTTCCTTTTTAGTGATTCATTTCTTTTCTTTTTTAATTCCTTTCTTTTTTTTTCCATTACATTTTTCTAGATTTTTTCTTTCTAGATATTTCTCTTGTTTTTTGCGCTATTTTGTCTTCCACATTTTTTTCTTTTTTGTTTTTCTTTTCATTCTTTTTTCATTTTTTTTGTTCTTCATTGATTTTTTTCCTATGTTTTAGTTATTTCTATTTTAATTCCTTTTTTCTAAAATAGCAATAACTCTGCCTTTGTTGCTTATTTTGAATAGATAGATATCAAGTTAATCCAAATAAATTATAAAATAGATATTAATATCAAATCATTAATAACTCTAATTAAAAAAGAAACTTCATATGCATGAATCCGTAGTGTCCGCACGTGTCTAATTTACCTATGTTTTTTTTATCTAGTTGTATTTTTCACTTATATTAGGGCTCTTATTTATGTTTTCTTTCTAATAAACTTTATCTTCTAATGAATTTTCTAATTTGCAAATGGGGATTTCATAGCATACTTGTTTGTTCTACTTCTATGTTATGATTGTTATCCTAAGTGTGTATGTTTGGGCAATCTTTCCCCTTGGTTTATCACCACATAGCTGATGATTCTAAAGACTTTTCTTGGTTATGTTTGATTTACTTGTTCAGTCCTTTCAGCTGCAGATTTATGTTATTATGTATGTAGTTTCAAATATGCATCTCGAAGTTCTTACATTTATGGTAACTGTCTCCTTGGTGAATGATTATTTTCCTATATGGTTTGTTGATAATTGCAGTCAGTGGTATGACGAAGCTGGATGAACGATATTGTATCCTCACGCTTGAAGGGTGGATATAATCATTTTATTTGTATTGGTGATGATCTCCTCTTAACATAGATTTATAGCAAACTTTTGCTCTTAGTGCAGACATATATGTGGAGTATATTTCCACGAATCACACCTGTGTTGTTGACAGCTCTTTTTGCACTTTGTTGGGGAAATAGTACAGTTTGTTGCATTAGCATTTGCTCCTGTGTCCTAATAGTTTAGCATCCATCTCAACCATCTATTTTTTCAGTATAATCTGGACGAATTTGATCCTAGGGTATAGCACTGCATTCAAGTGATCTCATGTTGGCAGCGGTCACCTGCCCGCCCGCCTGACCTTATTTATCTTAAGTTTGATTTGAGTGATGGTGAACAAAATAGTTTGATTCTATTTCTTTTCCTATAGATTTCAGGTAGCTAATTGTAAACTATTTTTCTTCTACCCCTTTGGAATTGGCTTTATTTTGTGAATCTGCAAACCATGAACTTCCAGTTCTGTAATTTTGTTTCTTGCTTTTTTGTAGTTTAATTTAAGTTGTTATACTTCTGGTGCATCCAAGCTTTGTTTAGTCTCTGGCGATATCATCATATTTGATTGAAGCTTGATGTTTGTTATGCTTCACTGATGTTTGCAAAGGAAAACCTTCTCATGAATATGTCATACATGTGCCTACACCTCTTTTCAATCAACCATTTAAGATGTTGTTAATCAATTATGCTTGGTAGTCCTTTTCATATTTTAATTTTTCTTGTGTTTCTCTCTCTGCCATACTTGGAAGAATCCAGTCTGAGAGAACTCTAACAAATCGTACTCTGACACTTTAAACCAAGTTGGGTACTGAGGTAGTGAATATTTACGGGGATAGGGTATTATATTCATTTTTAATGAAGTGTTTGATGCTTTTTTAATACTATTTTCCCTTTCAAAATTTTTCTTTCTTGAACGATAGCGGTAGGATCAGTTGCCGCTTTTGCTGGGATCTGTTTCACCATTAGTGTCTTAATTTATCTGGGTACTTATGTCAGGTTCTAATTAGGCCCCTCTTAGCTTCAGTATTAACATCTTCTTTTAAATTGATTTCATTAACTAATCTACATGAGTTTGTTATTAATGATATTCTCACCATGTACCAATTCCATTGTTCACCTTCGTTCTTTTATTCCCTTCTGCTGCGGGGCATCTCTTTTTGCAAATCAGGTACAATTTGTATGGACTACACATATAACAACCATCTCAAGTCATACTTTGATGGGTGTTTATGTATGCAGATATTCTGTGCTTCCTTGAGATAAACATTCAGCCATAACTATCCAATTTGTGTGGCCATTTTTATATTTGTTTGTTCTCAGTATTTTAGTGACTAGACATTGCTGTTGAAGGTCATTTATGACTGTAATCTACAGATTCTCCTTTTGTTGATGCAAGATTTCTAGATCCTCTTTGTATTTGCTTGATCATCTTTCTTCTTGACTGATATTACTTGTCATTTTTTGTGAGGCACCATTTTAGTGATTGATTCTTGTGATTCTGGATTAGCTTTTATGATGGTAGAGTTCTGGTATCTCTTTCAGTTTGCTTTATATCTTATTTTTCTGTGGTTCAGGATTAGCTTTTTATCATTGTAGATTTCTTGTATCCTCTTTAAGTTTGCTTGATATCTATTTTCTTTTTGACAATTTTTTTTTTTTTAACATAGGTCATTGCCGGACTTGAATCTGGGACTCCCCACAACCTACTCTCAGCCCTTTACGAGTGAAGCCTGGCTCACTGGAAATTTTTCTTTTGTTAAACATTGTCTTCATGATCAATTGTCTTCAAAGAAGCGTGTAAGGAAAAGCTTCTCCAAATCACCCCAATTCTTGATGGAGTCCTCGGGGAGTTTCATGAACCATTCAAAGGCGAGTTTTTTCAGAGTACCGATAAACAAACGCGCCAAGATGGCATCATTTGCTACTACGTTCCCTGTCTGAGGCTTGAAGTAGTAGAAATGTTGGTTCGGGACCTTTGCCGTCAAAGGCCTGTAGGGTCGGAGCTTTGAACTTAGGAGGGTACGGGACAAGATCCCATTCTGCCGGGTATGGCCGGACCACTCCTGCTTCTTGAAGGCCTTTCTGATTGGTGAGGGCTTTCAGACGCTGTTCTAGTTTATTCATTCTCTTAGAATGAGTGCCCCGTTCTCTGGATTGTCTCCCTCTTCAAATGAAGACTTAGAGGACTCGGAGTTGGACTGTTCCTCCCCCTCTATATGCACAGAAGATGAACTCTCTCCTTCTTCCACTTACCTTTAGACTTCTTAGAAGAAGTTTTGGCCTTTGACTTCTTCTTGTCTTCAAGTAATTGTGCAAGCATCTACTTAAGGGTATCGATAGATTCTTGTCGGGCGCGAATCATATCGAATTGTTCTCTCTGGACCTGGGCTTGTTGTTCTAAGCGCCTGGGTCTCCTCAGGAGTGTTTACCATATGCACAAAGGCTTCCTTCTCTACAGAAGAGTTCAAGGCCTGTGATTCTGCAATGACAGAGTGTGATTCACTTACTTCAATGCCCCGGGCTAGGGCACTGTAGTCAACCCGGGGCTACCACGCCAGTTCGAGTGCGGGTATGGCAGTACACTCCTTCCAGTTCATCATCAGACTCATCAGAGCTTACTGCTGGTTATTTTTCGCTACTTCTGTGGCGTAATGCTTGGACTTGCCATGTTTGCAATGACTTCGGGATACTCCGTGTCTGAGAATATCCTCTTTCTGTGGGAACGGCGCCTTTTGGCTGATAGGGAGGTTGAGGTTAATCGTCTGAATACCGACTGCTTGCTCACTTGAGAGCTGCAGCGACATTAGAGAGCATTATCGTGATGAGTCATTCATAGCAACAGGATGGAGTGATCTGATTAGCAACCAACTAATCATATTTCTTCAAATACGGCTTGGTTGGCTCTGGAGTAGGTTTAGGGGATTTGCAACCAACTAATCATATTTCTTCAAATACGGCTGACCCGAACGAGTTTCGGCCATGAGCAGTGCATTCAATTCTGCGGCAAGGACAATTGTCTCCTCCTCCGAATCGGTTAGTGAAGCAACATCAATTTCTGCTTCCCGGGAAGAGGCGCACACCACATTACAAGGTGAAGCTTTTGCCTTACCTTTGGACTTCCTGTTGGTAACAGTAGTCTACTGTTGGCCTTCAATAAGGTCGGAATGAACCCACATGATTTCTCCCTGAGGCGTAGGGACAGGCATGAGACCTTTCTCCTGCTGGTGATGCGGGTCTGTATTGATCATCCTTAGTTCTCCTTTCGGGATGGGAACTACTCCGGTCGGTGTTGGAGGCTGGTTCCCGAATTGAAGAAATGGCGTCATGTTTGCCGTCACTTTCTTCTGCTCTGGGTGGAGCTTAAGCACCTCGCATCAATTAAAACTTGGAGGATGTCTTTGAAGATATAACAGCTCTTGAGAGGGTGCCCCAGCATCCTATGATACAAGCAGTAGTTGGGATTGTCGGTCTTGCCGACTTCCTCAGGACGTCTAGCTTTATGAAGCTTCAATCTGTTACTCTTTTTGAGTAACTTGAACAACGAATCGACATGCTCGTCTTTGAAGGAATACTGCTTGTTGGCGCGTGGCTGACTTGAAGAACCACCCCCTCTGGTCGGCTGAGGTTTAACGAGAGACTTCATCTCTGTTGCCAATGTATCTTTCCAATTTGATTGAAAAGATGCTTCTGGCACGCGCCTTGTCGTTATTTCGGGTCTAGGTCTATTCTCTTCTGTCCTAACCCTGGCGATAATCTCTTCTGCCTGTTCACCTTGCTGGACCAATTGCTTTCAGATGCGACTTTCAGCGACTCTTATCAGGGTTAGGAGCGAAGTTTGCAAATTGTGACGACATGTTCCCACTAGGGTAGCCTGGGTCATACCGCTAGGACATTAGGAGCGTCATATTCTGAAATCTCTCTACAAATACTTTGACTGACTCTCCCTTTTGTTGCTTTGTTGTCAGGAGGGTTGGCATGGTAACTTCCAAATTGTCTTCAAAGAAGCGTGTAAGGAAAAGCTTCTCCAAATCACCCCAATTCTTGATGGAGTCCTCGGGAGTTTCATGAACCATTCAAAGGCGAGTCCTTTCAGAGTACCGATAAACAACCGCGCCAAGATGGCATCATTTGCTACTACGTTCCCTATCTGAGGCTTGAAGTAGTAGATATGTTGGTTCGGTGACCCTTTGCCGTCAAAGGCCTGTAGGGTCGGAGCTTTAAACTTAGGAGGGTACGGGACAAGATCCCATTCTGCCGGGTATGGCCGGACCACTCCTGCTTCTTGGAGGCCTTTCTGATTGGTGAGGGCTTTCAGACGCTGTTCTAGTTTATTCATTCTCTTAGAATGAGTGCCCCCGTTCTCTGGATTGTCTCCCTCTTCAAATGAAGACTTAGAGGACTCAGAGTTGGACTGTTCCTCCCCCTCTATATGCACAGAAGATGGACTCTGTCCTTCTTTCCACTTGCCTTTAGACTCTTAGAAGAAGTTTTGGCCTTTGACTTCTTCTTGTCTTCAAGTAATTGTGCAAGCATCTACTTAAGGGTATCGATAGATTCTTATCGGGCGTGAATCATATCGAATTGTTCCCTCTGGACCTGGGCTTGTTGTTCTAAGCGCCTGGTCGTCTCCTCAGGAGTGTTTACCATATACACAAAGGCTTCCTTCTCTACAGAAGAGTTCGAGGCCGGTGATTCTGCAATGACAGAGTGTGATTCACTTACTTTAATGCCCCGGGCTAGGGCACTGTAGTCAACCGGGGCTACCACGCCAGTTCGAGTGCGGGTATGGCAGTACACTCCTTCCAGTTCATCATCAGACTCATCAGAGCTTACTGCTGGTTGTTTTTCGCTACTTCTGCTTGGCGTAATGCTTGGACTTGCCATGTTTGCAATGACTTCGGGATACTCCGTGTCTGAGAATGTCCTCTTTCTGTGGGAACGGCGCCTTTTGGCTGATAGGGAGGTTGAGGTTAATCGTCTGAATACCGACTGCTTGCTCACATGAGAGCTGTAGCGACATTCAGAGAGCATTATCGTGATGAGTCATTCATAGCAACAGGATGGAGTGATCTGATTAGCACTCCTCTTCTTTATTAAGTAATCTCTTAGATCTGTTGGAGGGGGATCAAAGAGATTAGCCTCGGGTTTTCGAGAGCTTTTCAGCTTCTGAGAGTCATCCTTGTGTTTTAATTTTGAAATACAGGGTTGAGAAACGCTGAGCTCACGTTCCGTAGAAAGACGTGGCTCCCACGTTTTGGCTTTGAAACGCGAGTCTCGTGCCTCTACTGAGAAGAGACGCGAACCTCACGTTGCTGATTGTCGTATCTGGCTAGCGACATTTGGGAAACGCGGACATTCTGAGTCCTGTGTTCTGTTGTAGAGACGTGGGTCTCGTGTCTCTGAGAAGAGGAATGGACCTTGCACTGCTGAATGTTACGTTTAAGAGGTGAAGTCTCAGAAACGCAAGCCTTTTGGGCTTCGCGTTTTGGCCTCCATTCGCGGACTTCGCGTGTCTGACGTAACTCGGAAGAGACGCTGGCTGAAATCACCTAGAGGGGGGTGAATAGGTGATAATGCTAAAATCCAGTGAACTTAATGCGGAATTTAAAACTTAATTGCAATTACACTAAATGAGTGATGCACACACAACCAAGCCAAGCATATAAGTATGAATGATCAATATGAAAATGATGCAAGGCACAAAGTAAAGAGAGAGAGTAAGAGTCAATGGATCAAGCGCAAACAACAAGATTTGTTTCGAGGTTCGAGCACCCAGCTCTACGTCCCCGCCTTCACCCAGAAGGATTTCAACTCCACTAGCTTGTCCACACATGACTCCCACAAAGAGAACCTCCACCGAGGATTTGGGGCAATACAATCACAAGGAGTACCCAACTCCTCTCTTTACAACCACAACCTCCTTCTAGAGGCAAAGCACCTTGCCAACAAACAATCACCTCACAACTTGAGGGACAAGCACAAAGCTACACAAGGATCACCTCACCACTTGAGGGATACAACCCAAATGCACAACCTCCTCAACACAATGAGGGAAAGGCACAAAGCCAAGCAAAGATTGGGTTTACAACTTGGTGATCAAAAGACCACAAACAATCTCTTTTCCCACACAAAGATCTATAGAATAAGATAGTAGATGTAGCTCAAGTGTGGAGAAAACCAAAGGAATGGAAATAAAAAACTCAAAGAAAATCCTTGGGAAAACTAGAAACCAAGATGAAGAAGTTTAATCAAACACTTTTCCCAAAAACCCTTTTCTTTGATTTTCCAAACCCTAGCAAAAACACTAAATAGATTGTTCAATTAAAGCCCCAAAAATTTCTTTTGATTGCTGTGAAAACACTAGAGAAAGCTCAGAAAATTCGTCCAAAAATTCTTAGAGAAAACCTCTTTCCAATGGGGTATTTATAGCCCCCAGAAAATTATAGCCGTTGTCAGCTGAAACTGCCAAAAATGAACTACCGGTCGACCGGTCGGTCGACCAGCCAACGGTCACATTTGACCGCTGGCAGCTACCGGTCGACCGGGCGGTCGACCGGACCCAGATACAGAGAGCAACAGCTCTCTGTCCGGTCGATCGCTCGGTCGACCGGGGGCAACCCGAGAGCAACCTGCTCTCAGTCGGTCGACCGTGTGGTCGACCGGCTTATGGGTAAGTCAGCGTGCACGTATCCGTGGACGTCGGTCGACCGCTACGGTCGACCGCTACTTGGTACGGTCGACCGTCCGGTCGACCGACCTAGCCTGGCAGAGGCAGTTCTGATCAGAAAAACATGATTTTTAATTCTAAAAATTTCTTAAAATCTCTAAAATCACACAAAAATAGTTTTATCATTTTACATTGAAATATAAACTTGTGTTAAAAATTTCAACACAAATTTCAAACAATATGGACCATTTTTGTGTTATAGAAATTTTGCCAAAAACTAAAAACCGTATTTTCTAAAACTTGGATTTTTGAATAGAAAATACATTTTGTCCAAAACTCATCCAAATACAAAAACATGATATTTAAACACTTTGAAGCATGTTGTATATGGATAGAAATCCAATATACAAGAAACATATATATATATATCCATGTTTTTGACTTTAATTCCAAAAATATGTTTTGTTAGAAATATCAAAACATAAAACACATGAAATAGACTATCAAGCTAAGTTTGTTTAAGTAGTTGAAGCATGCATGTATATAGAACAAATCTAATATACATTAAACCATGTAAACTTGTTTTGATATAATATCTATTCATTCAAATCAAGATCGGTTAAACCAAAAACGAAAACCAAAACATGAACGTGTGTGTTGTCAACTTGAGCATATCATACTATTCTAATCTTTACAATTTGGATCTAAACACAAAACTAAACTATGGTACCGATGTCTTCTTGTAGAGCGCCGTCTCCAAGCCGACTCGATCCAAAACTCCGTGATCCACCGAGCTTGACTCCAATGAGTGCTATAAATGATCTTGACGCTCGGGCTCTTGAATCACCATGTGAAAGCTTCCAAACCATCTTGTTGAATCTAATCTCCTACTAATATCTTGATTAATGATCTAAAACTAAAATCACAATATAATTAGTACACATAACTACATGAGTTAACCATCATCAAAACTAGAGTGGAAGGCCTTTGGGCCAACAATCTCCCCCTTTTTGATGATGACAAAACTCATGGAGTTATATATGCATGGATTAAAGTTAAGCTTCAAGGAAGCTCCCCCTTAACTCATGTATAGGAAGAAACATAATAAATATGCAATGAAGGCTCATAAACAAGCATGAAACACATATAATTATTGTTTATTGTGATGCATGAACATAAATCCTTTTTCTAAAACATAATGCTCTTGATACCAAATAAAAACATGTTCTTTACATAAAGCTCTTGATATCAACAAATAAACGAGAAATGCTCTTGATACCAATTAAACAACAAACTAATAATTAAACAAACTATGTTTCTAGATAAACAAAACATGCATATAAAAACATGCATATAAACTCAAAATAATTCCCCCTTTTTGTCAATCATCAACAAGGGGTGGAATAAAACAAAATATGTTCTCCCCCTTTTTTTTTAAAATGTAAGTCAATAAGGGGTGCACTCAAATATGATACCAATTAAAATATGTCAATGTAGAACATTTTGATACCAATTGAAAGGAAACATAAAAACATTTAAAAATTGATACCAATTGAAAGTAAATAAAGGCATTGATACCAATTGTGAGAAAACAAATAAACTCTTGATACTAATTGAAAATGTTCAAATAAACATCTTGATGCCAATTGTAAGAATTTGTCATTTAGAACATATGATACCAAAATAAGATAAACATTCATATTTTTTTAATCATTTTATATCATGAAGTATGGGAGTGGAATACAAAACCAATGGTAAACAAAATACCAATTGAAATATGAAATACGAGTTTTCTCTCCCTTTATAAAATACCAACTAAAACGAAGCAAAAGCTTGTATTAAGATATCAATTGAAAAACTAATCAATTGAAACATGATAATCATAAAAACTCAAGCTTTAGCATAAACAAAATTTGTGCTCCAAGATATAGGGATATAATAAGCACAAACAAAATATATATATGTATGAAAAGTTAGATACCAATCGAAATTGATACTATTTGAAATATAAGCATACATACATAAAACATATATGAGTATACAAGAAATGTCAATACAGATACCAATTGAAAAAAATTCAATGATACCAATTGAAACAACAATAATATCAAATGTATATCTCATATTACCTATCCTCCCAATCATGTTCAAGTTTAAAATGATTTCCACTATGAAGCATACATGAGCATGATCTCCCAACCAACCGCCCGTGGAAGGTAGGGGTTTTCAAAAATAGGTTTGAAAATGTAGTATGTTTGAAAATATCTACCATAGTGAAGAATACGAACTAGTTAAATGGAAAAACTTTTAAACTAGTACGAAATCCTTCAAGTAGGAATAAAACAAAATTATTTTTTCATGAAACACATGTATATCACATGATCACTAAACACTCAAAGTATATAAAGCCCATATCATACTCATGAAAACAAAATCATGAGAAAACTAATAAAGTGAGTGAACAAGTGTTATGTGACACATATCAACATGAAAATATTCAATTAAGCTCAATTGAAATTCCTTTAAACATGAAAACATGAAACACCGATTTCTTCAAGGCATATGTATGTCAAGTATAAACTAAAGTATACATACATATCCAAAACATAACGAGTCCACAAATGTATATGCATTAAGGCACGTGGCTCAAAGGATGTATATGTATAATCAATAGTTTAGACAAGATGGACATATACATGAAGTTAAAACACATATCATAAAAACATATCCAAAATGGGAATACAAGTTTAAAATGCACGAATCATCAAAACTAGACTATACTAGAACATCTAATGGGTACAAATAGGCACTCAAGCACAAACATATATAAAGATTTATTTGTGGCCCACTATATGTACAACTATAAATTCTAGTCTTAATGAAAACTAACATCTAAACGTATATCCAAAACATGAGGCATAAAACTAGAAATAAATCAACATGATAAACATAAAACGATCATTATATAAATCACATGTTATTAGAATTATGAAATACATAATAGCCAAACAATGGTGAGAACACAATCAATAAATAGTCCATATTAAACAAGCGTGATCTCAAAAGCTAAACATGCATGTCAATGATCTAATAATCAAGGCATTTAACATACTAATCAAAACATGAATCATCAAAACAAAAATCATAAACATCCATATGATCATTATGTATATGCATGTGCATTAGATCTAGGGCATACATATTAGTTTAAACAAGGTGAGAACACTAAATATAGATCCATATAAAACATGGGTGTCTCAAGTAACTAAACATGTATAACACTAATCTAATCAAGATGACATAAGCATAATGAACAATAAAACATGACATGCTATAAATAGATGAACATGAAAAGCATGTAACTATAAATGGGAGTTAGAGATAGATACCAAAACCGATAAAGGCACCTCTCTAGTTCTCCAAACCAATGGTGGTCCTCTCCACCAAACTCCCTTGAAAGTGATGCATCCAAATTGTTTTCTTTAAGCACGGAACGCATCCACTTCAAGGCACCAACACTCTCACGTTATGCGAGAGCCCACTCCTACATCAAAAATCAAAGGGGTGATCTTTGGTACCCATTTTCTTTTGGGTCCACGGGACTTAGTGTCTTTCCTAACCCAAACAAAATTATTTGCTAAATTTTCATCATGTATAGGATCATAACAAAATCTAGCAAGGTGGCCCTTACGACCACAATGTGTACAAGTGTACACATGAGCATACATGTGATGTTTGTGACCGTGATGAGCATGTGTATGCCGTGGAGGGTGTGCATGTAAAGATGGAACTTGTTTCTTACGAACCAATGTTTCTAAACGTGTATAATTTAAAGCACATTGGCTCAAAATGGAGCCCAAACAATCTACACTTTTCTTCAAAATATTTATATCATTTTCAATACAAGAAGATAAAGTGTAGCATGCAATAGGTGTGCAAGGTGAAGCTACACTAGCATGACAAACATGAGAATCTATATCAATTTTAAAGATTCATTTTTCTTTAAAACAAAATCCAATTCTTTTGTAATGAATTCAATTTCATTTTTCAATGAAAGGTTATCTTTTAAAACAAAATCTAATTTAGAAGATAAAACCTCATTGTTTTTCACAACATCATCACAATCATTTTTGCTTTTCAAAAATTCATTTTCCTTTAAGACAAGGTCTAGTTGAGATCTTAGTGAGTCACGTTCACTAGTAATCTCTTCCTTCTCTTGCAAAACTAATTCAAAAGTTGAGCACAAATCCTTCATTTCTTCTTTTAATTCAAAATATTTCTTTTTCAAAAGGTCATGTTTTTCCACAAAATTTTCAAGCTTTGAGGCAAGTTCTACATTTAAATTTTGAACTTCAAAACACCCATAGCAATATGAACTAGAGCTATCATCTAGTTGAGAATCCGATTGTACCTCAAGGCTCTCGGACTTGTCTCTCCTAGATCTTCTCAACTTGTTGATAATCCTTGGTAGCTCGGGAGAAGTCAATATGCTCCAAACTGCAAAAGCCGAATCATAATGATCAAACACATAAAAAGATCTTCATTAAGAGATGCTCTAAGTGTTTTGAGGGCTAATGCGTTTGCCTTTCTATGCTTGCTAGCATTTGGGTAGGATTCTTGAGCAGTGACTTGATAAACTAGATGTCCTAGGCTTTTTAAATGACTACTCATCTTGGCCTTCCAAATATCATGTCTATAAAAATCAAACATAGGAGGGCTATCCATGAGTGCAACTATATGTGTGCAAATGAAATGCAAATGAAGATTAGCAAACCAAGATCTCACTCCTAGGTCGTTAAACCTAAATATCAGGAGCGTAGGCTCTGATACCAATTAAATCACCTAGAGGGGGGGGGGGAATAGGTGATAATGCTAATCTAGTGAACTTAATGCGGAATTAAAACTTAACTACAATTACACTAAATGAGTGATGCACACACAACCAAGCCAAGCATATAAGTATGAATGATCAATATGAAAATGATGCAAGGCACAAAGTAAAGAGAGAGAGAGAGTAGGGTCAATGGATCAAGCGCAAACAACAAGATTTGTTTCGAGGTTCGAGCACCCAGCTCTACGTCCCCGCCTTCACCCAGAAGGATTTCAACTCCACTAGCTTGTCCACACAGGACTCCCACAAAGGGAACCTCCACCGAGGATTTGGGGCAATACAATCACAAGGAGTACCCAACTCCTCTCTTTACAACCACAACCTCCTTCTAGAGGCAAAGCACCTAGCCAACAAACAATCACCTCACAACTTGAGGGACAAGCACAAAGCTACACAAGGATCATCTCACCACTTGAGGGATACAACCCAAATGCACAACCTCCTCAACACAATGAGGGAAGGCACAAAGCCAAGCAAAGATTGGGTTTACAACTTGGTGATCAAAAGACCACAAACAATCTCTTTTCCCACACAAAGATCCTATAGATAAGATAGTAGATGTAGCTCAGTGTGGAGAAAACCAAAGGAATGGAAATCAAAAACTCAAAGAAAATCCTTGGAAAAACTAGAAACAAGATGAAGAAGTTTAATCAAACACTTTTCCCAAAAACCCTTTTCTTTGATTTTCCAAACCCTACCAAAACACCAAATAGATTGTTCAATTAAAGCCCAAAAACTTCTTTTGATTGCTGTGAAAACACTAGAGAAAGCTCAGAAAATTCGTCCAAAAATTCTTAGAGAAAACCTCTTTCCAATGGGGTATTTATAGCCCCCAGAAAATTATAGCCGTTGGCAGCTGAAACTGCCAAAAATGAACTACCGGTCGACCGGTCGTCGACCGGCCAACGGTCACATTTGACCGCTGGCAGCTACCGGTCGACCGGGCGGTCGACCGGACCCAGATACAGAGAGCAACAGCTCTCTGTTCGGTCGACCGCTCGGTCGACCGGGGCAACCCGAGAGCAACCTGCTCTCAGTCGGTCGACCGTGCGGTCGACTAGCTTATGGGTAAGCCAGCGTGCACGTATCCGTGCACGTCGGTCGACCGCTACGGTCGATCGGCTACTTGGTACGGTCGACCGTCCGGTCGACCACCTATCCTGGCAGAGGCAGTTCTGATCAGAAAAACATGTTATTTTTAATTCTAAAAATTCCCTTAAAATCTCTAAAATTACACAAAAATAGTTTTATCATTTTACATTGAAATATAAACTTGTGTTAAAAATTTCAACACAAATTTCAAACAATATGGACCATTTTTGTGTTATAGAAATTTTGCCAAAACCAAAAACCGTATTTTCTAAAACTTAGATTTTTGAATAAAAAATACGTTTTGTCCAAACTCATCCAAATATAAAACATGATATTTAAACACTTTGAAGCATGTTGTATATGGATAGAAATCCAATATACAAGAAACATATATATATATATATATCCATGTTTTTGACTTTAATTCCAAAAATATGTTTTTGTTAGAAATACCAAAACATAAAACACATGAAATACTATCAAGCTAAGTTTGTTTAAGTAGTTGAAGCATGCATGTATATAGAACAAATCTAATATACATTAAACCATGTAAACTTGGTTTGATATAATATCTATTCATGCAAACCAAGATCGGTTAAACCAAAAACCGAAAATCAAAACATGAAACATGTGTGTTGTGAACTTGAGCATATCATACTATTCTAATCTTTACAATTTGGATCTAAACACAAAACTAATATGGTACCATGTCTTCTTGTAGAGCGCCGTCTCCAAGCCGACTCGATCCAAAACTCCGTGATCCACCGAGCTTGACTCCAATAAGTGCTATAAATGATCTTGACGCTCGGGCTCTTGAATCACCATGTGAAAGCTTCCAAACCATCTTGTTGAAGCTAATTACCTACTAATATCTTGATTAATGATCTGAAACTAAAATCACAAGATAATTAGTACACATAACTACATGAGTTAATCATCATCAAAACTAGAGTGGAAGGCCTTTGGGCCAACACGGGCTGAGCCTCGCATTTTGTATCTGTTGGACAGATAGTTGTTCCAGCTTCTTGTGTCTGTAGTTGACGCGCGCGTCGCCTCTATCGACGTTCGGCGTTTCGGTTACGCCGTACGGGTTGTTATGAACCCCTGGTAACCAGGAGCTGAGGAAGAGGGCGGGTGTGGCTGGTTTAACCATCAACAACGCTGGCCTCGCGGGTCTCGTGAGAGACGTTGACGCGGGCGTTACGTGTGGTACGTCTAGCCCTGATGCTCTCTGCACAGACCACGTTTGGAGAAGCCTCCGAAGAGATCCAGGAGCGGATCTCCGAAGAGACCTTATGGTACTGCCGTGCCTTTGGGCTTTAGAGCCAGAAGAGAGGAACTCTTCGTACTTTGCCTGGTCAAATTTCACGACAAGCGATTCGACCATTCTTCCCATGCAGGTGACGTCATCTTGCGCCACAACTTGCTCATCAGTAGAGAAAGTAGTTCCAGCGGATTCGCCATCTCTTGTTTGATCCGGAAAAATTTAGAGGATCGTAATAAAATTTTCTTGAATCAATGAAAGATTACAACAATCTCAAACAATCCCGATTATAAGACAGAGAAGATATTCAAGCTCAAATCTTCTCTTTGTTAAATGTTGGGTTCTTGATGTGGCGGTGGAAAGTGAATCTTGTTTTTCGTTGACCGGGTGAACGTCACAGTCTTCTGGGAATCTTCTCTTCAGACTATGGATGGAGTAACACAGCTCCTGTCCAATAAAATCTCAAAGAGACTTGAGGTAAGAACAAACTTGTACTCAGCAAGTTGTTAGAAGAGTTTAACTCTTTTGTATTCCTCAGCTAGAGATTCTGGTTTTTCCAAGACTTGCGACCAAAATTTCTGACCCATCTTCAGTAGCAGACTGAACTATTTATAGGGGTTTCAGGAGTAAAATTGTCCCCTAAAAACCCTCCATAATGGGGGTTAACTCTCCTCATTACATGGGTAGTAATTGACCCAGTAATGAGGACGGTTATAGCTGTAACACAGAGCTTCTCTGTAGTCAGAACGCGGACTTCGAGCCTCGCGTTTCAGATACCGACTCCGAACCTTGCTAGACGAGGGTTTCAGACTCTGCCAGACGTGGGCTTCAGGCTCTGCATCTTGAGACTACAGTGATGCCAAGTCGCGGGCTTCAGGCTCTGCGACTTGAGACTGTAGTGATATCGAGACGCGGGTTTCGACCCTCGCGTATTGGTACTGTACTGATGTAAGGACGCGGGCTTCGAGTCGCGTCTTGGTTACTACAGTGCAGCTGGGACGCGGGCTTCGACCCTCGCGTCTTGGTACTGTACTGATGTTTAGGCTCAGGCTTCATGCTCTGCGCCTTGGCATTACGTAAATGACTATGATTAGCCTCGCGTCTGAGTATAGACTCTATTCTCTGATGACTTGTCTTCAGTGATTTTTAGACAGTCTAAATATAAATACAATTTGTCTGTATTTAGTCGTTGATAACACAAAACATATGGTATATACATAATGGCTTCCTTGTTTGGATTATTTCGCTCGATGTATCAATTTTTGTGTTATTGATTACTAAACTAGACATAAGTGGAACTTCGGGAATGAAATTTTAATTTGGTGGGGTGAATGTAACACCCTGAAAATATTTAACTTTTATTTCGCATTTAATTCATGTTCTAATTTGTGGATATACATATAAATGTATATGTATATTATTCGATATGGACTTAATGTTTGGATGAGAGTATATTTGTATATATACATATGTATGTGCATGTGATGGGAGTTGGTTGAAGTGATCGTCTATATGAGTATATGTATATTGTTTAGTGATTGTGTGCATTGATACACAGACCAGCCGACTAATTTCCAGAGTAGTTGACTAGTGAGAAGATCAGAAGAGGTGTATTTGGTGTTTGGATCCAGCCTAGTCGACTAGTGCATGGGACCAGTCATAGTCGACTACTGTCTTGTGTCAGAAACTAACATAAACTAAGTAGTGTGAGACAAGTCAACTAATATTTCTTACTAGTCGACTAATAGATGTTGACTGAGAAAGTAAAGAGAGAGGTGTTGTGCACAATAAATCTAAATACACGAATAATGTTAGAGGAGTTAAGATAAAATTATGACACAAGTTCATTTATATATTTTGTGTATTTTCATGTTTCCAAAAAGCTTAAGAAACTTTGTAACCTCAAACATACATTGAATGGTTTAGCTATATAAATAGTTTTTTAGTTTCAGTCTTCATGACTCATGCAATTGATCAATTATATATGTCAAAAATCTAAAATCTAATATCAAATTTAGATTTTAACTTTTGGAAATTATACGGAATATGTAAATTGTCAATTTACTAAATTTCAAAGTTACTTATTTTTCACGAAAAATATTACTGAAGTAGAGTTAAATTATACAAAAAAGTTAGAGAAAAATGATTTATTACTAAAAATATATCACAAGGTTATTAGAAAAAGAGTAATAAATGCAAATTTATTTCAATGGATTTTCAATATATATATATATATATATATATATATATATATATTATATTAAAGTGACAAATGATGAATAAAGAAAAAATACACACGAGAAAAACAAAAATGAAAAAAAGTATTTTTCACATGCTTCTTTCACTTCTCTTCTGCATCAGCATCCATTTATTCTCCCTATTTAGTTTCAAATCTAGATTTAGTTTCTCAAGGTGTTCATCACCTTGCCAATTCCTCAAGCTTCGAAGTCATTTAGAAAATATTTTTTCTTTTAGAAGTATTTCTTTTTTTTTTTCAATTTCATTAGTTATTGCACCCAAAAATCTAGTTTCTATTATTAGAGAAGAGAAAAAATCTTAAATTTTATTAGATGTCTGTGTTATTTATTTATTTTTTTCTATTTCATTGCACCCAAGAAATCTAGTTTCTATTACTAGAGAATAGAAAAAATAATTAATTTTATTGGATGTCGTGTTTTATTTTTTTTTACAATTTCATTAGTTATTGCACTCAAGAAATCTAGTTTTTATTACCAGAGAAGAGAAACAATATCAATTTTATTAGATATCAGCGTTCATTTTTACAAATTGTACGAGAGTAAGAGTTATTTAAGTTTTTTTGTTTGTACTTTCGCCTTCAGCCTTTAATTAAAAAAAGAAAAAAAAAAGAAAAAAAGAGAAAAAGAAGAGGAATAAACTGTATGCTTGTAAGTGGGCCAAAGCCTGTTTAGTTCATCATAAAAGCCCGGATGCTAAATGTGATTTCAGGAAAAAAAAAATTGGGATTCTGACTAGGATTCTCGACGCCAGATTGTAATATTAAGTTATTATTTTTATTATTATTGATAACTGCTTAATTATTAAGCAAGGTCAAATGACCGTTGTCATCGTTCTTAATTATTAAGCAAGGTCAAATGACCATTGCCATCGGCCTCTCTATATATATGCCCGAAAAGCGAATGTTCAGCATTTTAACTCATTTCCGTCTCCTCTCCGTTAGATGCTCTCCCTCCCTTACCTCATTCTCTCGCTTACTCGCCATGCCGACCCCCTAAACCCTAACCTTCTCACTAAAACCCTAATTTCTATCTAAAGGAGGAAGAAGATCCGATTTCAGATGCTAATTTCGGTTCGAAAACCCTAGTTTCTTGAGGATCGGCCCTAATTTCTGCTCGAAACCATTTGTTCTCGAGGATCTGGTGCTTGAGCTCCTTCTAGGGTATGGTGAGTTCTATTATCTAATAATCCCTTTTTACCCCGAAAAGGGTTGGTTTCAAAACCCTAGTTCTTGATTTGTTCTTTTTTATTTGTATTTTTTAATGATATCTGGCATTAACTCCAGAAACGCTGCATGTAGTGTGTTTCTTGTGAAAATTGCTAAAAAAGATATCATCTTTGAGTATGATTTTGACCGCATTGTTAATGTAGTGCACTTGTTTTTCTTTTGTAATGATTTTTTGCACAAACTGTAGAAACGCTGCATGTAAGTATTTCTCGTTGAAAATTGCTGGAAAATATCTCGTATTTTAGTATGTTTTTAACCGCATTGTCAGTGTAGTAGGATTGATCAATAGTTTTCAGGTACGTATGATATTATTTGTTATACATGTTCCTGTTTTGGGGGAGAAAGGCTTTCAAGAATTAGGGTATCTGTTGATTTTGTTACATATACCGTTCACTTTTTTATTGTCTTAGTTCTTGCGTTGTCCAGTTTTTGTTAACAAATTTTGAAGATTGACCATATTGTTTTTTTGATTGATATGCGATCTCGTTGGATTTTCCTAACTTTATAACATGACAAAAAATTTGGCCTTCTTTGCGCAATTTAGTTACTTGAGTTCATTGTACTAGCAAATAAAGACCTCCTTACCTTCATGCTTCCTTGCCTCCCCTTCTGAGTTTATTTCTTGTCTTAAATAAATAAAAGTTGTATGTCTGATTGGTGCTTCTTGAATCCCTTATATAATTCAATGTCATTGTTAATGCATACAGTAACAAATCTTCATTTCTTGTTCAGATAGGAAAGTCCATATATTTCCTCATCTAGAAGGCTTTTGGTTTCCTTAATGTTTGATGGCTAATTGCTGGGAAGTCTTTTAGTTGTTTTTTCTCGTTGGCCACCCTTCACCTGTTACTGCCCTAATATGTTATATGTTCTCTCTTTGGATGGAAGCTAAGCCACTAATTGATGCAGCAATGTCTGTAACAGAGAAGAAATTGAATGCGACTCATGGTATGATCGTTATAACCAGTGCTTTATGTTATTCTGCTTTTCTTAATGAATCTGGCTATACAATTGAATGCATCAATTCTCTTTTGAGATCATATAATCAAGATGTCAACGAAAATGACTACTAAAGCGAAGACAGCTCCAAGACATCTGGTAAGCAGTGTATATGATATTTTTGGTTTTTTGTACTGGAGACCTCAACGACAGAGAGCTGTTGAAGTTACCTTTTTTTATGGCAGATTAGAATTTAGAAGCCATCCCATTGATCCTCAGTAGAAACAAGGCCCAGCGCGTCATGGATTCCAGAGCATCAATTAGACAGGTGAGATAGATGTGTGCAGTTCTTGTCTTGATCTGTTATTCTCTTGTTTTGGGATTCTTCTAATTTTGATCAAACCCGTTGTAATAACCATGCTTTATTATATAGGGTTTACTTGAATAGAAAAGATCAGATCTGCGTGGAAATTAGTTTCCATTGAAACTAATGTTGCAAGGAGGGCTGATGTCATGCCTATTTGCAATATGGCGGTCAATTGGAACAAGCCAAGATTTGTTAGATTCCTTCTGATGTATTCTTTATATTGCGATAATATTTGTATACCTAGTCAGTATATTATTATTGACGCATATATATCTCTATGTATTTTACTGTTTGATGGAATTTTTTCTGATGCTCTTACTTGGGAGAAGACTCTTGTTTGGGGAGAAAGGGCTTTCAAGAACTAGGGGGTTTTCTGTTGATTTTATTACATGCACCATGAGATTCACTATGCAGTTCTTAGGAGTTATGAATCTTATGATTGATACATGATCTTGTCCGATTTTAGTACTGTTATTATGTGATAGATAATAAAATATTAGGATTCTAGTTGCCATATGGTGTAGTTTTATGCTTATATCTATAACATTTTGAAATGGCTCTCTCTCTCTCTCTCTCTCTCTCTCTCTCTGTGTGTGTGTGTGTGTGTGTGTGTAGATGTTATTTATTGTGACTTACCTCAAATTAGTTACATGGATTCACTATAAATTTCAACTGACCTGGTTAATTACATAAAAAAGGATCACGTATTAGTATCACTTGGCATCTCTGGCACTAGACTGCAAATTTTGTATGGTAATACTGATATGGAATAGCTAATATGAAGCTTTATACCTTCATGTTTCCCTCTCCCTTTGAGTTTCTTTTCTTTGAGAAATAATGGATGATCTGTTTTATTAATGTCTAATGGCTTATCGCTGTGACTTGTTTCAGTTGATATTTTTCCTCTGCCGCCTATCATCCATTACTTTTATTCTGTTTTCCTAATATGTTAAAAGTTTTCCCCCAGATTGCAGCTAAGAAACTATGGATGCAACAATTTGTGTCAACCAAGAAGAAAATGGACTTGACTCTCGGTATGATCGTTTTAACCTGTGCATGTTATTCTATATTCCATGTGAAGCTGGCTATAAAATTGAACGCTTCAATTTTCTTTTTAAGATGATACAATCAAGATGTCAACAAAAACAACTACCAAAGAGAAAAAAAAACCTCAAGACATCTGGTAAGAAATGTATATGATATTTCTGTTTCTTGTATTAGGAACCTCTACGACATGGACCTGTTGAAGTTAATTTTTTTTATTACAGTTTAAAGCCATCATGGATGGACTTTGCTTCTCAGCGTGGCCACATGATCCAGAGTTTTATGGATTCTAGAGCATCAATTAGACAGACGGTGTATGCATGTTGTCTTGATTGGTTATTCTCTCGTTTTTGTGATTCTTCTTATCATGCTCAAATTCTTTGTAGCAGCCATGCTTTGTTTATAGGGTTTGCTTTTTCATGGAAGATCAGAGCATGAGGGCTACAGGATCAGAGGGAATTTAGGTAAACAATGCTGCAATGTGGACTGCTGTCCTACTCACAATTTGGGGTCAACAGGAACAAGCTAAGGTATGTTATATTCTTTTGTTGTATTCTCTATATTGAGATAATATTTTGCTTGCCTAGTAAGTATAATGATTATTAATGCACAGATCTACCTCTATAGGAGAACCCCTGTATTTTATTGTTTGATGGAATTTCTACTGGCGCCTGTTACTCGGGGGGACAGGGCTAAAGGGGTTTTCATCAGTATGTGTTTCTGTTGATTTTATTACATGCAACGTTGACTTTTTCCTAAGTTTGGTTGTACAGTTCTTAGGAGTTGGGCTTGATATATGATCTTGTCAGATTTTAGTATATTTATTATATAACAGAAAATTATTTAAATATCAGGATTCTAGTCCCCAAAGTGGTTCTCTCTCTGTAAATACTATACTGTTTCTGGTGACTTACCTCAGATAGTTACATGGATTTACTGTAAACTTCATCCAACCTGTTAATTACATAAAGAAGGATCACACATTAGTACCACAGGGCCTCTCTATTACTAGATTGAAGGTTTGTAATGTATTGTTGAGCAAATGTGAAGTTTTATATCTTTATGTTCTCCTCTTTTTTTTCTTTCTCGTCTTTTAGATAATCTGTATATCTTACTAGGTTTCCTAATTCTATGGCACAGTTCAATGTACATTGCGAGAATATTGATTTGGTAAGAGGTAATGAGTTTAGTGGCTTATAACTCTATAGTCCTATTGGTTTCCTGAATTTGATTTTTCATCTTTTCTTGGTTTTTGAGCTTCTACGCTGGTTGATTGATCTGTTTCGGTTGTTGGTTGTTGTACAAATCCAATAAATTTGTGTTATGCAACTTACACTTTGAGACCCTAGTGCAAGTGGTGCACTAGGACAAGTTTCTCAACATTCTCTCTCTCTCTCTCTCTCTCTCTCTCTCTCTCTCTCTCTCTCTCTCTCTGTGTGTGTGTGTGTGTGTGTGTGTGTGTGTGTGTTTTTATTTTTCGACAGTAAGTTTTTTGGGTTTTTTGGGTTCTGCTGGGCATAAGGATAATAAGGGACCTCCGTGTTTTGTTTCTTATAGTACAAATCCATCCATGAGTTGCTTAGCATAGGCAATGTCAAAAGTTCATGTAATATTTCCTTTTTATACTTCTATTTCCATTGGGCAGAGGAGAGGGTTGTGGCATACTTCATTCTTTTGTCTAACATCGCAAGTTGTTGAATGCATTGAATTAATAGAAAGCAGAAGGTACAAATACAATGACCGTTGAAAGATAAGTAGAAAGCTGACTAACTCAATTTCTTTACTGACCCATCTGTCAATATGCTTCAACTTATGATCTTGACGGAAGAATAGTTTTGCTGCAATGTATGAAATTGAGCCTATCATTGAGAGGACAATTTGTCCCTAAAGAATCGGGTGAAGTGTATGATTGAACTAGGAGGTGGCAATGTGCCAAGTTGGAAACATCCTTCAGAAAATGGAGGTTTAATAGGCTATCCAGTTATTTATTTCCTATAAATGGATGAGGAATCTTTATTCTTTGATAACTTTTTTAACAATTAACTATTAAATATTTGACACCTAATAATAAGGTTGCAAATTAGAAATTCAATATCCATATAAATGCTCTTGTTCAATTACCTTATGGTTTCAGAAGTTTCGAAATTTTATTTTTATTATTTCTTTTTTCAACTATAGATTCCAATGTGCAATTTCTATACGATATGAATGTCTTGGATTAATGTCCATTTACTTCTACAATTTAAACAGCAGGGCAGGTTCCTTTACTGCGCACATGACATTTTTTTATTATGTTGTATATTATATTATCTTCCTGCAATTCATTATTTTCTTTATTACTTGTTATTCGTTTGTTGATTGGGCCATTGTGTACAATAGTGTACAAACAGGAAAATTCTTCAACCTATCTGGATTTGGATGTCAAGCTCACCTAGTGAACCATCTATGAAGTCATGAAGTTCTCGGTTAATGTTGGTGAGTGTCATTTTCAGTATCTTTTTATCTATTATTTGTGTGCAATATGGTAAAGGATACAACTGGCTTAGTTTGGCCTTGACTAACCTTTTGAGGAATTACTCTAATATGAATCTTCTTGTTCCAAATTATCACCATGCTTGATCAAATATATGTGATCTTTTTGATCTTTTCTCGGTAAATGTTGGTGAGTGTCATTTTCAGTATCTTTTTATCTATTATTTGTGTGCAATATGGTAAAGGATACGGCTGGCTTAGTTTGGCCTTGACTAACATTTTAAGGAATTACTTTAATATGAATCTTCTTGTTCCAAATTATCATCATGCTTGATCAAATATATGTGATTCTTTTGTTCTTTTCAGTATGCATGGAAATGTCAAAGCTTGTCAACAATGATCTTAAAGGATTGAGTTAATTTTCACTTGTCGACAAATTTCTATGAAGACCCTCCTTGATTGCTGCTTATACAAGAAAATGCTTTCAAGTATACTGTTACACTCCTTTTATTGTAGTTAGTTGGTCATGTTGTTCTTTTGTTTCCTTAGAAACTAGTATGCTCATGCTGATTCTGGGGATGAGTTATTACAAGTATAGTGTATATAATATATGTTTTCCTGAATAAACTTAGTTGAACAAATACATCTTTTAAGGTTCACATGTGATGAGATTACTTGATAATATTGAACACCCTTAATTTTTTAAACTGTTTGTTCGAACTGTTAGGCTTTTATCTTTGCAATATTTGGAATCTCTCATTTGAGTTAGTCAGCTTTTCATGTGTGTGATACTATAGTTCTAGTCGGAGTATGGGTGATAGAAATCACAATGATATCCCAAATCAACTTTGCCAATTATTTTCTCAAATTGTGTTGATATGCTTAAATGGTCACTCAAAACTTACATGAAATTCCATGACTTTGAATAGTATTTATGACTTATGCAACTTTGAAAATATCATGAAAGTTTTTTCTGTCAAAGTAGGAGTAAACTGCATTATATTTATGCATAGTATGACAAAATGTAAGATAATTTCAAAGGCTTACTTTATATCTAAATCTCATTGGAAGTAATCTCAGACTCGCAGAACTTTGAATACTAGTAATATCTTACACAATACTTTCTAAATTGACCAAATTTTATTGAAAATACTTTCTAAATAGATACTTTGAATGTTAACATTTACAAATAATTTTTCAAACTTGATATTTGAAGCTTTTTGAAATCTTCCATATTTTTTAATAGTATAGTATTTTCAGCTAAGTCCTTTTGGATTTAAAATTTTAAATCTCTATAGTTATTTTTGTTTTTCGTATTAGAGACTTCTATGGCTGGGAACTGTTTAAGTCACTCTTTTATTTCAGATTAGAAGCCATCCCAAATGGACTTTCTTCTCAGTGTAGAAACAAGGTCCAGCGCTTCATGGATTCCAGAACATCAAGTAGATAGGTGAGATAGATAGTATTCAGTTCTTGTCTTGATCAGTTATTCTCTTCTTATTGGGATTCTTCTAATCATGTTCAAACTCTTTCTAACAACCCTGCTCTATTATATATGGTGTATCTTGAAAAAAAAGATCAGATGTGAATATGAATCAGTTTCCATTAACAACTAATACTGCAAGGAGTTTCCATTAATCTGTAGTTGCCCTTCTCCGGCCTGGGAAAAGAAGCGAACTCTAGAAGTGGGGCGCTTTTTTTTTTTCATGGTCGCGGCTGTTGTATTGTAGTAGGTCGGGGGAATCCCTCGCTTCTACGACAGCTCCGCTTCCTCGTCTTGCTTGCTTCTCTCGCGCTTGCTTGCGCGAAGGCGTCAGAGTCCTTTTTGCGGGGTCCAAAAGCTTTCATCAAAGCGAAAGATCTGATCCAACGGGAACCCCGCGTATTGAGCGCAGATGATATGTGGCTCCCTGGCGCGATCAAGTAATGCCATAAAAGGCTTATATTTGGCCCGTCATATAAAGATCGAATAGATATGGATAGACAGACATTCCATTCATTCACGAAATGGCTCGTCGATCCAAATGAATCATTCGTCATGGTCTCTCTCTCTCCGCCCCCGCCCCGAAACTGACCCACGACACAGCGCCCATTCGCTTCGCGTGTGGGAAGGCAACGATGTTCAGTTCAAGAGAACGCAGCGGAGTGGAGCAGCCGCGACACGAAGTTCCTTACCGTCAGCTGGATCTCGCTGATGCCACCTAAACGGTAGGTGGGCGGCGGATGTGTGACGTTTGGAGTTATCGTTCATGCACCTGTCCCCAATAGAAGAATGAGTGATCCGTTCCTCTGCAGATCATGGCCTTACCACTCGGTCCCCGATGGCTAGCGGGGGATTCAGTATAGCAGCTCACGTTCGTTTGCACTGCGCGTTCCCGCTGGACTGGACATGTGCTAGCTGTAGGAAGTATGTTACAAAAGTGACTTCGGTTCGCCAGTTCAGGCTCAACTCCTCGCTTTACGTTAGCGGACCTATAGGTCGGGCCGGGGCTCCGCGCTCTTTCTTTCTGTGTGTGACGATGCCGGGGAATGCGTCGAGGCGGCGAACAACAAGAACACAACTACATTTTCTTTTTCCCTCCATGAGATGAGCCCAGTGCATTGGACTGATGGATAAGAGAACTGAGCTGGCCCAAAAAGCGCATCGGGCGCTCTACATACGATGTAGACTCTATCAGATACATATCGATTTCTTTCTGATGGATCCAGAATAAATAGATATCTTGTCTCATCAATAGATAGAAGCGCGGGAATTTCCCTTATTTATTGATAGATTCCCTCTTCTCAGTACATTCCCACTCTTTCGATCTATCAGAACAGATCAGGCCATCTATCAATCGATTTCCAAATAAAAAACGTTCATCTCGCTTTTTTCGTTAATTTCCGCCACGCCATAATAGCCGCCACAATAAGGAAGAAGCAAGCGAAACACCCTGAAGCGCTCACTTCGCCGCGCCCCACAATTCTTATTCACGGGGAAGCCAACAGAAAGATTCGATTCGTAGAGCCGGTGCTGCTGCTGTCTGCACGTAGGGCCGTCCCTCACTCCCGTCCCGGGGCGCTAAGGGGTTTTGTTTTTGGAACAGACGGCAGTGTTTTGTTGACGCCTCGAATCGACGCTTTTGTTATGCTATGTTTTCTCCCCCATTGCCAGTAGGTTGATGGGTCGCACGCCCGACACACATGTTTTGGCCTTGCTTGTGTGTTCATAACTCAAAATAGGTGACCTAACGGCCGCCGCCCGACTAGACATACCAATAGTCACCAGATTCATATGGGCTACTGGGGAGTAGGCAATGATCTTCTTAAGATCGATCTGTCTTGAAGTGGTCGAGGGAGTATATATTATAGCAATAGCCCTTGGAGTATAAATGAAAGGAGTAGAACGAAGTGTCGCTTCGGGAAACATGGGTATTGAAAATCTTAAAAACCCGTAGGTTCCCAATTTTAAAGGAATTCCTGCCAAGATGACGGATCCAGCCGTAGGTGCCTCTACATGGGCTTCGGGTGACCAGATATAAAGTGGTACCATAGGAACTTTGACGGCGAATGAGGCGAAAGAAGCAATCCATAGAAAGATTTGGCGCCGCACTAAATTCTGTGGTTAATAAGATCTGTAAATCGGTGGTTCCTGTTTGGAGAAGAATCAACGGAATATAGCTAATAGCATAAAAACTGATCCAAGTGAAGTATATAGGAAAAACTGATATGCTGCCTTGATCTTTCTTTGTCTCGAACCCCATACCCCTATAATAATGGTAGAGTAAGGGGGTGGCCCTAAAGCGGAATTGACCGGTGGTGGTGGTTGGTCGAAGCTCCAGTGGGTAGCCACTCCCTTCTCAGGGAACCGTACGTGAGACTTCTGCATCATACGGCTCCGTCCCGAGCTTCCGTCGCCAGCCCTTGTCATTAGACCACTATGCTTGTACCTGCGGCCTTGACTCTCTTTTTTTTGCTTCTCGAGCGGTGGCGAACAATGTTGCTTGCGTAGTGGGGATGCCCGCCCGTAGGGCCCGGCCTGCTTCCCCCCCGAAAGAACCGCTCATTATCCCGTCGGACGGGGATAGGGGGCCCGACCATCAAAAACCCTGCCTTTCGAACCCGCCCGTCTTCCAAATAAAGAAAAATGGGCTCGTTGGGAAGAAAGATTGAGTGCGGCCTGTAAAGCACATGTAAGGCACAGTCGGGTTTCTCACGCAGCAGATCTCTCTCTATAGATATCTAGAGAGAGATCTGTGAAAATCAGTGCCTTATGTTATGGTCGCCTCCCGACTGACGGCCTTTACGCAACTACGAATACTGTGATGTGAGCGGTTCTAATTGGTTTGATCTTTCCGGCCGGAACGTCATACAGAGATGCATGCATAAAGGACCCGCCCCTTTTTTAATCTTCATCTTTAGGACAGGACCCTACCCTATTCTCGAACCCTCTGCCGAGCTCTACCCTGCCCGCATTTCTTTTGAAGGGGGCCACAGAAATGTCTCCACCTGCCGCCATCAGTCTTTCTTCTCCATTCTACTAAACGGCTTTCTCAGCGCCTCCGTTTGTTTTAGCAACTGGTACTACGGTCTCCTCGCCGACGAGCTCCCCGGCGACGACAGAGGACCTGGACGATTATCCCTACTTGGGGATTACGAGTTTACGTCCATCCCTGGTCGGGTACAGTTTCCTTTCTTGCTGTGCCCTTGTAGTCGTTACCCAAATTCGCGCGAGTGTGTCCACACCCCCCTGACTTGACGAGGAATCCATTCTCGCGAACAAACACACCCCCTACACACACCTAGGAGCGCCCCTTCCTGCATATCCATACAAGACCCGAGTAGGCGGGTCGAGGTCCAACGGGGTACCCACTACTCGGAGTACCCTCCCACCAAAAAAAGATGTGTGGTTCGGTGGTTCGACCAGAAATGCTATGCTTACACACAAGACTACCCCACTTCCCGAAAGCTTCGCGGGGACGACTTGACTCTTTACTACTTTACGACAACGGAGGACCGCCTGTAGGGGGTTTACTGCACAAGGCCCCTGCAGAGGAAAAGCTTTATCCCAGCGCAGATGCTTTGCTTCGCACAACATAGGGATTGACACGCTTTCGGGAAGAACATAGAATAGTAGAGGATCCAGCATGCAGGACACGACGATCATTATAAATTCACGAATTAGAGATGCTGTAATACTCTTTCTCATAACTTCTCATACCAGACCAACCCACTGAAATGCAAATAGGGATCAGAAATGTGGTCAATATCACGAAGAATAATGACAGACCGTCTATACCCATATACAAATGAATGTTTTCACAAGGAAGCCATCGAAGGCTTTCCACAAATTGAGATTTGACCGTAGAAGGATCGAATTGTATCCGAGGAACAGGGGATACAAAAAGTAATTAGAGAAGCGCACAGACCAATCAATCGTATCAGTCGTATTCTTGAATTTGGAATGAAAAGAGGAGTAATGCTTCCTAGCACGGGACACAGAATAGGACCACTTAGATCAAAATAGCATTCAAATAAATGTTCTAACATAGAGTAGAATCGAACAAGGAAAAGATTAGTTGACAACAGTCAAAAGATGGGGCGCCGAATTCCCCTACAAACAATAGGGGTCTTTCTATGCAAGACAGCTGAACACCGTGATTGATGAGTGGGTAGGTGGGTTAGGTGTACCTCTCGCCCAATGGGAAGGCATGAGGCTAGTCCCCCCTGAATGAAGAAGTAGTTGGGGCCCCCTTCTCGCCCACGTATGCGCCTTTATTTAGATTCAAAATATTGGACTTGGTACGGAGAGTCTTTCTAAAGAATCCATCTGGTAAAACGCAATTCGTCGATTTCAATCCGACGGTGCACCGTCGCCTTTTTTTAGGTAGCTTTGTTACGCCTATTCATCCCGGTGGGGTATTGGTCATAGCCGAAATTCGTCGAAGGGAAAAGATCAAATTGTAATGATCTTGTGCCATCAAGAAGAAAATCCCCGACGTCCCTTTTATATTCCAAATATAATAAACAAACCGATGTTTTCTCCCCCTTTGGAAATATGAACGATGGCTTCCCTTTATTGAAGCCGGAGTGAACATCTAGTGGTCCGTTAGGTGATACCATGAGAAGCCTGTTATTTGAAATGAAGGTGCCGAATTCGAACTGGTCTTCGCTTTCCTGTCAGTAAGGTTTCCGGGCGAAGGGAGAAGGCACTCGGTCGTCTATAGAGAGATCAAATCACTCTCTCTCTTCTAGGTACAGGCGTCGGATCAAAATCTCCTTGTTTGTGCGGGATGAGATTTACCAGAGACCAGATGAGATAGCTGATACCACCCCCCGCTTGCGTATTTAGTCCTTCGGAACCGTCTGACGTGTCCTTCGGACCTTTGAAAGTTTTTGAGAGAGGGTTGGGGAAAGATAGTGCTTTAGGGCCTACGTCTAGCTTTAGTCCTGTCTCGGTCGGTAGGCAAGTCGACGTTGGTAAGCCCAAAGTTTGTAAGGCAGTTCAGTGCAAGTGGCTCTTAGATGAAACCTTCCTCCTTCAATCCCTCCGCTCGTCGCTTACCTAAAACAGGGGACCCATCCCGAACAGTGCGAAAGCTGAGAAGCTGGGGCACCTGAGCAGCAGTTCGGGAGAAGCGTAAACGGAAGCTAATCAACGAAGGTGAGGCGCTCTTTAAGAGCGTAAACCGTAGCACGCGTAAGTTGCAGCAACTGAAGCGACTACAACATAAACATCACCGTCAACAATAACAACTACCACTGAGCAGAACAAAGAGAAGTAAGGTTATGTATATAAATAAAATAAAAAATGAAAAAAATGAAAGCTAAAGAAGAACCACCCTGGACCACGCGATAGAGAGGCGGGCACCCCATCGAAGCACGCGACAACTGGCATCATTGAACCTAACCAAGCAAAAAGAAGATACAGAGGGGAAAGGAAAGGACTAAGCAAGCCGCGAAGGCGATATTGTGATGAGACTGGAGGTGTTCGAACGGGGGTATCGTCTCAATAGGGAATCCTGTTTGCAATCCCTTCCGACGGTCGAACTGAGATTTCGTTTTCTCCTTGGTCCACGAGCTGGACTATTGGCAGCCGACGATAGAGTGATCCTTTCGGGGCCGTCTTCCAATAGCGTGTATGTCTTTCAGTCGTAGGAGCAGTTGGTCTTTCGACTACCGTTCCACTCACACACCCCCGGAGCAACGGAAAGTTTTTAGCGTTAGGGACTTATCCCCCGTCGGCTCGCTGCGACGAGGCACGACGTTCTATGACGAACAGCTGACCAGGCACGTCCCTCTTTCCTTCCCCACTTTGGAGTTCAATCAAATGCGTGGTTCTTGTAGCTGTTGACACTTAAAAAAGACAAGATTCTTATTGGTCCGAACAATGTCTACACTTGTTGACATTTACAAAAGACAAATGAAAGATAGGCTGATTGGTCTGAACAATGTCTAAACTTGTTAACATTTATAAAAGACAAGCGATAGACAAGCTGATGACCAATTCTGTACTTGACATTTACAAAAGACAAGCGACAGATAAGCTGACGACCAGTTTTCACCCATCTCCGAGGGACAAGGAAGCAACTTGGACTCTACTGACCCAGTGAAGCAGTCAGTGAGCCCGGATTGTCTCTAAACAGACCTCAGCAGGTCTAAGATGCTGGCACTTAGCATCACATGAGCCCAAAGAGATAGCCTCGCTCGAGAGGCTTAGATCACCTAACTTCGCCTTGAAGCCATTCACAGCTCAGCCAGGAAGCTAACTCATAGCTTCGCCTGAAGTGCTCAGCTAACTCCGCAGAGAGTTAACTTCGCTTGAAGCCACACGCGACCGCGCATAAGAACTGTCTTCTAACTTCGCCACAGACATCTAGCTCCGCTGAAGAGCTGTCTTCTAATTTCGCCACAGACGACATCTAGCTCCGCAGAAGAGCCGTCTTCTAACTTCGTCATAGACGATATCTAGCTCCGCCGAAGGGCTATCCTCCGACTTCGCCACATGTGCCATCCAGCTCCGCTGTGAGCTCAATGCGGGCAACGCCGCTGCAGGTCTGCTATGGTCAACCTATTGACCATTTAAATCTCAGGATGAGATCAAATCTGATCGAATCAAGACCAAATCTAATCAAGATCAAATCTGAGATCAAATTCGGCAGTTGATTGCCATAATCTCTTGACTCTTCTAAAACGAGTAAGAGGATCAGGGGAAATCCTCCAACGATATGGAAAGGATCAAAACAGATTAAGAGAATCAACCGACCTGCCACTTCTAGCTTCGCAGAAGCCGATCTTAGCCTCGCAGCAAGGCTACTTTCCAGATTTAAACAGATTTGATTCAATCTGTTTCTATATTTTCAAGGGACAATTATACCCCTGCTCTCCCTATAAATAGCCCACCAGGGGCACGAGGAGGCGAGACGCTCCAGAGAGACGTCAGACTTCTCGAGAGGACGCGCCGTGCACAAACAGAGATCTATTCTCTTGAATTCAGAGACTTTTAGAGAGCTGCTTCTCTAATCAGGGTGCTGATACCCTAATACCTCCTTTCTTCCAAGGAATCTCCGGAACCAGGCGAGAAGGAATTCCTAAGCGAAGGCGGTTTTGAAAAGTAACAAGAGGGTTCTACCAACCTTCTGTTCTCTGATTCCCCGAACCAGGCGAGAAGGGAATCTCATCGCTCGCATCGTCAAAGGGACAAAGTGGTCGCGCGCTGATCAGACTCTTATCGGCACACTTCTCCAGAATCTCTGAGGAGATCTACTTGTAATCTTTTGTGTTACTTGTAATTTAGCTCCTCGACCCTTTTTTTTGTAAGTTTCCCCCTTGCAAATCAATGGAAAACAAGATGGCGACTCCGCTGGGGATTGAATTCTCCGCTGCTGAGAATTAAGTGTCGCAATGCGACGAACAGACCTTCGGGCCTATCTCTGAATTCGGGAAAGCCGGTGCAGACAGAGCCTCTCTGGTTAGATCTTCAAGGCAAGTCTCTGCGGAGACAGATAAGGCTCTCTGCGAGCCTACTGCGGTTCTCTGGCGCAACAAGGAAGCACGCCCGCAGTCCAAATCCAACACTTTAGAGAACCTGGTTGTCCACTTCGGCCAGGAAAATTTGAAGAAGCTTTCTGGGGGTGGTCTAATGCTTCATGCACGGAAGTATAGAAAGGTCTCCATGACCAAGGTTTCAGAACAGAAGCCAGAGGCAGAATTCTGCCAACACCCTTCAGCCTCGCGTGTGGCTTGTCAGGTTCCTTGCGAACTTAAGTATCTTCTGCCAAAGCAGATGTGCATGGGAGGCCAAAACAGAAGGCTCTGGGCAAAGCCTCAGGCGTAGCTACGCCAGAAGTGCGTCTCTCGCGCGAAGAAAAAGGCAAGATGCCTGCCTGCTCCGACAATGCTGCTGGCCGCGAAGTTACAAGGGCGACAATACCTTCGCCCAATTCAAGATCAGTAGCGCCTCGCGCCAGCCTCGTTCTCACGAGCGAAGCTACTGTACCACAGCGTACGCGTGGCGTCCATAGCCGCGAAGCCCAAGTCAAAGTACAACAGCGTGCTTCGTTCGCTCTTCGCAGCGGAGTTAAGGGATTGTCCTTAAGTGCTGATAGCGTTGCTTATGCAGCTTCAATGCCCAATGGCGTTTCCAAAGCTTTTAGCCGCGAGGTTAGGACCGAAGCACTATCTAAGGCCAATCGCCTTCGCAGCAGCACAGCGGATAAAGCACCACAGCGTGCTCCGCCCTCCGGTTCGTCAAGCGCTAAGCTCATGTCTTGTGGCGGAGCTAAGGGATTGTCCCTAAGTGCTGATAGCGTTGCTTATGCAGCTTCAGCGCCCAAGGGCGTTTCCAAGGTTCTTAGCCGCGAAGCTAGAACTGAAGCACTACTCTGTGCTAATCCCCCTGCGGTGATAAAAGAAGCAGGACATCGTCCTATGCGCGATCCAAAAGAGCTTCTGCGCTGGATCGTTTAGGCCCAACTGGGTCTGACTTGCGGGAATTCTTGACGAACAAACGGAAGTCGGAATCTTTTCGAATTACTTCCCCCTGTTGTCAACAAGTGGGATGTCAGCTGGTAACCGTCCACTCAGTCCATTGCTGGCTAGGACCAAGCCTCGCCACTTCTCCAGGCCGGCGATCAGTTTTTGATCGGCTGTCGGTACAAGCCCCGGTGAAACATCACAAAAGGAGCGTCTCGCGAGACCTACCCTCCGCATCGTCAACATGACTGGGAGAGGACAAGAGCTGCGCAGGGGCAGACAAGCGTCCGGCGACACTCCCTACAGCTCCCCAGATCCAGATTACAGCTCAGGCTTAGGCGAAGTCTTGGTACATGAAGAGGGTGTTTTCCGAAACACCAGATCTAGGGTGGCGATACCCTACAGTTATGAACAGCCTTCTTCCTCGACGGCAGTAGCCTCACCAGAACCAAGGAGAAGATCAGTCCAGTCCTCTGATGAAGAAGATAAAGACAGCGGGTATGCTTCTTCGGCGACAGTCAGCTCAGTGCGAACAGACAGAGCATCAATAAACATGGCTGATAACGCTAACAATGACCTTCGTCGACGTTTGGAAGCTCAGGAGCAAACTTCCAAAACCCAGCAAGAAGCTCTGGACAACATTCAACAGATGCTCGCTCAACTCCTCAGTAACCGGAATAACAATGATGTCGGGAGCAATCATGACGAGGAAGAACATCTTAGCAATGACCAGCCGAAGACGGAAAAGTCCAAGGAGGGTTCTTCTTTAGACGCTGAAGTCCTTAAGGGCCTCCAAGCTCAAATTGCATCCCTAGCTCAGAGGGATGAGTTGAAGAAAGTGGGGACAGTCCGTCCTTACCCGTTGGAGTGGGACTCAGTGCCATACCCACCGAAGTTCAAACCACCAACATTGCATACCTATGATGGAAAGAGCTCGCCAAAGCAGCACATCTACTATTTCCGGTCTCAAACCGGTAATGTTATAGACAATGACGCTATCATGGCTAGGCTGTTCATTGGCACCTTAAAGGGGGTGGCATTTGATTGGTTCCGAAGTCTCCCTCCGGGCTCTGTCAATTCTTAGATCGACCTGGAAACCCGATTCCTTTCTCTTTCTATGAGGACGATACCGAGGTAACCATGGACAAGCTCCTCTCCACCGTGCAGAAGAAGGGTGAATCTGTCCGTGACTACATTGAGCGATTCAGAAACTTGTCTTTGATGTGCCCAGCAGGGATGCCATTACCCATGCTCTTACAGACGTGCAGGCACAACTTCTTGGACCAAGTAGAGGTTCGCATGGGGGCTGTCAAAGCCCATACCTGGAAAGAATTGGTCGAACAAGCTGAGATAGCCGAAAAGTCGGCTAAAAAGTTCGAACCATCTACCCCTAAAGGCAAATGGGGTATGAACAATAAAGGACGTAGCGATGTACCGCAGTCTTCTCAAGCCAAAGGGAAAGAGACTATGTCCGTAGAATTGTCCGGGGACGCGCAGTCGAAGGCCAAGAAGAGTGGCTTCAATAATCAGGAGTCTAAGTTCCCTCCAAAACAGTACTCCTTCAGAGACGATCAGGTGGTCACAATATTCCATTTACTCCACAAAGGGAATAAAATGAAGCTACCAGAAGCTCGACGTCTCAATGAGATAGGACGCACGAACGATCCAAATACTGTCTCTACCACAGGATGATTCACCATCCTATCGATAAGTGCTATGTCCTCAAGGACAGAATTCAAGCCTTGATTGACGCTGGAGTCCTGACACTAAAGTCAGAGTAGAAGAAATCACTGCCAATATGGTGACCCTCGAGTTCGGCAAAACCCCAAAGGTCACAGTTCCTGACGGGACCTATCCAGTCCCTGTGCCACGGCTGGAAGTCAAACATCCTGCGGCTAAAACTCAGGATAATAGAGGTCTTGTTCCCTTGACATTGGAGACAGGAGAAGTCACGTGGATACACCCAGACCTTGTCCAAGACGTACAGTGGGATTCAAAGAAGTCCAAGTTGAAGGGCAAATCTTGCAATGTCATCTCCCTCCTGCCGGACGATGACAATCTTACGTCAGCTTCCCTCAGTGATTCTGAAGGAGAAAAGCATGCTTGCACAACGCAGGCCGATGTACCTCAGCCGACGGGTATTCGATCCGAAAAATCATACTTAAAACAGTATGAGGAAGCTACTGATGAGACACAACAACAAACGACGTCAGTACAAGTACCAGCATCCGCTTCGATTCCAACCAAGGGAAAAGAGAAGCCTAAGGAAGTCCGGTTCGACCATGTTCTGAAGAAGCCTTCAGGCCCAGGGCTTGACACGCCCTTTCGTTTTGACATATTGGCTCAGCTGGCTAATATCCCAGCTCATATTACCATACACGAGCTCCTTCGTCTCTCAAAAGAGACAAGAGAAGCACTCAGAGATGCACTGGCCAATTCAGAGTCATTCCTGACGTACATGCCAGAAATCCCTAACGATGACGCTCAGTCTTCTTGCCCTGAGTGTCATCATGTACAATCAGAGGTACCCGCTATTACCTTCACAGCGGAAGATATGCTTCTCAAAGACAACAAGCACGATCGACCTCTGTACTACACCGGATACATCGGTTCAACATGCATCGAAAGGGTACAAGTCGATCCGGGGTCCGCACTCAGCATCATCCCCAAAAGGCTTCTCTATTTCCTCGGTATACCGCTGTATAGGTTGTCCGCAACCACTACTACAATATACGGTTTCAATGCCGGGAGTAGTCATCCACTTGAAAAATTCAACTCCGTTGTCGAATTGGGAGCGTGAAGTCAGAAGTGACGTGCTATGTCATTGATGCCGACACGTCATACAACTTGTTGCTTGGACGACCATGGATCGACGCCAACTGGATCGTTCCCTCCACTCTACACCAGTGCTTCAAATATGTTGAAGATGACGCGACAGTACGAACTGTCTTTGCTGAAAAGCAACCATTTAAAGGGGTGAAAATTACTTCACTGACGCTCTCCTGTATCAAGAGACCGGTGAAGCATCGAAAGAACCATTGCCGGATGATGATGAAAGTGGCAATGAGGCGGATTCAGAATCCGAGGCAGGCATGCCAGCCATTTTGATTGGTGAACCAATTATAGCATGTCTTGATAACCCCCAATGTAATACTTCTTCTGAAGATGAAGGTGAAGGGTAATTAATGATAATATTTCTTTTGATTATCCTACGAGTGTTGGGTTGTTTGAATCCATTACGGATAGCTCTCTGCACATGCCTTTACATAAACCAAGTGCGTCCAGCACGCCCATGGAACCTGCAGAATGGGCCGTTTTGGTGATCCCGCCATCCAAAAAAAGTCGATTACCGATAATTTTCGGTAGAACCCAACCACGGGGACCCATGGCCACAGATTCAAGTTCAGACTCAGACACTCCACAATTCTTCCATTACGCGTGACCAGCGCGCCATATTATGAAGAAAATGGGATACGACCTAAGGCATGGAGAGGGTCTGAATTTCGGAAAAGGAAGGTTTAGTTTGTTGCGTAACTTTGTGCCAAAAGGGAAGCCTGCAAATTTCTATGATAATACGCGCAGGGGGTTGGGATACGTTACACCCACATCGTCAGCAACGGTTCAATTTAAAGACGACGAACCAATTCTATCGCGTTCAGTCTCATCCTCCGAGTGGGACTCAGATGTTAGCGTGGGAATGATGTTCGAGAATCTCACTGTTAATATGACTTCAAGCAGTCAATTGGAGCCAGCAGAGGCTACTGATGAGGAATCATGGACTCAGCAATTAGATCTCCAATGGGAAAAGCGATTCGAATTGCGCGAACCACCTACTGAAGACAAGGTGATGCAGGTCTACTTGGGTAGTCAAGATCACCCTAAGCCCATCTTTATAAGTGAAAGCTTATCACTCATAGAAAAGGAAGAACTGATAATACTCGTAAAGGAGTATATAGACATCTTCGCATGGAACTACGAAGACATGCCCGGACTTGATCCGCAAGTAGCCATGCACCGTCTGAATATCAAGCCCGACGCCAAGCCAGTCAAGCAGCAACGTCAGTTTCGCCCAAACATTATGGAGGCTATTGAGGCCGAAGTCCATAAGCTCATTGCATGTGGCTTCATACGGGAGGAACAACATCCAGATTGGGTTGCTAATATCGTCCCCGTCCTCAAGAAGAATGGGAAGATACGGATCTGCATCGACTACCGTGATCTCAATACGGCTTGTCCTAAAGACGAATTCCCACTGTCCATCACCGATGTCATGATTGACCACCTGTGGATTCGAAAGAATGTCTTTCATGGACGGCTTTTCAGGGTACAATCAGATTAAAATGTACCCAGACGACGAGAAGCATACTTTGTTCCGAACGCCATTGGGGGTATACTGCTACACTGTGATGCCCTTCGGGCTAAAGAACGCCGGAGCAACCTATCAGCGGGCAATGAGTACAATCTTCCGCGATCATCTCCGAAAAACGGTAGAATGCTATGTCGACGACATTGCTGTCAAAAGCCGCAATAAGAATGACCATCTTCGTGACTTGAGAACAATGTTCGACATAATGCGGGCTCATCAACTGAAAATGAATCCGACAAAATCTTTCTTGGGAGTTTCGAGTGGCAAGTTCCTTGGGTTTATCGTTACATCAAAAGGAATTCATCTTGACCCAGACAAGGTCAAAGCCATTCAGAGCATGCATCCACCGAGGAATCTTAAAGAGCTCATAGGCTTGCAAGGTAGACTGGCTTATATTAGAAGATTCATCGCAAATCTCTCAGGCCGCTGCCAACCGTTCACCCGACTCATGAAAAAGGGTACTTCCTTCATATGGGATCAAGTTTGTCAGGAAGCTTATGAAGACATCAAGAGATATCTCACAAAACCTCCAGTCTTAGTGGCTCCCACATTAGGGAAACCATTCTTGCTTTATGTGAAAGCTATGGACCATTCTCTTGGTGCCCTCCTTGCTCAAAAGGACGACAATGGTCACGAGCAGGCCATTTATTATCTGAGCAGGACTCTGATAGGGGCGGAATCTCGCTATAATCTTATCGAGAAGGAGTGCTTAGCTCTTGTCTTTGCTGTTCAGAAGACACGACATTATTTGGTCGGCCAAACCATACATGTCATCTCCAGAGTAAATCCTTTGCGTTTTCTCATGACGAAGCTAGAATCATTGAATTCAAATTAGCTAAATGGGCGCTTCTTTTGTCTCAATACGACATGATCTTTATCCCTCAAAAGGCGGTTAAAGGTCAGGCCCTTGCAGAGTTCTTGGCTGCTCATCCAGTCCCGGAGAACTCAAAACTTCACGAGGATATTCCGGATATAGTCTTCGAGTCCAATATAACCTCAGAGAATGAAGTGTGGCAGATGTTCTTCGATGGAGCATCACAAATAGGTCCTAAGGGCAGAATCATCGCCGGCGTGGGGGTTGTGTTTATCTCTCCACAAAATCACGTCCTTCCTAGAGCACACTCTCTCTGACGGAATCATGCTCCAACAATGTAGCAGAATATAATGCTCTGCTCATTGGTCTTCAGCTCGCCCACGAAATGGGGGTATGCTATCTTGAAGCTTACGGCGATTCAAAACTGATTATCAATCAGGTTAAAGGCGAATATGAGGTCCGCCACGAAGGCTTGGTACCGTATTATCACATAGTCATCGAATTGGCTAATCTATTTGAAGGTTTCTACATCGGGCATGTGTTTCGATCTCAAAATACCAAGGCAGATGTTCTTGCTGCGTTAGCAACGACATTAGCCTTGCCAGTCGACACCGAGTATCACCTCACAGTGGCAACTCGACACCTTGTATGCTCTAAGCATATGCTGAGAACCCGAGAAGTCTATAATGTCTTCACGGATCTTGAGCCGAGAGATTGGCGATTTCTTCTCATCGACTATGCCTTACACGGTCTGCTGCCAGACGATCCTAAAGAAGCGGCATCTATCAGACGAAGGTCTCTCCGTTTCTACTACGATCCAACCCTGAAGACACTTTACCGTCGTTCATATGACGGTATTCTCCTTCGTTGCCTTTCCAATTCAGAGGCACAGGAAGTGCTTAAAGAAGCACACGACGGCATATGTGGAGCTCACCAGCCAGGTCCAAAACTTAAAGACAGATTGCATAGGCTCAGATATTATTGGCCAACCATGATAGTCGATGCCATCCAATATGCACGAAGGTGTAAAGCATGCCAGATTCATGCGGACTTCATACACCAGCCCTCAGAGTTGCTCCACCCAACTGTTGCTTCATGGTCATTTGAAGCATGGGGAATCGATGTCGTAGGGCCAATCAGCCCCTCTTTGACAAGAGGTGACCGGTTTATCCTGGCAATAACTGATTACTTTTCAAAATGGGCGGAAGCTATACCACTGGTTGAAGTCAAAACCTCTAATGTGTTTAATTTCATCAAACACCATGTCATCCATCGATTTGGTGTCCCTAGGCGGATCATCCATGATAATGGTCCTCAATTCATAAGCCAGGTATTCTATCGGTTCTGTGATAAATACCGAATTCAGAATGTGGCTTCGACTGCCTATAATCCCGCCGCTAATGGCTTGGCGGAAGCATTCAACAAAACAATCATCAAGTTACTCTCTTTCGTTCGACGAACATGCAAGAGAAGGTGACGGCTGTGGTGGGTACTGCCGGAAGAGAAAGTTTGACTCTTCTCTTCTTATTATAAGAGGATAGACGAAAGCAGACAGGTGAGAGACCCAAGGAGAATGGCTTCTGAGTCGACTTTGGTAGAATCTGGTCGATTCCGCAGAAGTTCTGCCTTCGGACACAGTCGAAGCATCATCAGATCTCAGTGAGCGTGACGAGCGCGCTTCCTAGGTTGCGTAAAGGCGCGTATGGCCTTCGTCGGCAGCAAATTTCTTCCTCTGGTTGGAAAGGCCGCTACGCACACTCGATCTCAGAAAGAACGTACTCCGAGTTCCCACTCGTTGTGACCCACACACGGCTTCCGAGCGAGGTTGATTGCGCTCAGAAGTACAAAATACCGTAGTCGGTCGTAATTAGCCCCGGAGAGAAGATGAAGCGTGTGTAGGAGATGGAGGAGTTTCCTAAGAGGGACCCGAGATTTAGATGCAACGCCGCCTATGCATCTACTGTACTGTAAAATGGTACGTAACCAAGTGGGACTGTGGGAGGTGGTTTACCCGGAACGGCAAGATCAAGCAAATGAATGGCTTCGATTAAGCTAACAATGCTTAACACTTCCTCTTTGATCCGTCAGAACCTACCAAACCATTGGTATCAGTTGGTTAGTTCACCTAAAGATCAAGTTGATATGCTGATATGCTTAACAACCTAAGTGATGGAGGCTCCAATCGAAAGGAAAGCAAGTAGATGGATGGCTTCGATCGGAAGAACTAAATGAATAGCAATGGTTCAGAGTGTTCCTTCGTGCAACTCAAAATAAAGAATTATCTGTTGATGCGACTTCTACAGTCGAAGTCTTGACGTTGTGACCCCTACAGACCCCTATAAGCCCTTACTGTTGATTGAGGAGCAACTCTGATATCATTACAGGAAGAGTACCGTGATTCCCTTAGTTATAACTAGGAGCACTTATTCCATCCTTCCTGATTCTTCTTCAAATTCTTCTTTCTATACTATACTATATTAAAAGGTTGTATTGGGAGAGAGACCAAGAGAGTTTGATACTTTTATTTCGGAGATACACTTCTGAGAAAATAAACGTCGTGTGGGATAATCATCCTAGGGTGGTTGTCCTGCATCAATTTGTGGGACGGAGGTTGACTTGCCAACCTGATGCAATCTATAGTTTTCACTCAGTTGAATCCCCGTAGTGTAGTGCGAAAGTGCCCCAAACAAATCAAAAGAACCCAACACGTGGGCGGGATCTAGTTGCTTGTGATCGTGCATGTAAAGAACACAAGACAGTCAAATAAATCGAGAAAGAGGGGAAAGAACACACCGACCGATTTATGTGGTTCACCCAAAATCGGGCTACATCCACAAGCGAAGGCGATCCGAGAGTCAACTATAAACCAATAGAGAAAAACCGTCACAAGCTCTCACCAACTCCTTTTCCAAAAAAGCAAGACAAAACCCTTTATTGGAAGGAAGTGTATATAAAAAACCCTAAGTAAAACCCGTCTGGGGGGGATTAAATCAAGGCCGTCCGATCTTCTCAAATCAACTGCTATCAATGTGTGTGTTGTAACAAAAACTAGGGCCTTCTCATCGCGACATATTGCATGTATTGGTGGAGTCCCGAGCCGTTTCCAAAAAACCCTAGAGAAACCGCCCTCTGATGCAGGCACGTGTCGGGACCACACGTCTGCAGGTTCTCTCACTTCTAAAGCGGAAGCCAAAAGAAATAATGCAAAGCAATGAAAACGAAGTAAGAGAGAAAAACGAAAAAGAACAAAAGTCGAACTAAAAGAGAAGGCCGCAGGTTGTGACTACTGCTACCAAAGGGAATAGTACCACCCGAAAGAGAACGTCGAAGAAGAGTCAACACTTCTTCACCTCGCCTTGATCCTCAAAGTCAGTACTTTGGATCTCCTCGAGGGCCCGCTTTGGAGTCAGCACCGGATCCCGGGCTATAGAGTCAACACAACCAGAAAATGGAGAAAGTCTCGCGACTTTATTAATAACTGAAGTAGAATGATAACAGACGGGGCGGGTGCCTCTATTTATAGTGGTTGAGGCCCATATACTCGTAACTAAGACGTCAGGGTAGAGGGGGCGAGCGAAACTCGTAATCAACACAAAAATACATGATAAATATGGACTCTGTGATGAATTCTACTGACTACCTAAAGTAAGCCGTCGATTAGGGAATGCCGCCAGTTACTAATACTAGTTTAACTCAACCAAAGACTCTACTAATACATACAATTTTCACCCACCCCCTATTATGGTAACGGACGGTGCAGCGCGAACTGACAGTTGCCTCGGACTTTGAGTCCCCTTGAACCGGTCCACGTGATCTTGGGTTGACGATTGTCTCGATCAAACAGAGAGAGTTCATCTGGCCTCCTCTTTGAACTTACAGTAGAAATAACGCAGTCGGATATCTCCTTGGAACTGACGGTGCTGATTGTGTTGTCGGTTTGTAAAAGAGCTCTTTTCACCTTTCGGCTGCTCTTTCGCGATTTTGACTTCACCAGTTGGTCCTCAGTTGCTGCATGGTCAGACAGGCTTGCGGACTCCATCAATTCCCCCCGTCTCGCGAAAATTCGGCTCCGATGACTCAATTGCGATGTACTGCTTGTACAAGTCCGGATCTAGTCGCTGCAGATCAGTCGCTACGATCCATGTATCCTCGGACTCTGTCTTACCCTTCCGCTTGACCGACGAATTTCTGGAAACCACCGGTTCCTATAGTCATTAACTCGTCTCGAACAATGGTTTCAGTGTCTGGCTTTGTCTTCGTCACTGGTGGAAGGCGTAGTGCAGTTTCTTCTTTCTCATCCTCATGATGACCTAGATATGCTGTCAGGTCTTCCACGTTGAATATGGGACTGATCTTCCAGTCTTCTGGTAATTCCAAGAGATATGCATTGGTTCCCAATCTCTTCAGAATCGTCGAACGGTCCTGCTTTCTTTGAATGCAGCTTGTGAAAAGTTTCGGCAGGGAATCGTTTAGGACGAATTCTGACGAGGACTTGATCTCCCTCCTTGAATTCTACATGTCCCCTGTGTATGTCCGCTTGCTCCTTGTAGTGTTCATTGCTGGCATGAATTCAATTCTTCTACAGACTTCCTCGTGTATTTCCTGTATATGCTTTGCAAAGTCCTGTCCATTTTGGCGGAGTCTCACCTGTGATGGACTCCGTAGAAGATCTATCGGCTGATGCGGACGTCAGAGCTGTTACAACCTCGAAAGGAGATCTTCCTGTAGTTCTATTTACTGAACAGTTGTACGCGAACTCTGCTTGTGGTAGAATAGAATCCCACGTTCAAACAAAGTCACGTACTAGGTACCTTAACAGATTTCCAAGACTCTTGTTGACAACCTCAGTCTGTCCATCTGTTTGAGGATGAAAGGCGCTTGAAAAGTTCAGTCGAGTTCCCAACTTTGCCCAAAGTGTCTTCCAGAAAGAACGTTACGAATTTTATATCTCTGTCGGACACAATTGTTTTAGGAACTCCATGCAACTTTACCATATGCTTGAAGAAGAGATTAGTAATATGCAAAGCATCAGAGGTTTTCCTACAAGGCGCTTGCGGTGTGCCATCTTAGAAAAGCTATCCACGATGACAAAAATAGAATCATAACCTCGTCTTGTCTTCAGTAAACTGACAAATAAAATCCATGCTGATGTCTTCCCATGGCCTTTCAGGAAGGGGTAATGGAGTGTACAAGGCTGTGTTCTTCTTTTGGCCTTTGCTAAGCTAACACGTCCTGCACTGCTTAATGATTTTCCAAACGTCCCGTTTCAATGTTGGCCAATGGAATCTGTCTTCTACGAGGGCAATGGTCTTATCTCGACCAAAGTGTCCAACAAGACCTTTGGCGTGCAGTTCCCACACAACATGATCTTTGATGGATGTTCTAGGCAAGCACAGCTTTGTCCCTCGAAAAAGGTCATCATCGCCTGTTTTTAGTATGCATGGTAATCACGATCTAGAGCGTCTGTTCTACCTTTCGACGTTCCGACGCCTGCAGCAACAAATTTGAACAAGTGCTTTCTAATTGTGAAATGGTCAAATGACCAGTCGAAGTTTCATTTGATCCAACCGGTAGGGACTACTTAATCAACAATCCATCGTACGCCTTTGAAAGAGCAAGGAGAAATTTTTCGATAAAACCACTCACCACACCTTGGTACCGGGGAGATCTGGTCTCTTGGTACTTTTGATCGTACCAAAGCGACGTTTATGAGTGAGTGTTGCGATGCTACGGTTCACTACCCCCCTCAACGACCAATCCCGGGTTAACGGAAGGACAGGTGCAATGAAAAGGAAAGCAAAGCAAGCTGGCAAGATTAAGAAAAAGCGAATGGCGAGCTCCGACGGTGGGAGGAAAAAATAAAGGGAAGAAAGGGCGAAAGAGAAAGATGAAGCAGTAAAGTCGGTCTCCAGTGATGCCTCTGAGCCTGTGGCGAGCTCTCTAATAGTTGGGCCAGGACTACCTTCGTGACGACCTAGTTCCAGAGCAAGGCGCTTGCGGTAACGTTCGGCTCAAGAAAAAGGGAGGAATCTGATGAGCAGCCTTGTTCCTGTCCTTTAGAAAATACCCTTCATCTTCCATCGGGGAATTCCATTGCTTGACTGATTGGGTTCCCCCGGCCGCTGACCTAACTGAAGGTAGCCGATTTCTCCGTAAATGAAATGGGACGAAGAGTAGGCCCACTTACAGCAATGGTCACACAACAAAGTAAGAAAAGGGATCTCCCCATAAAAGAATCTCCTATTCTCGCTATTCCCCTATTGATTGCTATTTCCCTCTCTTCCTCGGGGAATGGTATCGCGAGATGCAAAGCCAGACCAAGAGGGCTCTATTAATCAAAGCTGAAAATAGGGTAGGCGTTATTAAGCCCTCTAAAATAAATAGATTTCTTTTTTATTATAATATAACAGGGCTTTCACCGCCTTGCACCTGGGCTTATAGGTCCTATTCTTGTGAACCCTACGACTCATATATTCGTCGGATCGGTTCGTATATACAGAAAGTTAGCTAAAGCTCACGGCCACTTTCATCTATAAGGAAGACAAGACACTTCCTACGGCCTCGACGCGCCACAACCACTATTTTGACTCCTTTTATGCAATTATGAACTCCACGGAACTTTCTCGATTCCAATGCAACTGGTACTTTTTGAGTTGACGTAACAAACTACGCGAGCCTCCCGATGAAGCCAACAGAAATCCTACCCGAATACTAAAAAGAAAAGGCAGTTTCATTATTGTGCTTTAACCATTGATTGAAGCGGTAGACGCTAGTCTCCAGCGTCCCGTTCCCTCGAGTTGGCATAGTCCTGGACCGCCTTTTGAATGATGTGTTCAGCTGGAATAGCCAAACCTTTGCCGAGATTGCGGACCAGCTTGGCGAGGCGACTATTAGTTTCGCAGAGCTCACGGAGCGTATATGAAATCATCTTGAATAATCAATTGGGATACTTCGAATAAACTGGAGTACATATAGGAGAGACCTGTGTGAAAACTTTTTTTCGAGATATCTTCCAAAGTCTTAGGGTCCTTACTCTGAATCTTGTTCTCCTGGTGCGAAAGAAGTTGGTTTCGTAGTTTGAGAATTTTGTTGATACCAAGTACTTCATCCCTATCATTGCATATAGCAATATAAAAAGTAAAGAGGATCAAGCATAACCGAAAGAATTGTGAAAAATATGTGAATTTATCTAGTTGAGGCATGATTGATTAAGAAAAGAACCTTCCAGACAAAAAAAGACTCACTCCTTCCAGTACGAGTAGTAAGTTAATTTCTATTAGAGTTGGTTAATTCTTGACCAACAGAAATAAATAGGGTGTGAGGCGTCGCCGATTGAGAACACCTGAGTTTGATTAATAATCTCAATTGCCAGGCCTCTTATTTTAAAGTTCCCCTACTCTATTTTTTGATTGAACACCTTCCCCAAACTTTATACCCGTATGTAGTGTCGCTGTTTGGTTGGGAGTCTGACTCGTACTTCTTGCCGGGTAACGACTCAAGCTCACCTTATCCGTGTCCTCGGAAGGCTGAGTCAATCATGGCCCTCTTGTCCGCCCGTTCAATGATGTCTAAATCTGAAAGCTAATCTACGGCCGTACACCTGGCGCTGGTGACAAGTCCCACTGCATTCGGGTTCAATCATCTATAGTTGGCGGGTTCGGGGATCATCTACGAAAGTTTTGTTTGATTGGGAAAGTTGTCCGTTATCAACTCAAAGACGGGTATATATCTAATCAATCTCTAACTCCCCCCTCCACAACGGCGGTGGGAAAATCGGAAGGTCGCCCAGTTGATGAACGTTATGAGTTCAAGCCATCTGATCGTCATCAGTTTCGGCACATTTTGGTTGCCTATAGTCCAGGGGGTATAGTTTCACTTCCCCTTCGGATGTTGTCCCGGATTTCCTGTGTCTTGTTCTCATAGAGGGATGGGTTGGTGGATGCTCATCAAGTCTTGCCCTCCTGATTGGGATCATATTAAAAAAAAATTCTAATGATCTTCAGTAGAAAGACGACGAAGATGTTCCCAGACTAGTAGTATAAAGTTGGGAGCTTAAGCATTGGCTTAGCTCTGCAAGTATAACGAATGGTATACTCTCGCGAAAATGGATTTCTCTTTACCATAGATTTCTAGATTCGCTTGCTCTTTGTTTCAGGCCGGATAGGAAAGACCAACTACATCGTTTCAATAAGTATGGTCGCCTATTCCGTGCGTATGATTGTTTACGAATGCCATAGCTATTGAGCTTCGTGAAGAAAGATGGTTGATGTGGTATATGTTCGACTTTGGTTGAGGGCCTGTTCTTGGTTAGACAGGTTAACGACGACCGGATGTCAGAGAAAAGACTTCCACTGCTCACTTATCAATTGTTCTTGCTTCAAAGCAAACCATAAAGGCAAGCCGAAGATTGCGAAAAGGTAATGGAGCCCACTCGTCAGGCTCTGAAAGATCAGTAGCCGCCGGGGGCTTGCGAAAGTTCCCGCAGGTAGTGAGGTCGTCGAATCTCCCTTACTGGGATGGATGCTTTCACTCAATGGGCAAGGAGCTTTATGTCACCTCCACGCCGATTCAGAAGGTGTCCGGTCTACCACACCTGCCAGCCATATATCTATATATGTATATAGATAGATATATATTCTTCGATTATTTGGATTGAAGGTACTAGCGAGATAGGAAGGATAGGGTGACGGCCGCTTTCCTTGACTTTGAGTTGTTTGTCATTCTTTTTTTTCGTGACATTCATAGTGCCGACTTCATCCGAGGCACATGGGTTCTTTTGCTTTAATCGTCTGATCACCTCTAAAAAGAAGCGCATAGTATCCCCAATCTGCCACCTAGACCACCTCAAAGGAAGGAATTGGTCTTTGGGTTTGGGTGATCCAATCATTGGCGAATCGATGAAGTGAGGTAGAAGGAAAGGACCCTTATCGACCTGAAAAATTCAAAGTAAGAAAGAATGGCGCCGATTAGCGAAAGCGAACCCTTCACTACATCATGTTCAGCCATCCCTCAAAATCCCATTTGTTTTATTGAGGGCTTAACTGCGCCTCTAAAGGATCTTATCCGTCTATAACTCAAAGTCAATCTTTCTCTCGTGGAAGCGCTTTAGAGTGCCTAGAAGATCCAGCAAACGGAGGTGCTAGTGCTGTTCCAAGACCAGATCACGGTAGGTAGCTGCTTGAAAGAGGTTGGGAGACAGACTGGTGAACACAACAAGATGATTTGTCGGTTTCTCTGACCTAGAGCACTCTCTTTTCAATCGTACGAAGAAACTCCGTAAAAACCCAGCTATCACTCTCATGAGACGGCTAACCCCCAACTCCCGATACATTCGTCGAGAGTCGACCGAAGGACTCGTCGGTTTGGACATAGTTTCTTGGTTACTCTGTCTCTGTTTTGTCCTCTCCCTGCTTCTATTAGTTTAGTTGGAATGGAAAGATAACTTCCTTCAGCCTTTTTGTCGCCATTCAGGCACATGTGAATGTATGCTCATTTAAAATAAAGATATATGGGATTTTGGTTATTAACGATGTGCCTGATATTTCATTAAACACTTGGAATTCACGTAACCAAACTTTTCTACTATGTTTCGTTAAATGCATGCCATTTAAACTATTTCATTAAGGAAAGTAAAAGATAGTGGAAACGTTTATTTCAACCCATTAAAATCAAATCCATGGTCATACCCTAGGCTTTGCATGATAGTAATGAAGATGCTAGTATTTTTAATTTTTCAGTTTTTATGTGGTTATGCTTTTTAGTTGGTCATAAAGGACATTTGTTGGGAATGCGCACACACATGCGGTGTATTCATTTTTCTTGGAATACAGACCCTCTCACACTTTGGTAAAAGCTGAATCCAATTATTTTTGTTGTAGATTCATACCTTTCCCTTAAGAGATATTGACCTCTGAATGCAATCACTCAACTTCTCCGTCAAAATGAAAAGAAAAGTGCCTTGGGCAAGTAAGTGCTTAATGTTGGTGTGTCCTTACATGCTAGTCCTAATTTTGAAAATTTGTCTCGCCATAGGTTGCAGTATATATATATTTTTTCCCGCATGGTTGATTTCAGGCGTCTTCTTTACTTTGCCTCACTTTCAAACTTTTCGATCTAATGCATTTTCTTCTTTAACCACACTTTCTTTCATTCAGTGTTATGACAACATTGCCCTCAAACAAGGGGACAAATGGTTTCCATCCTTGGTTTCTATATGAAGGTTGCTTTCTAGTTGATTTTTTCACGACCTTTTTACGATTAAATTTCAGTTATTCAGTACTTTCTGCTGTTAGAGTTATACTTAATTATATATGTCATTTCCAAAATATATCTAAATAGGGGTTCGATATATTGTTGTCTCCCTTGTGAATGTTTTTCAGTATAGTTCATCGATAATTGCAAATATACTGTAACAAAAAAAATGTTGAACTTATCATCCTTGAATTTGTCTTACAAATGTTCTCATACATAATTTGTAGGCAAAGTTTTCTTGTGAATGCATTATATGCGGCATATAGTTCCATTACCTAAGTGCATGCCCTTCAGCACACTGATAGTAAGTATGCAGATGTTTTTATAGTGCACATTCAATCTAGCCAGTGAATAGAAATGTAAGCATTTATTTTCATTCCTATGGACTTCAGTCTTAATGTTGGTTTTCTGGTGCAACTGTGCAAACATCTATTTTTTCATCCCCATACACTTCAAGATCATTATATAGCATTTCAGTCAAGTGATCTTGATCCTACATCCTTGTTTCTGTTGAATTTTGAACTCTACACAACAGTATGATTTTACTCATTTCTTCGTTGTAGATTTCAGCTTAATGAATTTTCTAAAACTTGCTGTTTTGAACTGGTTTATGTCCATTTTTGTTATGCCTTTGTTCCACAAATTACTCTAATCTTTTCTATATCTGTGACTTTATAACGTAATTTGAATATTTTTATCAAAGGTCCTACGCTAGAAGGGTTCATGATGCATTTGAGCTTTTTAGGTCTCTTGTTATATCATCTAATTTGTGTATCTTGTGTACAACTGATATTTTTCCATGTGTTAAGTACAATTTTTCTCTTCTAATGTGGTTAAATTTGTAGTTTGAAAGGAATTTTACTAGGGATCTACACATGAACAAAGTTCATATGTTGGTCGACTAGAGGCCCGCTAACAATCTGTTTCATGATTTTCTACATCCTGATTTAGCTCTACCTTTCCCCCTTATCTTTAGTTTCTTCTATTTCGCTTATTTTTTCTTTTCTTTTTTCCAATTTTGTTCTACTTTTTTTTATTTATAATTCTTTCTTTTTTCGATTCTTTCTTCTTATTTTTCCTTATTTTTTGTTTCTTTTTTCTAATTTGTTATTTTCCTTCAACATTTTAAAACTATTTTTCATTTTCTTATAATTTTGTTCTACTTTTTTATAATTCTTTCTTTTTGCTATTTGTTTATATTTTTCCACTACTTATTTTCTTTCTTTGACCTATTGCTTATACTTTATTTCCCCATTCTTTCTGTTCGGTTTTCTTATTTTTTTTCCCTTTGGAAGATTCTTTCATTTTGGTTTAATTCTTAGTTCCTTTTTAGTGATTCATTTCTTTTCTTTTTTAATTCCTTTATTTCTTTTTCCATTACATTTTTCTAGATTTTTTCTTTCTAGATATTTTCTCTTGTTTTTTGAGCTATTTTGTCTTCCACATTTTTTTCTTTTTTGTTCTTTCTTTTCATTCTTTTTTCATTTTTTTTGTTCTTCATTGATTTTTTTTCTATGTATTTAGTTATTTCTATTTTAATTCCTTTTTTCTAAAATAGCAATAACTCTGCCTTTGTTGCTTATTTTGAATAGATAGATATCAAGTTAATCCAAATAAATTATAAAATAGATATTAATATCAAATCATTAATAACTCTAATTAAAAAAGAAACTTCATATGCATGAATCCGTAGTGTCCGCACGTGCTAATTTACCTATGTTTTTTTTATCTAGTTGTATTTTTCACTTATATTAGGAGCTCTTATGTTTTCTTTCTAATAAACTTTATCTTCTAATGAATTTTCTAATTTGCAAAATGGGGATTTCATAGCATACTTGTTTGTTCTACTTCTATGTTATGATTGTTATCCTAAGTGTGTATGTTTGGGCAATCTTTCCCCTTGGTTTATCACCACATAGCTGATGATTCTAAAGACTTTTCTTGGTTATGTTTGATTTACTTGTTCAGTCCTTTCAGCCTGCAGATTTATGTTATTATGTATGTAGTTTCAAATATGCATCTCGAAGTTCTTACATTTATGGTAACTGTCTCCTTGGTGAATGATTATTTTCCTATATGGTTTGTTGATAATTGCAGTCAGTGGTATGACGAAGCTGGACTGAACGATATTGTATCCTCACGCTTGAAGGGGTGGATATAATCATTTTATTTGTATTTGGTGATGATCTCCTCTTAACATAGATTTATAGCAAACTTTTGCTCTTAGTGCAGACATATATGTGGAGTATATTTCCACGAATCACACCTGTGTTGTGTGACAGCTCTTTTTGCACTTTGTTGGGGAAATAGTACAGTTTGTTGCATTAGCATTTGCTCCTGTGTCTTAATAGTTTAGCATCCATCTCAACCATCTATTTTTTCAGTATAATCTGGACGAATTTGATCCTAGGGTATAGCACTGCATTCAAGTGATCTCATGTTGGCAGCGGTCACCCGCCTGCCCTTATTTATCTTAAGTTTGATTTGAGTGATGGTGAACAAAATAGTTTGATTCTATTTCTTTTCCTATAGATTTCAGGTAGCTAATTGTAAACTATTTTTCTTCTACCCCTTTTGGAATTGGCTTTATTTTGTGAATCCGCAAACCATGAACTTCCAGTTCTGTAATTTTGTTTCTTGCTTTTTTGTAGTTTAGTTTAAGTTGTTATACTTCTGGTGCATCCAAGCTTTGTTTAGTCTCTGGCGATATCATCATATTTGATTGAAGCTTGATGTTTGTTATGCTTCACTGATGTCCTTGCAAAGGAAAACCTTCTCATGAATATGTCATACATGTGCTACACCATCTTTTTCAATCAACCAATTTAAGATGTTGTTAATCAATTATGCTTGGTAGTCCTTTTCATATTTTAATTTTTCTTGTGTTTCTCTCTCTGCCATACTTGGAAGAATCCAGTCTGGAGAACTCTAACAAATCGTACTCTTGACACTTTAAACCAAGCTGGGGTACTGAGGTAGTGAATATTTACGGGGATAGGGTATTCCATTTTTTAATGAAGTGTTTGATGCCTTTTTTAATACTATTTTCCCTTTCAAATGTTTTTCTTTCTTGAACGATAGCGGTAGGATCAGTTTGCAGCTTTTGCTGGGATCTGTTTCACCATTAGTGTTCTTAATTTATTATAAGGGCTCCCTCTCTTCAGTCCTTTTAACTTTTGCTTCTTGTAAATTGATTCATTAACTAATCTACATGAGTTTGTTATTAATGATATTCTCACCATGTACCAATTCCATTGTTCACCTTCGTTCTTTTATTCCCTTCTGCTGCGGGGCATCTCTTTTTGCAAATCAGGTACAATTTGTGTGGACTACACATATAACAACCATCTCAAGTCATACTTTGATGGGTGTTTATTGTATGCAGATATTCTGTGCCTTCCTTGAGATAAACATTCAGCCATAACTATCCAATTTGTGTGGCCACTTTTATATTTGTTTGTTCTCAGTATTTTTAGTGACTAGACATTGCTGTTGAAGGTCATTTATGGCTGTAATCTACAGATTCTCCTTTTGGTTGATGCAAGATTTCTAGATCCTCTTTGTATTTGCTTGATCATCTTTCTTCTTGACTGATATTGCTTGTCAGTTTTTTGTGAGGCACCATTTTAGTGATTGATTCTTGTGATTCTGGATTAGCTTTTTATGATGGTAGAGTTCTGGTATCCTCTTTCAGTTTGCTTTATATCTATTTTCTTTTCTGTGGTTCAGGATTAGCTTTTATCATTGTAGATTTCTTGTATCCTCTTTAAGTTTGCTTGATATCTATTTTCTTTTTGACAATTCTTTTTTTTTTTTTAACATAGGTCATTGCCGGACTTGAATCTGAGACTCCCCGCAACCTACTCTCAGCCCTTTACGAGTGAAGCCTGGCTCACTGGAAATGTTTCTTTTGTTAAACATTGTTTTCATGATCAATTTTAGTGGTTTTGAATCAATGTCAGTAATTTGCAATCAACTTTGAAGTTTCTACGGATTATTAATTTTATTCTTATAATGGAACCATTAAGATGATGTATTTGCAGGGACTTTATGTATCCGACTATGGTCAACCACTTATTGCATCTCATTCTATTTATTGTACAAGGATTAGCAATTTGATTTTGATGCCTGTGTACGGTATAGTCAAATCATCATTGTTTATTCTTCCTGCCTTGTATTTTTATCAACCACATCACTATGCGGCAATGCCAGCTGAATAGAAATTCCTTAGGCACAGAACCATGAGGGTGTTCCATTTGCTATTGATTTTTTTTTACATGCATGGTCATAATTTTAAATTCTGGTAAAACTCTCCCACATCAGTTCATGTCAGTTTTTTGTTTAGATATCGTTATTTGAGGATTTTAAGGTATTCATCTCTTCACAAACTTATTTAATACTTTTATCTGTGGTTTTAAAAAGTTCCTTCAGGATTCTGTTGCCACTTTTGTGCAAAACTGATTATATGCGAATATGCTAAAGCAGCAGCCTTTTGTTTTACACTTGATTAACTCTAAGTTGGCTCACCTTAGTAACAAGGTGCGGCTTCTTCTTGCATGCATTCTAATTTTACCAATTTTCCATTGTTACAGGAGAAGGATTACACCCTGTGCCTGAACTCAAGTAAAAGTACCACCTACTTCTACCCATCCATTTGTCCTCCTTTCTGTTATCACCTTTTATCTGCTCTCATTGGGGTCAGCTAAAGATGGATTTCTATCATGGGTCTGGCTTTTGTGGACTTGTGATAGTTTAAGGTATGTTATTCTATACCTTCAACTGTGCTTTTTAAAAGTTTCTTTTGAGCTGTTCAACTTGATCTACACATCATAAAGTACACAACCATATGCACTGAAAGCTTTTTAGTTCTCATCCATGGATCAGTTTTTCTACCATTAAGCTGCCATTCAATTTGCACCCAATTGATGAATGTATTGAGAAATTTTAGATACATGTACTTTTATCCACAACTTGTTTTATTTTATGTAACTTACAAAATCAGTCTCCTACAAGGCTCCTTTATGTCATCACTTTGATTTTTGATCTGCTATTTGACAGATTTCTTTGAGAGTAAATATGTAAGGTATAAGTGGCCCCGATGAATGTTCGGTTTCATTATCTTTGAAGGGTTGGTACCCATCTGGTCTGACAACTAATACACATATTCTATCTGTATTGTTATCCATCATTTTCCTTTTCTTAGTTTATAATAGTCAGTTGCGGTTGTTGACATCTTTTTCTTAGTGTAGCCAAAATATACATTCTGTAGTTCACATGTACATACCCCTGTTCACGCTTTTATGAGAGCCCAATGCAACCTGGTGATTGCAAATTCCAACTTGTGACTTTCAGTAAATGACCTAGGCCTGTTTGCTCTGCTAATGGTACATGGCATGATGACTGGCTCGTTCTACATTGTAATCTGTTTCTTATGAAATTTGAATGTGTAGCGTGTTAGGTTTCTTCTTGAGGACCATGGGTACTTTTCAAGTTTTCATAAGGGTCATGAAAACTGATAAAGCGGTGATCATTTTCTTTTATAGGAGTTATGTTTGTCCAAGCCTTGTTTTGTGATGTATTCTGAGGTTTTAAGGATTTTTAGGGTTTGCTGTGTAAACATGAGAAACTGAATTAGGATTAATTGGTTACCTACTGAATTAGGATTGTATGTTCCATTCCTCTTTTGTTCATATTCTGGTTGATCAAATTGATTAAGTTTACTTAATCAGGATCTTAGTTTGTATTCCAAAGTCTAGATTTTTGGGTGGAAGATATTGATGGGGCATTCTGTGATTGTCTTGCTGAAGCTTTTGATATCATCTTCTCTTTTTGTAAAACTCATCCACCACCGCTCTTCTATGTGTTTTTGCTTGTATCAAGTTGGCACTGATGTATGTGTAATCTTCTCAAGCTTTTTATCATTTGGGATTTATCCTGGATCAAATTGGTGTCTTAAGAAAGCGAGTTTTCTTCTTCTTTCTGCTTTAACCTGCTTATTCTGTAAATCTCAGCATTAAGATGGAGGTGATTGTATTTGTCTAGAGGTATACGGTCTGGAGTTGTTATTTACTTTTTACCATTTGTTAATCCTAATTCCTAATAATTGAGGGTGAGCTATTGTGCAAAGCGAGCTTGATTTGTTGTGACCTTAGATGTCACATGTTGCGTCGTGGAATCAGCCTCTACACAGTATATAATTAAGGTTGGACGTACATCTGACCTACCCAGGCCTCAACAACGGTTGGAGTGGTGCTCTGTGCTGCCCTTTAGCATTGGCATTCTTGTTTTCTTGCATATTTGTTCTGTTTTACTTAGTGAAGCTATCAAGTGGGTTTTCAAGGGTGCTTTATCTGAGTGATTATTGTTTATGTTAAAATCTGCAGCACATTCTCTGCTAAAAATTTGGCATATGAAATGTTGAATGTATCCACATTTGTCCAATAATTGCTTAAACATTTCAGCCCATTTGCCTAATTTTCTTAGAGAAACAACATAATGTAGGCCTTGTTTGGGACAAAGAGTTGGCTCAAGAATTGAGCTAATAGCAAGAATTAGCAAGTTATATTGATTTTGGAATTAGATCAAATCCATTATCAAAAACCACCTTGAAAACCTCCCAAACCAAGAGTTGCTATTCCCTCAAAATCTTGGAATTAGCTTTTCTCTTTCTTTCTCTATCTCAATTCTTGACTCTTATTAATTCTAGCTCCGACCAAACAACAGGAAAGATCTAAATCCTGACTCCTTTCTAATCTCTTCTTCCAAGGCACTAAATGTAATTTCTAACTCTAATTGCCAAACACAGCCTGATTCTTATGCCGAGACATCACCTTCTCTTGCACATTTTGTTTTATAATTAATTAAATACTTATTAGAGTTATCGAATGGTTTTAGGTACATTCACTTATCACCTCTGGACAGATAACATCATTAAAATCTTAGTGTCATTTCTGAAAAGGCGCTTTAAGGCTCTCTCGTTCTCCCCCTACTCACCTCTCTTTGTCTTACTCTCTTGGCTCTCACTCCCTTTCTATGAACCTCAACCTCCTTTCACTATTCTCACTCCCTCCCTTCACCCTGTCACTCTTACCACTTTTGTCACTCCATTCCTTTCTCTATATCTCACTCACTCCTCTTTTGTTTCTAGCTCGTCTCTCACCCTTCTTTCTTCTCTCCACTCTCACCCTTCCTCCAACGCTCTATCTGAATATCTCTATCTCGTCTCTCTTTCTCTACTCTCTCTCACCCGTCCCTCCTCTTTTTATATGTATCTCTCTCTTAATCTGAATTTCTTTCATTTGTCTCTCCTTTCCCTCCCCTTATCTTGTTTCAAGTTGCTTATGCGTATCACTTTATTATTTTTCTTTGCATTCATCTTTTTATTTGATAATGTAGGTATTAGAATATGTAACAAGGATAATATTGTAATTTTCTATTATTTTTCATCTATACAAAAAAAAAGGCTACCACAATCTTGGCTGAGTTGTCTATTTCTATACGCTGATATGGTACAATCTTCTCCATAACTGTTTCTTTTTGTTTGCAAATTGTTTCGTTCTCTACATCTACTTTTTCCATCTCCAGCAAAAATAAAAATTATTCATTGTTCATCATGAAAAGTAACCGCATTCATTGTTCATCACGAACACTAAATATAGCATTGTTCACCATGAACAATAATGCGATGAACAGTAATCGCGAGTATTGTTCATCTCCAAAACCCTAGCCAACCACCTATATCTAAAAAAGAAACCAAGCCGACACTTATCCATCACCGAACAATTCATTGATTCCTCTGCATCATAAAGAAAAACTAGCGGCCGTCAAGTTTCAAAACCCTAGATATCTCTGTACTCCAAAACTCTCGTAGGCAATTGTCGCCGCCTCTATTGCTTTTTGCCCTCAAGTTATGTTGTTGACTCATCTAATGATTTTGTTGCATATTGCTAGTGTTGCTGACTACTTCTATTGTTACATTGACTCATCTGGTGGTAACGTTGACTACTTCTATTGCTACTGTTGTTGTTGCTTTCTATCACATCATCTACTACTTTTTGATGAGTCTTTTGCTTGTGTTCCTTGGTGTATATTTTACTGAGTTTGAGAATCTCTCGAAATCTCATCTTCTACTAAATACTGAGTTTGAGGATCTCTCAAAATCATATCTTGATGGGGGAATCATACAGCTCAGATTTAGTTGGATTTATAGATTTTATTTATTTTATATTTGAGTAGATTTGGCTGAGATTTATGATTTATTTGAATTAGATTTGGGTAGATTTGATTTTATCAATAGTTGCATGTATGATGCACGTATTGTAGGCTATATATAGCCATGTATTAAATTTTAAAAGGAATGATTATTTGATTAAAATTCTATTTTCATGTGAAAATTTGTATTGTTTTGGTTTGATCTCATGGATTGAATTGAATCACGCAGTGAAGCCGAGATCTGAGTTTTGATCCATGATCATATTCTTTCCCCAAATCCTTGTTCTTCCCTAGTTTTACTAAAATTCCCACCACAAACCATAATTCCCATCCGTACCACATTTATTTAGTGTCAAAGCCAAAATCCTGATCTTCCCTTCTTTTCAATCTTTAGTTTTGGTTTTTGGATAAGAAAAGAGTGAAAAAAAGGAAAAAGAAAAAAGAAAAAAGAGAGAAACAGAGAAAAAGAAAAAGAATCTTTACTGTTCATCTTTCCCTCATTCCCCCAACAGTAATAATCCTAATCTAGCCCATCGCCAACCTCGCCAGCACCCCACTATCATCTTCCTGCTGTCGTCTTCTTCTCACCACCCCCACCCTGCGAATCCTCCTCCACCTCCGCATCTAACACCACCAATGCCTTCTTCGTCATCGACATATTCAGATCCAAACGTCAACACCGATCAGACTTAACCAGAGCCTCATCGTCAACATCCAATCTCGCTGGAGACTCGCAGTCGCACCCCAAGCTGAAGTCATTTCTGCCCTTGCACGCATGCACCACCGATGTCGCCGCAGCCTTCCAACACCTCCTATGGCCTCACTGATCTTAGATCTCCCTCCCAGGGTTTCACTGTCGCTCACTGATGACCCCCAGCCTTCATAGTTGCCACCGACCCTTGTCGACTCCAGATCCTCCTTGTCGTGACCTCCTCGCCGCCTCGGAACGAAGCCAACAGTGCTTCATTGCCACTGTTGGAGCGTCACCGTCATTAGATCAACGCCACCGCTGCTCGCATCTGAAGCTAGTGTTGTCAGATCCCCACTTGAGTTGTTGGGTCTGATAAGGCGAAGCGGATCTACCCGCAACTTAAGCTGTTGGGTTTAGGTCGAGTTATGTTCAACCAACCCGACCCGAACCCGATCTGTTTCCCCTAGTCATCCAGACTTCGGCCCATTGAACCTGGTTCAATTCACTTAAGCTGAGCCATTTAAGTTGACTCAGACTGATCCAGAACCAATAGGAACCTGAGTCAACTCGTACTGAGTTGACTTAGTGAGCCAGCTCCATAGCAATGACAAAACAATGGCATTTTGAGTTGTTTTAGGCCCGTTTCGCGCCATGTTTGAACTGTTCTCGAAGCAGCCATCTTCCAGACATTAGCAACACTGTTCAGGAGATTCGTGGGTAATTTCTGAGTTTATTGCATTGAATTTTTTAATTTTAACTTCATGGGCTTTTACTTTTGTGGTCATATATATATATATACTGATGGTGATCCAAAGCAAGTTGAACGGGACATGTATGAGGTTACTAAACCTGAGAAAGCAATCTTTAAGCTTTTTTCATTTATTTTATTTTGACATCTGAACAGAAGTGTTATGCCTAAATGAGGCTGGTTGAAGAAGCTTATTGTTGGTGGAAAGACAACCATAGTTCCTCTCGATGTTGGTTTATCTTGCAAGACCTACTTTCGTACTCGGTATGCTCTGCGCCTTAATGCAATATCAAAACCCACGATTGAACAAGAGCCCGAACTCAAGAAGCAATCAGCGGCCAATTTCTTCACTGAGTTTCGGGAACTATAGATGGCATCCGAAAGATTCTAGAAGGCATGACAGTAAAGGTTGATACAGATTTAGAGACTCCAATCTTTATTGATACAAGAGTTGTTGAGGAGTCAGAGTCAGAGCTAAAAGTTGTTAAAGATACAAAATTAGATATAGGAGTGGAAGAGCTAGAAGTGGAGGCCTCTTATTGAGATTCTTGTAGATCTACCAGCAGAGTTTATCACGGAGCTAGTGCCATCTTTGACAGCTATATCTTTGAGATCGCCTGACATCTCTAACCCATTGCAAATCTTTTTACAGGAGAAAGGTGTTGGCCCAGAGGATTTCCACTCTAGTTTTGATGATGATTAACTCATGTAGTTATGTTTACTAATAATCTTGTGTTGTTTAAGTTTCAGATCATTAACCAAGATATTAGTTGGTGATAGCTTCAACAAGATGTTTTGGAAGCTTCACATGGTGATTCCAGAGCCCGAGCATCAAGATCATACTAGCCTAGCTCGTGGATCATGGAGTTTTAGATCGGGTCGACTTGAAGATGGAAGATCATCAAGAAGACTTAGGTATCCATAGTTTAGTTTAGTGTGTTTAGATCCATTTGTAAAGATAAGAATAGTTGATATGCTCAAGTGCACAACACACGTTTTATGGATTTTGGTTTTCATGAATAGTTTAGATCAAAACAAGTTTAAATGATTTTTATGTATAAGATGTGTTCTATATACATACATGCTTCATATCTTAGACAAACTTATTTTGATATGTCTATTCATGAGTTTTAGGAAAAATCAGATTTCCTATTGAAAAATTCAAGTTTGATAAAATACAGTTTTTGGTTTTTGGTAAAATTTGCAAGACACAAAAATAGTTTCAAATGCTTGATATTTGAGTTGAAATTTTTATCACATGTTTATATATCAATGCAAAATGTTAAAACTATTTTTGGGGATTTTTAGAAGTTTTTATGGAATTTTTAGAAATATTTAAACCCTGTTTTTCTGACCCAGAACCTTGGCTGCCAGGCCCTGGCAGTCGACCGGGCCGGTCGACCGGCATCCAGAGCCGGTCGACCGGTAGGTCGACCGATGTGCACAGGTCTGTGCACGTTTGGCCAGGGAACTGGGCCGATCGACCGGGCGGTCGACCGGCCAGAAAGCTTTGCTCTCTGGAAAAGTTCGGTCGACCAGCCGGTCGACCGCAGGGCTCCAACGGTCGAAAATCGACTGTTGGCGGTCTACCGGGCGGTCGACCGCTAGCCGTGTCAGGCTGAAAAATCAGCCTAACGGCTAATTTTGTTTTGGGGCTATAAATACCCAATTGCTTGGTGTTTTTAACTAAGATTTTAGAGCCAAAAAATTCCTGATCTATTCTAGTGTTTTAAACAAAGTTTTTAAATCAAATTTCTATTCTTTGTTTTGTTTTCAAAGGTTTTGAAAATCAAAGAAAACTAGGTTTTGGGATATTGTTTTTGGATTTTCATTTCTATCATTTACAATAGATTTCCCAAATAGTTTTTCTTTGTCATTTGATTTTCAAAGACACCTTGATTTCCACTTGAGCTATATCTTCTATCTTATTCTATTAGATCATTTGTTTTGTGGAAAAGGAAGTGGTTTGTGGTTGAGATACACCACTTGTTGTAAACCCTTATTCTTGTTGGGTTGCTCCCTCTTTGGTAGAGGTTGAGGTTGTGTTTGCTCCCTCTAGTGAGAGGTGGAGTTGGTGATTGTTTGTATCCCTCTTGGTGAGGTGGATTGTGGTTGTTTGGCTAAGGGCCTACCCCTCTTGTGTGAGGTGGTGTTTGTTTGCCTCGTTGGAGGTTGTATTGGTTGAGAGAGGAGTTCGGTACTCCCGGTGTTGTACAAATCCTCCTCGGTGGAGGTTCCCTCGGTGGACAAGTTAGTGGATTAGAAATCCTTCTCGGTGAAGGCGGGGACGTAGAGCTAGGGGCTCGAACCTCGGAACATATCTTGTGTTTGCGTTTGGTCCATTATCTCTAAACTCTCTCTTTTTTATTTGTGTTGTGCATTCATCCGTTTCATACATATCATTCATATTGCTTTTGTGCCTTGCATTATTTCATATTGCTTATCATCCTTATATGCTTGGCTTGTTTGTGTGTGCCTCACTTATACTTAACTACGAGAGCTTCATATAGCACCTCAACTCTTATTCAGAGGAATCAAGAGGAGTTAGTCCAGAGCCCTTCACGGGGAATTCGGCTACACTCGTTGGTTGTATTAAGTGTGTTGCAAATTAGTTTTTAGTTTCTGCATTTAGTTTCTAGATTAGCACTATCACCTATTCACCCCCCTCTAGGTGATTTCAATTGGTATCAGAGCCTACGCTCCTGATACTTAGGCTTAACATCCTAGGAGTGAGATCCTTGTTTGCTAATCTATCATTTGCATTTGCATTTGCACATATTTTTGTTTGCACACATTTAGTTTGGACCTATGGATTTCATGACCCCACCTATGTTTGATGCTTCCAACATTATTGTTTGGAAGACTAAGATGTCCATCTACCTCCAAACCCTAGGCTTGCATGTTTATCTTGCCGCTACCAAGAAATGCTATCTTGGTAATAGCAATCATATAGGGGCCAATGCACAAGCCCTTGAGGCTATTAGAAGCATGCTTTCAAGAGAATATCTTATGCTTGTTTTTAATATTGATTCCGCCTTTGCAGTGTGGAACTTGTTGACAACCACATCTACCTCCGAGCTTCAATTGCCATCCAACTGGAGGAGTCTAGTGGAGAATCCGATTCTCAATGCTTCATGGTCCAAGGGAATGACTCCCTTGAGGTACATTCGGAATCTCAACTAGATTGTAGTGATTCTAGTTCTTCTTGTGATGAATATGTTGATCCCAACACTTTAAATGAAGAACTATCTATTGTTTGTGAAAAATTAATAGAAAAATATAATGTTTTGAAAAAGAAAAGTCTAGGCATTAATAATGAAAAAAAAATTTGATTTTTAGACTAGACATTATTTTGCAAGAGAAAGTGGAGATTTCAAATGAGAGAGATTCATTGAAATCTAAATTTGACCTTGCATTAAAAGAAAATGAATTTAGAAAAATAAAAATGATTGTAATAATATTTTGAAGAAAAAAGAAAATTTTTCTTCAAAAGTTAATTTTGTTTTAAAAGAGAATGAGTCTTTGAAAAATAAAATAATTTCTATTTCAAATGATTTAAATGTTTGTTTAAAGAAAAATGAATTTTTGAAAAATAAAATTGATTCTCATGTTTGCCATGCTAGGGTAGTTTCACCTAGATCACCCCTTGCATGTTCCATTTCTTCTACTATTGAAAAAGATATAAATTTGCTTAAGAAGAATATGGATTGTTTGGGCTCCACCTTGAGCCAATGTGTCGAGCCACACACGGTTGAAATCCTTGTTTCGAAAGAAACAAGTTCCTATTATGCATGCACACCATACACGGCATACACATGCTCCTCACGGACACCATCATCACTTGTATGCTCATGTGTACACTTGTACACATTGTGGACGTAAGGGCCACCTTGCTAAATTTGCTATGATAGAATACATGTTTCAAATTTAGCAAATAATTTTGTTTGGGTTAGGGAAGGGACTAACCCCTATGGACCCAAAAGAGTATGGGTACCAAAGACCACCCTCTTGTTTTTGATGTAGGTGTGGACTCTCGTATGACGTGAGAGTATAGGTACCTTGGAGTGGATGCGTTCCGAGCTTCATGGAAATCATTTGGATGCATCACTTTCAAGGGATGTTTGGTGGGAAGACCACCTTGGTTTGGAGAACTAGAGAGGTGCCATCATTGGTTTTGATATCGTTCTCTAAACTCCCGTTTATATTTACATGCTTTCATTTTATTATTTATAGCATGTTTTGTTGTTTATAGATTATTATGTTAATGCCATGTTTATTAGATCATTGACATGCATGTATAGCCTTTGAGGCACCCATGTTTATATGGACTATTATTTTTGTGTTCTCACCATTGTTTAGCTATCATGTTTATCATAGTTCTAATAACATGTGAATTTACATAATAATCATGTTTATGTTTTTCATGTTGATTTATATCTTGTTTTATGCTTCATGTTTTGAATATATGTTTAAATGTTAGTTTTCATTAAGACTAGGATTTATACTTGTATATATAGTGGGCCACAAATAAATCTTTATATGTTTGTGCTTTAATGCCTATTTGAACCCATTAGATGTGCTAGTATAATCTAGTTTTGATGATTCATGCATTTTAAACTTGTATTCCTATTTTTGGATTTATTTTATGATTATTTGTTTGACTTCATGTATATGTCTATTTTGCCAAACTTAAGATATACATGTATACCCCTTGAGTCATTTGTTTTTCATGCAAATCTTTATTTTTGGACTCAAATTATGTTTAGGGATATGTATGTATACTTTTTGTGTTGACAAAACATACACCTTGAATATTAAATAATCTTGATGATTTTTCATGTTTAAGGAATATTGAGCTTAATTGAATATTTTCATGATCATGATCTTCACATTTTTAATTATGCACTCACCTTTCTTGTTTGCTCATGTGTTGTTTTCATGAGTCATTTATATGCTTCATTGACTTGAGTGTTGAATATCATGTGGATTTCATGTTTTATGAAAAATACTTATGTTTTATTCCTTGCTTGAAAGATTTCGTACTAGTTAACAAGTTTTTCCATTTAACTAGTTCGTATTCTTCGTTGTAATATGAGGTATACACTTGCTTTTATTGTTGTTTCAATTGGTATCATTGAATTCTTTCAATTGGTATCAATTTGACATTTTAGTATACTCATATTTTTGTATGTATGTATGCTTTCAATTCAAATAGTATCAATTTCTATTGGTATCTAATTTTTCATACATATATATGTTTTATGGATAAGCTTGAATTTCTAATGACTATCATGTTTCAATTGATTAGTTTTCAATTGGTATCTTTAAACAAGCTTATGCATGTGTTTAGTTTGTATTTCATAAAGGGGGAGAAAAATTCGTATTCCATATTTCAATTGGTATTTCGTTGATTTCTACTCCCACACTTTATGATGAAAGAAAATAATAATTTCTATTGATATCATATGCTTAAAAAGAAAAATACTCTCTTTTGATATCAAGATGTTTATTTGAATGTTTTTAATTGGTATCAAGATGCTTGTGTTTCTTACAATTGGTATCAATGTTTTTATGTTCACTTTCAATTGGTATCAAGATGCTACTTTGTCATATTTTTAATTGATATCTTAATTGATTGTAACCCCTTATTGATATTCTTTTTTTGTTTTAGACAAAAAGGGGGAGAACATTGTTTTTATTGTTTTTGACCCCTTTGTTTTCGAACAAAAAGGGGGAGAAGAATTTATTGATTTGATTTTGCTTTAACCCCTTTGTTGATGATTGACAAAAAGGGGGAGAAAGATATTGAGTTTTTTATGCATACTTGTGTTTTTGCATATATTAAGTTTTTGTTATTACTTATTGTTTTTGAAAATTTCAATTGGTATAAGAGCATCTTATGTTTTATGCATACCTATGCATGTTTTATGTTTAAAGATTCATTGCACATTTATTGTTTATTTCCTATGCATGAGTTAAGGGGGAGCTTCTTTGAAGCTTAATTTTAATCCATGCATATATAACTCCATGAGTTTTGTCATCATCAAAAAGGGGGAGATTGTTGGCCCAGAGGCCTTCCACTCTAGTTTTGATGATGATTAACTCATGTAGTTATGTTTACTAATAATCTTGTGTTTAAATTTCAGATCATTAACCAAGATATTAGTTGGTGATAGCTTCAACAAGATGTTTTGGAAGCTTCACATGGTGATTCCAGAGCCCGAGCATCAAGATCATACTAGCCTAGCTCGTGGATCACGGAGTTTTGGATCGAGTCGACCTGAAGATGGAAGATCGTCAAGAAGACTTAGGTATCCATAGTTTAGTTTAGTGTGTTTAGATCCATTTGTAAAGATAAGAATAGTTGATATGCTCAAGTGCACAACACACACGTTTTATGGATTTTGGTTTTCATGAATAGTTTAGATCAAAACAAATTTAAATGTTTTTATGTATATTAGATGTGTTCTATATACATACATGCTTCATATCTTAGACAAACTTATTTTGATATGTCTATTCATGAGTTTTAGGAAAAATTAGATTTCCTATTGAAAAATTCAAGTTTGATAAAATACAGTTTTTGATTTTTGGTAAAATTTGCAAGACAAAAAAATAGTTTCAAATGCTTGATATTTGAGTTGAAATTTTTATCACATGTTTATATATCAATGCAAAATGTTAAAACTATTTTTGGGGATTTTTAGAAGTTTTTATGGAATTTTTAAAAATATTTAAACCCTGTTTTTCTGACCCAGAACCTTGGCTGCCAGGCCCTGGCGGTCGACCGGGCGGTCGACCGGGTCCAGAGCCGGTCGACCGGTAGGTCGACCGATGTGCACAGGTCTGTGCACGTTTGGCCAGGGAACTGGGCCGGTCGACCGGGCGGTCGACCGGCCAGAAAGCTTTGCTCTCTGGAAAAGTTCCGTCGACCGGCCGGTCGACCGCAGGGCTCCAACGGTTGAAAAATCGACCGTTGGCGGTCGACCGCCAGCCGTGTCAGGCTGAAAAATCAGCCTAACGACTAGTTTTGTTTTGGGGCTATAAATACCCCATTGCTTGGTGTTTTTAACTAAGATTTTTAGAGCCAAAAATTCCTGATCTATTCTAGTATTTTAAACAAAAAGTTTTTAAATCAAATTGCTATTCTTTGTTTTGTTTTCAAGGGTTTTGGAAAATTAAAGAAAACTAGGTTTTGGGATATTGTTTTTGGATTTTCATTTCTATCATTTACAAGAGATTTCCCAAATAGTTTTTCTTTGTCATTTGATTTTCAAAGACACCTTGATTTTCACTTGAGCTATATCTTCTATCCTATTCTATTAGGATCATTTGTTTTGTGGAAAGGGAAGTGGTTTGTGGTTGAGATACACCACTTGTTGTAAACCCTTATTCTTGTTGGGTTGATCCCTCTTTAGTAGAGGTTGAGGTTGTGTTTGCTCTCTCTAGTGAGAGGTGGAGTTGGTGATTGTTTGTATCCCTCTTGGTGAGGTGGATTGTGGTTGTTTGGCTAAGGGCCTACCCCTCTTGTATGAGGTGGTGTTTGTTTGCCTCGTTGGAGGTTGTATTGGTTGAGAGAGGAGTTCGGTACTCCCGGTGTTGTACAAATCCTCCTCGGTGGAGGTTCCCTCGGTGGGAGTCCTCGGTGGACAAGTTAGTGGATTAGAAATCCTTCTCGGTGAAGGCGGGGACGTAGAGCTAGGGGCTCGAACCTCGGAACATATCTTGTGTTTGCGTTTGATCTATTATCTCTAAACTCTCTCTTTTATTTGTGTTGTGCATTCATCCATTTCATACATATCATTCATATTGCTTTTGTGCCTTGCATTATTTCATATTGCTTATCATACTTATATGCTTGGCTTGTTTGTGTGTGCCTCACTTATACTTAACTACGAGAGCTTCATATAGCACCTCAACTCTTATTCAGAGGAATCAAGAGGAGTTAGTCCAGAGCCCTTCACGGGGAATTCGGCTACACTCGTTGGTTGTATTAAGTGTGTTGCAAATTAGTTTTTAGCTTCCGCATTTAGTTTCTAGATTAGCACTATCACCTATTCACCCCCCCCTCTAGGTGATTTCAAAAGGATCATAGGGGATCAAATTCTCATAGTGCAAAGTGTTATCAGTTCAGTTTTATCGTGTATGATTCACACTATCTGTTATTTATGATTGACTCAACCTACCATCCTTCAAAGTCAGTTCGTCACGAAAACCAGTTTCATCTCCACCACTTTAGTTCAACCATGATGCATCAGCGCTGATTCTTCGACCACCACCTTAGTTTGATTGAGGGTTCATGATGTGGTTTGACCCGATTGTACTTACCTTGTACCTACCACTACATTCATCGGGGATGAATGTTTTCAAGCCAGAGAGAATGATGGGACTCATACGGCTCAGATCTAGTAGGATTTGTTGATTTTATTTAATTTAGATTTGAGTAGATTTGGTTGAGACTTAGAATTTATTTGAATTAGATTTGAATAAATTTGATTTTATCAATAATTGTGCGTATGGTGCACGTATTGTAGGCTATATATAACCATGTATTGAATTTTGAAAGGAATAATAATTTGATTAAAATTTTATTTTCATGTGAAAATTTGTGTTATTTTGGTGTGATCTCACGATTGAATCGAATCAGGCAGTGAAGACAAGATCTGGATTACGATCTGTGCTTATATCTTTACCTCAAATCTTGGTTCTTCCTCAATTCCACCAAAATCCCCATCACAAACCTTAATTTCCTATGTATTTTATGTAATTTGTATTTAGTGTGAGTAATCATTATTAATTATTATTTTTGATATTTATTGTTATTAATATACAATTGTTATAGACTATTATTAGTAATTATGTTTATTATTACTACTTCATGTTCTAATTCACCCAATCCCATTACACTGAGCCCACATTTATTTTTACTCTTTTAGCCTCTTATACAAGCCCAGTTGAGCCACACAATTTCATATATAATCTCTCTTATCTCCTTAACCCTAATCTAATCCCCTCCTCTTTCTCCCTTTCCTACCTTAACCAACATCGCCATCTCCCCAGACCCAAACAAAACGACAGCCAGCTCCAAGCTTCCGCCATCGCCTGCACCCACTGTACCGCCCTCCTTTCTTCTCCTTCCTTGCGCACTGGCGGGAGCTCTCTACCTTGCTTCTTCCTCACGTGCCGGAGCACCGCCGACAACGAGCGCCAACCATCACACCACCGTCTCCATCACCAAGTCGCTGCCATGATCATTTCCCCCCACCTTGCGAGAATTCTCTCCTCCATGTCCCCGAGTGCCACCCTTGCCTCCCACGAGCACCGCTACCTTATCATCCAACCACAATCATCACCATCACCTTCATCTCACATTTTCCCTTTCTTTCTCTCTTCCTTCAGTCGTAGCCTATGCCCTGCCTCCTTGCCATCGTCGTCGGCAACACCCATGCACCATTGCCCCCTGCAGACCCGCCACTCGAGGCTTGCCCTTCAACTGCGGCCGTGCCTCATCCTCATCTCCCACTGTAGCATACCTCTTATAGATCGAGTTCAAGTTAGGTTTTTTTTGTTGATTTAAGAGGAGATCCGACCTACTTCTATCACACTCCGACTTACAAGCTCTGGACCCAGATCCAAAAGCATGATCCTCTTGGGTTTAAGCTTTCAACCTGCCAACAAATCAAACCTGGATCCATTTTCTGCAGTTCATACTCGATCCCCATAGAGATCCGACCCACTTCCATTAACCTACCCGCATCCACTAAGTTAGTGGTAGATTTGGGCTTCAGGTCAGATAGAAATCTGACCCATCTACACATCCAAACCCATTAAGTATTGGTTTCGTATCCGAGCTGTCCTTTGACAGTTCAGAGGCCAATTTGAGCGATTTTGGAGGTGTTGAAACTGTGGAGAAAAGATCTATGCATTTGTGATGACTCAGGTGAGTGTTTACGTTATTTGTTTATTTTAATTGTGCGTTTTATTGTATCATTTCATGTGAGTATTATTCTTTTTATAAATCGATTGTGTTAATTGATTATTTAATGTTCGCTATTCATATTGTTTAACTAATTGTATCGTATTTAGAAATTCTAAATCTTATTAATTAGTTGATAGTATAGTATTTTGCCGATAACGTTCATGTGCATCTTCAATTAGTTATTTTACATGTTCTCGGTAAATAAATATAAATTTCAAATATGTTGAATCTTTTGATACTTGGATCAGTGTATTCAATTGGAGTAGTTTTGACTTAGGATTGGAGAGTAGATTGGTTTAGTTGGACTGGTTGATTTAGCTAATATATGGTAGATTGCTAGTAATGGATCAGTATATTGTGAGAGTTGGACATTTTATAGATAATGAACTTTGTATTTTGATACTGAGATGTGGACGTTTCTTTTTATTGATTTTAATATTATTTGATTTATTAGATCTGTTGATGTTTGGATTGATCAGGGAACTTTTATTGAAGTGGAACTGACTTAGAGTTAGGGATGAGTGCATACTGGATTGAATCAGTGAATTGCATGAATATATAGTGGAATCATTATCGTGGTCTTAGGAGTCGTGGACCTTACCTGAGATATTTACTAGACTTGATCTTTTCGTGTTTGGTGATATTTTAAAAATGATTAAATTGAATCTTAAGATTGATTAGTTAGGAATCGTAGTTAAATGTTGAAATCACCTAGAGGGGGGGTGAATAGGTGATGGCTATATGAAATATGGCAATAATGCGGAATTTAAAATCTACTTAACAATATGCTCAAATTCAAATGCTTGCAAGATAAAAGCAATAAGTAAAGCAAGTAATAAAGAGAGTTTGAGTTTAGAGAAAATTGAGCAAACGCAAACACGAGGATATGTTTCCGAGGTTCGAGCCACGCTCTACGTCCCCGCCTTCACACTTGAAGGATTTCCACTATTGTTGATCCCACTGGATCTCCAATACAAGGACACACTTGTCCTATCTCTCGTGATGCCGCAACACCACTTGGAGCACACTAGCTCGCTTGAGGCCGATGCCTCTACAACTTCGCTCAAGAAGAAAATTGATCACACTTGATCACAAAAAGCTCACTTAGCACAATCCTATAACCAATATGTAGAGATAGTACTTGGGATTGTGAAGTGCAAATGACTAGAGTGAAGTAGAGGGATTTGCTTCAAGTAGGTGTTTGGAAATTTTGGCTTTGATGAAAATCTTTTCTAAAATGAAAACTTGTAAATCTTGTAAAAATTAATTGTAAAATTTTTATAAAATTGTTGTCTTATCATGTTGAAATGACCCACTATATATAGGGGATGAAAGACAGGGTAAAACAGCTATAGAAATTCGTTGGGGTGAGATCCCAACAAAAAACAGTCAGAAAATAGAGCTGTTGGAGTCTGTCAGACTTTATGACAACTACCGGTCGACCGGGTCGGTCGACCGCCAACGGTCATATTTCTGACCGTTGGGGGAAAACGGTCGGCCGACTCGGTCGACCGAAATAAACAGAGAGCACTGACAAGTGCCCGGTGACCCGAGCGGTCGGCCGACGTGCACACATGCACAGCCGTGCACGTCGGTCGACTGGGTCGGTCGACGGAAGACTGTCAGATCTGTTTAAACAGAGTCTGCAGAAAAATGGGAAAGGAAATTTTGGTTTGATCTTTTTGGTTTAAGGATTTTGTAAATAAGGTTCTAGACCTAATAAACCTGAGAGTATGATCATAGATCAACACTCAACATGTTAGAACTAAATTTGATGAAAAATCCTTTTTAATAAAATGGAAAAATGGTTTTGTCTAAAATTGATTTTTCCAAAACATGGTATTTTTAAAACTAAGTTATAAATTCTGAAATAAAAATTCTTTTGAAGCCATGAAGCAAAACTAAGTGTGTGTGAGTGACAATCCCAAATACTCTACCTCTATCATCTAGGTTTGACAAAATATCTAAAAAGAAAAGTAAAATACAAATCTTGATCTTTTCTTCAATGTTTTGATCCCGAAGCTTTTCTACCGTGCTAGGCTTGGGAATGCAAATCTTTAGCGGCGTCCAAACTTGTGAGTCTTGATGTGGAGCCGTCAAATCAACTTGTTTTAACCTGAAATTCTTTTAAACAAGATTGTTAAACACATAACTAAATATGGTTTGTTATCATCAAAATATCGGGCTAATGGCCTTTGGGCCAACAATCTCCCCCTTTTTGATGATGACAAAACATATATAGTTATTACAAATATTTTGGGTGGAGACTTCAAGTGAAGCTCCCCCTCAACACATGCATATAATAAAAAGATACTCAGGCATAGGTAATTGGTACAAATAATAAACAACCATACACATTGTCTATGCCAGAAAAGATAACTCATGCCATAAATAAACACATGTTCATACAAAACACATAGATAAAAAACACATGTCCACACAAACATCAAATACATAACAAACTGTATCAAATACATAACAAAATGTGTCCAACACACAAAACACAAAATACAAGCCAACAAAATATAAGAGACAAAATATAAGCCCAAGGAAGTCTCTCCAGAATATCTCTCCCCCTTTTTGACATCATCAAAAGGGGAAGTCACTCCTCATCGTCGTCGTCCTCATCATCGTCCTCCTCATCGTCGTCCTCAGCATCACCTGCAGCCATCTCCACATCCTCATCACCAGCATCATCCTCATCATCATCTGACTCCTCCTCTGGATCAATAGCAACAACACCTGGCTGTGGAGCTGAAGAGGCAGAAGGGGCCCTAACTGGAAATGGAGGGCCGGAGGAAGGAAGCGGTAGGGCAAATGGCGTGGGGTCTGGACCAAGCATGTTGTACTTCACAAAGAGTGCACTAAATTGCGAGTCCATATATCGCATGGAATCAGCAAAATAGGACATATCATTGCGAAGTCCCTGATAACGCGAGTCCATCTCCGCGCGATGTGCTGCATCCGCCGCAGAAATCTGGGTCAGTCGCTGCTGAATCTCAGCGGTCACCCAAGATTGATGCTCCTGAAGCTGAGTACGAAGCTCAGAAGAAATAAGGGCCTGAAGGTCTGAAGGAATGGATGGCCCTGGAGCAGAGGAAGTCCCTGGGGCAGATGAAGACCCTGGGGCAGATGAAGACCCTGGAACATGAGCAGGAGGAATAGGAGGCTGCTCAGGAGCGATTTGATCCTAGCTTGCATCCTCTTAATGAGAGTGCTGTTCAGGTTCACTGAGGGTTCGGAGGGTATCTCAGAGGACAGATCAAAATTGAGTTGTTTAAGGAGATACGAGATGAGCATCCCATAAGGCAAGTGCCTAGTGGGAACAAGGACATGATCAGAGGTCATGTGAGAAATGATGAATCGGGGGATATTTATCTTAATGCCTTTCAGAAGGCAATAGACAATCAGAGGAACAGGACCCCTAGCATGACTGTATTCACCAGATTTAGGCATGATGTTGTAGAATACAAATTTAGTGAGAACTTGAGCGGTGAATGTGTAGTTACTCACTACCTCATTCCTCACTAAACCGGGTTGTCATTCCCGTGGAGCAAGGTGGACGCGGTGAGCGAAGACTCACCGGCCGGATAGACAAAATCATGTAGGTCATAGGAGTATACATAACTCCTCCACAGGAGAGATGCAACAAATCAGCAAATTCTTGAAGAGAGATATCTATGTCTCTCCCAAGAACCCTAGACCTAACCCGGTTTCCCTCATATGAAAGATTGGTATAAAAGTAGGGTATGAGTGAGGTATAAACCGGTTCTCTAATAGCCATGAATTGGTCTAAAGAATTATTCCTCAATATTTGTGGGATATTGAGGTGCTCAAAATCTTGGAGGACTACACATCTCCCAGAAATAACAACTCTCCTCGAAAGGAGGATATACCGATTTTCGGCAAGATCGGAGACAAATGGAGGTTTAGTCCTAGTGGATGAAGATGAAGGGACTACTGATTTTCCCTTCTCAGCTCTAGATCTTTTAGGCATGATTAAATATTAGGTTAAAATGAAGATCTAGGTCAAAAATAATATTGGGGCTTGATCTAGACTAGGGAAAGGATAGATCTTGACAAAACAAGGATGAACAATAAGAGGAAAGCAAGATCTAAAGGAAAAAATTGGATCTTTACCTTGATGGAAGAGAGATCAAGTACCCAAAACCAAAAATCCCTGAGTTTGAACGTAGATCGGGCCTGAAAGAGATGATCTAGCAAAGATTTGAGAGAAATAGGCAAGGATTTGAGTTTGATTTGAGGTGGGATGGTGATATTAGGGTTTTTAGAGAGAGGGAGAAGAAGAACCGCCGGAGAGAAATGAAAGAGAGAGAGAGAAAAGAGCTTTAAATAGGGTGGGTAAAAGGCAGAATCCCGTCGCCCGGTCGACCGGTCCGGTCGACCGAAAATACCCAAGACCACTGACAGACTGAACGGTCGACCACACCGGTCGGCCGAAAATACCCGAGAGCTCTGTCAGACCAAACGGTCAACCGCACCGGTCGGCCGGCTACAGAGAAGGATAAAAACATTCTTTCAGGCAAGGTTGGTCGGCCGGATCTCAGCGCCGGTCGACCGGTCTTGCCCAAAAACTGTCAGCAGCAAAGACCCTGAAAAAAAAATATCTAAAAATGTCTAACAAATAATGAGAAGAATATTTTTAACATACAAAATTTTAAAAAACATGTTTTAAAAACTTCATTAGTTATAATATCAACAAAATTTACACAAGACATTTTAATTTTTATTTTCATATAAAAACAAAGGTTTAGAGATGTTGAAGCCGAATACCCGGTGAAGGGTTCTGAACTTCATCCTCGAGATTCCTCTAAATATGAGTTGAGGTGCGCAATTGCCATATCTAATGTATTTGCTTTAAATATGAATTTTAGATTATTTATTTAAGTTTTGACAAAAATGTGTATATATATATATATATGATCAAAACTAGACATGTGGACATACAAAAAATATGGCATAAAGCAAGATAACATGAATTAGAAGCAAAGCATATACACAAGCATGATGGAAATGTAAGTTTACACTAACACATATCAATGTAGCACAAAGGTAAACTAACAATCCTATGCATTTGTATATATACACAAAATAAAACTTTTAAATGGAGAATTTACCAAACCGAGGGCAATCTCCAAAATAGGTGCCTCCATGATAGTGATGCAAGCGCGATGTGATCTTTGAGCTTTGATGCATCCACCACCCGGGCACCGTTTCCCCTAAGTCTTGGAGGATGAAGACCCACCTGTATCAACTAAATTGGGTGTGTCTTTTGGTACCCAAATCTTTTTGGGTCCTTTGGGTTTAGTACCGGGGCGAACCCAAACATGTTTACTTGGTATGTTTAATTTAGCATAACAAAATTTTTCTAAATGGCCTTTGCGGCCACAATGTGTGCAAACATAAATCCTATCACTACCATATGTGAGCATGCTTGTGTGAGTGTGCATGTTTACGTGCATGTTTATGGTGAGTGTGTTGCCCTTGGGTTACTCCTTTGGGAAACTTAGATGCAAATTTATTTAGATCAAAAGCACATTTTTTAAGGGTTGAATCTAAAACATCAACCCGTTTTGAATTTCAATAAAATCATTTTTATTACAAGACACAAAGGGGGTTTTCCCTTTACAAGTTAATTTATAGTTTTCAAAATCAATCTTTATTTTCTTAAAGGCATTAGACAAATCATTTTTCTCTTTTTCAATAAGATTAATTTTATCTTTTAAGGAATCATTTTCTCTTTTTAATTTCTTATTATGAGATTGCGAAATCTCATATCTATGTTGGAGTTCTTCAAAGAATTGGGCTAACTCATCCATAGTCAATTCATCATCATCTATGGAGTTGTCGAGATTTACCTTAGATGCATCATCTCCATGTGCCATGAAGCACATGTGAGCGGCGTCGTTCTCCTCTTCGGATTCCGACTCCGTGTCGTCCCACGTGGCCACCATACCCTTTTTCTTCTTTGGGCCGTTCTTGGAGGTGGTAGCTTGGAGAGCGGGGCAATCAGCAATGAGGTGTCCGATCTTCTTGCAATGAAAGCAAGGACCCGGCTCTCTCTTTTCCTTTCGAATCTTCCTTGAGGTTTCCCTCTTCGGAAGTTGCTTTGCCTCCTCTTCTTGTAGAACATCTTGCCCACCTTCCGGATGAGCATGGCAAAGTCCTCATCGCAATCTTCCGATGAGTCTTCCTCGTCATGGTTGGTTGGAGTGGCTTTGAAGGCGAGAGCTTTCTTCTTTGGCGCCTCCCTTTCTTCTCTAACCTTCATTTCCATCTCATGGGTTTTGAGATTTTCAATGAAGCCGGAGAAGTCTATCTCCTCCCGATCGTTGAGCTCTTTGAGGGTTGTAGCCTTGACTTCCCAAGCTTTGGGAAGAGCTCTAATGACCTTCCTATCTTTTGGTCATTATCGATCGCATCACCTAAAGAAGATAAAGCATTTGTTATTTTGGTGAAACGAGTGAGCATGTCATCAATGCTCTCATTCTCAAGCATGTAAAAGTTCTCATATTGAGAACGAAGCAAGTCAATTTTGGATCTTTTGACTTGTGACGTTCCCTCATGAGTCACAATTAAAACATTCCACACTTCATATGCGGATTTACAATTTATGATGCGTGAGAGGTCATCTTCATTAAGGGCTTGGGTTAATGCATATTGAGCCCTAGCATTGGCCTCATAGTCCTTGGTGGTGTCCTCGGACCATGTTCTCTCATCGGTGAGAGGTTCTACAAATTCTTTAGTTATAGCCCTAGCAACCCTAACTCCTAGGGACTTTAGAAATAGGTTCATCTTGACCTTCCAAATAGGGAAGTTCAAGCCATCAAATTTGAGTGGGGACTTGATGCTAGAAAAATCAATTGAAGCCATGGATAATGAATAAGATGCACAACAAATGAAGAATGCAACAAAATGATATAGCCAAATACAAGGATCTCCCTAAGGTGGTTAAACCAAAACGTAGGGTTAGGCTCTGATACCAATTGAAATCACCTAGAGGGGGGGTGAATAGGTGATGGCTATATGAAATATGACAATAATGCGGAATTTAAAATCTACTTAACAATATGCTCAAATTCAAATGCTTGCAAGATAAAAGCAATAAGTAAAGCAAGTAATAAAGAGAGTTTGAGTTTAGAGAAAATTGAGCAAACGCAAACACGAGGATATGTTTCCGAGGTTCGAGCCACGCTCTACGTCCCCGCCTTCACACTTGAAGGATTTCCACTATTGTTGATCCCACTGGATCTCCAATACAAGGACACACTTGTCCTATCTCTCGTGATGCCGCAACACCACTTGGAGCACACTAGCTCGCTTGAGGCCGATGCCTCTACAACTTCGCTCAAGAAGAAAATTGATCACACTTGATCACAAAAAGCTCACTTAGCACAATCCTATAACCAATATGTAGAGATAGTACTTGGGATTGTGAAGTGCAAATGACTAGAGTGAAGTAGAGGGATTTGCTTCAAGTAGGTGTTTGGAAATTTTGGCTTTGATGAAAATCTTTTCTAAAATGAAAACTTGTAAATCTTGTAAAAATTAATTGTAAAATTTTTATAAAATTGTTGTCTTATCATGTTGAAATGACCCACTATATATAGGGGATGAAAGACAGGGTAAAACAGCTATAGAAATTCGTTGGGGTGAGATCCCAACAAAAAAAACAGTCAGAAAATAGAGCTGTTGGAGTCTGTCAGACTTTCTGACAACTACCGGTCGACCGGGTCGGTCGACCGCCAACGATCATATTTCTGACCGTTGGGGGAAAACGGTCGGCCGACTCGGTCGACCGAAATAAACAGAGAGCACTGACAAGTGCCCGGTCGACCCGAGCGGTCAGCCGACGTGCACACATGCACAGCCGTGCACGTCGGTCGACCGGAGACTGTCAGATCTGTTTAAACAGAGTCTGCAGAAAAATGAGAAAGGAAATTTTGGTTTGATCTTTTTGGTTTAAGGATTTTGTAAATAAGGTTCTAGACCTAATAAACCTGAGAGTATGATCATAGATCAACACTCAACATGTTAGAACTAAATTTGATGAAAAATCCTTTTTAATAAAATGGAAAAATGGTTTTGTCTAAAATTGATTTTTCCAAAACATGGTATTTTTAAAACTAAGTTATAAATTCTGAAATAAAAATTCTTTTGAAGCCATGAAGCAAAACTAAGTGTGTGTGAGTGACAATCCCAAATAATCTACCTCTATCATCTAGGTTTTGACAAAATATCCAAAAAGAAAAGTAAAATACAAATCTTGATCTTTTCTTCAATGTTTTGATCCCGAAGCTTTTCTACCGTACTAGGCTTGGGAATGCAAATCTTTAGCGGCGTCCAAACTTGTGAGTCTTGATGTGGAGCCGTCAAATCAACTTGTTTTAACCTGAAATTCTTTTAAACAAGATTGTTAAAAAAAACTAAATATGGTTTGTTATCATCAAAATATCGGGCTAATGGCCTTTGGGCCAACAAATGTGTGGATACTTGTGTAAGCTATTTAGATTTGATTGTTCTTTGTTGTTAATTCATATGAGGAAATAATGGGATATCGAAGATTGATTAAATAGGGTGTAGTTTTATTAAAATATTTGATCTCTTGTTGCTTGGATCGGTTAGTGAATTATATTAGAGTAGAGTTGACTTCGGATTGAGAAGTATGTATAGATTGGATTGGCCAGAATTTGTTGATTATTCATTTATGCAGTTAAGTTGTTATTTTGATTTTCGGATCTGTGATTGAGTTGATTGAAGTGGGAATGGATTAATAGTCTTGAACGGATTGGATAATGAGGATTTGATTAGAGGTAGTTGAGTATTCATTTTATTATTTGAAGATTTGGATAGACTGATGGATAAAGAGGATTAGAATAGATTAATAGAAATGATAGTATTGATTTATTGGACTATTTAGGTTGTGGTTTCTTTTATCGGATTACTTTGATAATGGATTTAACGTTTTGTTGTCTATAGTGATTGTATGAACATCAGTAAATGAGTGGCTGGTTACTATTATGTTTACCATTCAAGTCACGAATTGCATCTTGAGCATCTCTATGGTCATCAAAGTCGATAAAGACATAACCTGATGGCTTTCTCGCAACTGATATACATCTTATAACACTATATATTCGAAACTCATCATCAAGCTCCTTCTTAGAAACTCGGGCATCCAAATTATCAACATAAACACGAGTCATAGCTAACAACCCTTAGGAAGACTGTAGATGCTTAGCTTTAACTCTCACGGTTCCAACGCCTCGAGAATCGCACGAATCAGGGGCATAACAGACCTGAAAACAGCCTTGCAACATTGTAGTTCAACTGTAGTGCAATCGGCTCAGGCCGGCTCGGAGTGGCCATCCGGCTCGAGTTGCCTCGGGTCAACTTGGGTCGGCTCGAAGCGGTGCAGGTCGGGTTTGCTGAAACCCAAATAGAATGAAACCCAAATACCCAAAGCTCTTAACTCTAATGGCAGAGATCTGAGCTCCGATAGTAGCGGCGATACTCTGACACAGTTCACTGAAAATTGGGTCAGCGAGGTTGGCAAGGTGCTGCCGCCGATGAAGAAAGTGATCAAGGCAAAGACGGAGATGAAGATGAAGGCAAAATGTGGTGACGAAGACAAAAACACGACGATGACAAAGCGAGGTCAGCATTGAGTGACTCTGATAGTGAGATTTGGTGCGAGGTCAATGCGGTGACGGAGAAGATCATGCTAAGTTCGATGCGGTGATGGAGAGAACCGAAGACGAGGAGATAGCGATGAAATCAAATCGCAAACAACATTACATCTCGCAGTTGAAGGTGGCCAGGTGGCAACAATGGTGGCAATGGCGGCAATGGACGGGAAGATGAAGATTGAGGTGATCTCGAGATGAGGAGAGGCGGTGGGCGACAGTGGTTGAAGGGAGAAGGCAATAGGTTTTTGGATTGCGCTTGTTGAAGAAGATGAACAGTGGATTTTTTGTAGAGAGAAAGATTAGGGTTATTTTTGAGTGGCTCTGATGCCATGTTGTAATTGCATTAGAGATTGGGAGAGAAAGAGTTGAGCGCTAGGATTCATACCCTGATTTGGTACATCTAATATCACAGATGACATGGGACTAACTCAATACACTAATACACAGTATCTCTTTCAACACTTGCTTAGATTTTTCTAATAGCTTAGTTTGCCAAAGATGACGGACAAAGTCCCCATTTTCTGAAGAATGTACATCATGTACTCATCATATAAGATGCCGGTTGATTGTAGTTCAAAACATTAGGGCATTATTTTTAGAGAAACATTTTGATTTCAATGCTCCAATAGGAAAGAAAAACTTGCATGCTAGAATATAGATGTTCAATTTTAGATCTTGTAGACAAAGCTGAAATATAACATACAAGATAGTCATAGATGGCCATGACGGCAGTGAAACCAGTGTTTTAAAAATGGGAAAAAAGCGAAGCAGCCATCTAGGCCAGCCTCTTAAGCGCCACCTAGGCAGCTCTTCAGACTTACAGTCAGCTGCCTAATGGTATTTTTTTATTATTTAGTAATACATTAATTTTATTTATTTTTTACTTTTCCTTTATGTTTTTTACTTTCGGACAGCTAGGGGTGAGGAATTTTAAAGGCATAAACCTGATAGCAGTAACTATTCATAGAATTGGTGAAAACAAATAACAATTTAAAAAATGGTGCCAAAAGCTAAAATATACCTTACTAACCAGCGGAGTAGATCAACAACAAATAAACCAATATTTGTTGTTGATAAAAGTGGATTCTTGTTGGACATAAGATGACCAATATATGGTGCCAGAATGATGTTTTGTGATGGTTCATCTAAGATAGCATCAGAAAAATTTTGTAGCTCTACAGATAAGTAAATAAAGTGTCTCGGTTAAGGGTTTTTTTTTTTTTTTTCCTTTTTGTTTTTTGGTTCTTTTTGGTGGGTGGTTGTGTGCGCGTGCACGAAACAGAGATGCAGCTGACCAGGGAGGCAAAGGGAGTTGCAAGAGGATAGCAATGCCTGCCACTGACTGTCAGTCATGGATCAGAAGTCCAAGAGCTGATTGGTGTTGTCTCTGGTGGCAGTAGTGAATGGGCTCTCTATGGAGATTCATGTCAAAGGAATAAAATAGGGTAACAGCATTCTGGGTACATAATTTCAAGTATTGCCTCCACTTTGAGGATTTATGATGGTTCTGATGGTGGAGAGCTAACAGCGTTCTGGGCTATGAAGCCGAAAATGTGCGCGCACGCGTGCGTCGTGGGTGGCAACCATGCTAACTATATAAATGGCAATAGAGTTTCACTAGGGAGGCTATTTCACACCACTATTTATCTATGCAGAAAAATGAAAGGGACCATATTCAAGAGATAAGGACTAGTGGCTGCACAGTTCCTGATAAAACCCTTAGTAAATTGCACTTTGCACATTGTTTGCAGCATACGACGGATTAAAACGCAAGCAAAATAGTTCATTCCTAAACAACTGGCAAGTGCATAGTAATTAAAATGTTCGATAGCGAAATCCAAAGTAGTGATTACAGACTCGAGCTGGATCCACCATACTTGTGAAAATTTTGATTTCCAAATAGCAATTGCAATATCAGATGATAAGATAGTAGTTAACTGCCTTAATTGTAGATACAAGAATGAAGAAGATACTAACCACGAGTTTGAAGTATTGAACTTGGATAACCCAAGGTACAGCTCCAATGACTTGCATCCTCGACAACTAACAACTCCCTAACAAACAGCATGAAGCACTTCTTTACCCAATTTTCCAATGCATAGCCTGTTAAGGAACCAATTTAAACTTGTACTTCTGAACCAACCAAGGTATTACTACGTAGAAGAAAAGCTTATTGCGCTCTAACAAGAAGAGTACTACATATTCAAGAAAACCAACATTTTCACAGTAAGGAGGAAAACAAAAATATTTGCGCTAAAGATTAGCGGAAATTACAGAATATTTGTGAGAACATGCTGCCATATTAACAGTCATTATGGTACGACAGGAAATGTGGGTAACTGTATGACTTACACCTCGCCCTTCCATGAGAACAGAATCAGATAATCAAACTAGAGCTCAATCCTTGAGACTCTGATGTAAAACTGACATGGATCGCAATCACCTTCAAATCGTAACCAAAATTTAAAATTTAAAGCAGGATAAGATTTCGGGTTTCCACCTCTTACGCAGGCTTCTCACCCAAAATTCGAGAGCAGATAAGCTCAAAAATTATACCAGATAATTTGAGAAAATTTTAGTCATTCAATAATCTCAATAAAATAGTCTAGGGGGTCTTATATAGGCTTTACAAAAGAAGACTACTGAGAAATAACCGATATGGTACTAAACGCCCATAAAAGAACACCTTGCTACAGAAAATAAAGCTAAAACAAAAAACATCTAAATAAATCTGAAACAAATCCAATCTAAAACCAAAGAATTGCATTGCGTCGCTTCCTGAAGAATACTCGATCGAATCGGCCCCTAAGCGGCACGATGTCCTCATCAATTCCCCCTGGGTGGAAAGGACTCGACCCCGTCCAGTGTGGGGGACAGAACTGCTGCTGGCTCTGATAGCGCTCCAGTCGATCGGGATCAAGATGCCGGAGGTCTCCCTCTGTAATCCAAAAATTTTCTGAATCAGCTTTTCCTTTCCACTTAATGAGATAGCGTCGCGTCCCTCTGTCTCTAGTAGAGACAATTTGATTATCCAAGATAGAATCTATATTTTCTATTGCATAGGACAGTTTAGGGGGAAGTGGGGGTAGTGTGGGCTCTCAGAAAGAAGGTCTTGGCTTGGTTCATCCACGAATGGGTTAGAAAGGGTATCAAATGTACCTCTATATGGAACCAAGTCCTCAACATTAAAAGTGCAACTGATGCCAAAGTCTGGTGGGAGATCCACCAGATAAACATTTGAATTGATTTTCTTAAGAATCTTGAAGGGCCCTGTGCTTCGTGCGTGTAATTTCTTCACGGTTCTCGAGGAAACCGATCGGGTCTCATGTGGACCATCACATAATCTCTAACATTAAAAGTTCTTAATCGGCGATGTAGTTCTACAGAAGCTTTATAATCAGCATTCTTTTTCATTATTTTTCTCTGATCTCCTCATGTAATGCACGGATATGAGATGCAAATGCTGATGCAGAGTCTGATACCCTAGAATGATGATGAGCCATCGGAATTAAGTCAACTGGTTGCTTGGGTTTAAAATCATTTATTATTTCAAAAGGATTAAAACCCGTAGTCACATTGACAAATCCATTAAATGTAAATTCAGCCATAGGCAAAATGAGATCCTAAGTTTTCAAATTTTTCCCAACTAGACACCTAAGGAGATACCCTAGAGTCCTGTTTACTACCTCAGTTTGGCCATTTATCTGTGGATGAAAGGCTGTTGAGAATTTCAGTTTGGTGCCCATCTTGTGCCAAAGTGTTTTTCAGAAGTAGCTAACAAACTTAACGTCCCTATCGGACATCATGGTTTTAAGTATCCCATGCAACTTGATGACATTATCAAAGAACGAGACGACTACTCGAGACGCATCTGAGATCTTGAAACACGGGATAAAGTGAGCCATTTTTGAGAATCGATCGACTACTACTAGGATAGAGTTGTGCTTTTTCTGAGTTTTTGGCAATTCTAGTATGAAATTTAGGCTCACGTCTTGCCACGAGCAATTGGGTACCGGAAGAGGAGTGTAAGGCCCGGCAATCTGCTTTTGTTGCTTGTCCAGTTGGCACGTGCGATATTGGCTACCTATCTTAGCGACATCTCTTTTCAAACTTGGCCAGTAGAATCGGTGTTTAACGACCTTAATTATCTTGTTCTGATGGAAATGTCCCGCCAGACCTCCAGCATGTACTTCCCAAGAGAGAAAATCCCTGAGGGACGTGCGGGGAATACATAACTTACGGAATCTGAATAGATAACCATCTTGTAGGAAAAAATCGTACATCTCACGAGCAGGGCCGTCTCGTAACGTGACATAAATTTTTTCAAAGTCGAAATGTAACGCCCCGATCCCGCCGGTACGGGTACGTTATGGCGACGTACATACGCGAGGTGAAAACACGCTCACGCGTACGTTAAGCCTCAGTACAGTACATTACTTCAATATAGACATGGGGTCCAGCATAAAAGCAGTACAAGAATACCTGCAGAAATAGGTCAGCGATCATAATAGATATGAAAAATAGGGACAAATAAGATAACAGAAATAAATGCCCAGGATACCTATGACTAGGCCAGATGAGGAATCTCCTATGTCACGCCAAGTCACTCTCTGCTACTCCGAGAACTCGGATCTCCAATCTGGGCACGCAAACCCAGGGTCGTCAGAAAGCGACCTAGTGAGTGGTAAAATGAAGGAGGCAGTAATATATACATAATAATACAAGCACGATACTAATATATAATACATGATGTGGTATAAGTGATATTATATCATAAGCATATAGGAAGCAGTGAAAATATTTTCTCCATCGTGACCCCATTTTATTCCATATTTAACCCCATTTTATTCCTTTTCATATTCGGGCGATATCGGGAGCATCCGGACTCCGATTTGGACGATTCTAGATCCATTGCGATCGTGGAGAAGAGAGCTACAGTTCTGTAACCAGTTTGTGAGTGTTTTCCTTTTCTAAATTTTATTTATTTATTCATGTTTATTAAAGTCGTGGGTGAAACAATAAAACAATAACTTAACTCGAGAAACGGTATGTATTGTAACATATACATTAAGTTAGATGATTAATTAAAGAATCACTAGACACCGTCACTGCATGGATAAGTAGTATGATTCCACACTAATGCTTCATGGACACAAGGACACGCGTCCTTCATGATACATGACCTTGTCACTACTCCACTGTCCCCCTGACCGACCCACTGGTATACTAAATACAGTAGTGCATGTAGATAACAGTGACACTGGATAGCGGTCATGTAGTTTCATGTACATGTCTCACCATTACATAGATATTGAGATTCACGACACTAGGACTGCATGTTGTGACCTACTGATATACTGATACACTAGTACACTGGATACCATCATTTGATATTGATATCCCCGTTACATGTATGCATTGATCACTGTTATTACCTGTACACACACAGAGACATCACACAGATTATTGCGACACATATATGGTCCACGAACACACGGACACATCAGTTCACTGGATACAGGCAGTTCCTATGTTTTCACCATCGTGACATAGATGCTCGACATATCACTGTTACACATGACTGCATGGTTTCTCCATTCTTATCATATGGATTCTTGCACCTATTGCATGTATGATTATTCCAGGTTATCCTTGTTCATATTACATGTATTAATGTGCTATGTTACCATATTCATGTTATATGATTGTTTCCTGTTACTGATACGGATTTCCCGTTACTGGACATGAGAGCGGTTGATATGCGATATGTGGGAATCCCACATCTATTGTTCTCGTTTCTCGATATATTGTTCATGTTATCTTGTTCATGTTATATTGTTCCTGATTCCCGTTATATTGTTCTACGCTATCAACAGAGCTCAGGTCCAGTTATCATGTTAACCGTATCATGTACAATAGTTGTTCTTGTTACATTGTATACTTGATATAACAGATCATAAAGCTAACTGGGGTATGGGGAGACTTGACGGTTGATTAGATCTTATCGGGTGATGTACTGGATCCATATTGTTTTCCCACTGCAGGGGACGGTAGTGCTACCTACCAATTGCTCCATGAGCTCTTGTTACTTGATTCATGCTCCCCTCTTAGCAGAGGGCCCTGGTCTTAGCAGCCAGGGGATTGTTTAAGGCCGTGATCCCGGGTATGCACGGGATACATCCACCCGATAAGAACTCCTCGACCATGGGTTTCCAATTAACATAATAAACCGGTATACACAATAGTGACGTCGGAAACACTTGTTATTTGGTTACTCTCTCGTTTGGATAATGGTACCCGTAGGCCATCTCCGGATGGGTTCGACTGGAGTGCGGGCTCCAGTATGAACTGCCAGTGGTATGGGACACTGGAAGAGATTGATTAAAATATCAGGTGGTACTGATTTCTACTATTGTGTCAATCACATGACTTGCCTGATACATGTATACTAACTTGTTACTGTTACTGTTAGTTTGTCTGCTATCATGTTCACTGTGATCTTGCTTACTTGTTACTGTTCCTGTTCATATTATCGTATCCGCTATCATGTTACCTGTAGACTTTGCTACACTACCTGAAACCTATGGTGGCATACTACTCATGCACATGTACACCTTGCATCACATATATTCTGTTTTGCATTGCTTATATGCTATTTAAACACAACACAGTAGCATGTTCATATTGCATATGCCCACCTGCATGTTCATTTACATCACTACCATGTTCACTACTTTTACGTCTCTACTGATCCCCGGTGTACGTATTACCGTATCGTTATTGTTTTATTATTTCACCCACGACTTTAATAAACATGAATAAATAAATAAAATTTAGAAAAGGAAAACACTCACAAACTGGTTACAGAACTGTAGCTCTCTTCTCCACGATCGCAACGGATCTAGAATCGTCCAAATCGGAGTCCGGATGCTCCCGATATCGCCCGAATATGAAAAGGAATAAAATGGGGTTAAATATGTAGTAAAAGTATTGAAATGCAAATAATAAATAATATCAGGGGGTTTCTGAAAATGATTTTTAAAACTGAAATCGGCTCAATCGGACTACTATGGAGGTCAAATCAATTTTGTACGTCGTATCGCGTACCGATACGGTAATACGTACACCGGGGATCAGGGGGTTACACGAAACATGAGTCATACTCTTCTGTTAACCTCTCGAATCCAATCACTCCTGTGCTCATAGTTATCAAAGTCATGACACGTCAGCTTAGCACATCAGCGACCTTATTTGCAACTCCTGCATTGTGTTTGATAACAAATGTGTAATCCTGCAGGAACACCCATTTACTATGTCTCGCATTCAGTCGCTTCTGGGAGTTAAGGTACCTTACCACTTCATGATCTGAATACAACACAAATTCCTGCGGTAACAGGTAATGCCTCTAGTAGCCAAAGCCTGTATAACCGCATAAAATTCTTGTCATATGTGGAGTATCGTTGTCGGGCATCATTTAGTTTTTTGCTGAAATAAGCAACAGGGTGGCTTTTCTGACTCAGTACACCACCTATTGCCAGTCCCGATGCGTCACATGTTACTTCAAATGCCTTCAAAAAGTCAAGGAGACGCATTACAGGAGCTTCCGTCATCATCCTCTTAATTTCAGCGAAAGCCTTGGACGTGGCAGGAGACCACTGGAACATCTCGCTCTTTAAACAGTCGGTTATAGGTGCCATAATAACACTAAAATTCTTTATGAACTGACGGTAGAAAGTAGCTAATCCGTGAAAGCTCCTGACTTCCCCAATCGTTCGGGGCTGTGGCCACTCGGTTATTACCTTCACCTTCTCAGGGTCCGCGGAAACCCCCTCGGATGACACCACAAATCCTAAGAAGATAACCCTGTCTATACAGAAAGCACACTTTTTTGAATTTGTATAAAACTTCTCAGTGTGGAGTGTGCATAGGACTTGCCTCAGATGTCTCACATGTTGCTCCTGAGTTTGGCTGTAGATCAGTATATCATCAAAATATACTATTACGAATTTACTGATAAACGGTCGAAACAATTCGGTCATCACTCTCATGAAGGTGCTAGGAGCTTTGGACAGTCCAAAGGGCATAACCAACCATTCACACAATTCGTCTTTAGTTTTAAATGCGGTTTTCCATTCGTCCCCTGGCCGGATTCTAATTTGGTGGTACCCGCTCTTAAGATCAATTTTGGAGAAGACTGTGGCACCTTACATCAGATCCAGCATATCATCAAGACAGGGAATGGGGAAACGGTACTTGACGATAATCCTATTGATTGTGCGCTATCCACAGACATACACCATGTACCATCCTTCTTGGTGCCAAAAGTGCGGGAACTGCACATGGATTCAAGCTCTCTTTGATGAACCCCTTGTCGAGTAACTTTTCTACCTGTCGTTGTAACTCCGCATGTTCAGTTGGGTTCATTCTATAGTGGGGCAGGTTCGGTAAAGTTGCTTCTGGGACTAAGTCAATAGCATGTTGAATGTCTCGCATTGGGGGCAACTCACATGGAAGATCTTGTAGGAGGGCTTCGGAAAACTCCTCCAGAATTGGGTTAATGTGCTCAGGAATCTGTTACTCGGTATTTCAATCAGCCTCTCGAGCCACGAGTGCATAACAAGTAAAACCCTCCTGCAAGCTTTTTTTCAAATTGATCGTGGCTAATCAAATTCATTTTCATCTTACCTTTTCTCTTATCACCCCTTTTTCCAGGATTTAGAACATCCATTTTATCTTTCCCTTTGTCAACCCCCTTTTCTCGGGTCAGCCGTTTCGGTTGATTCGGCATAATTTTCACCCTTTTTTCGTTATGGACAAACGAACATTGGTTAGTGAAAGTACACCTAGAGGGGGGTGAATAGGTGTAAGGCTAATCTAATGACAAATAATGTGAAATTAAAAACTAAATGCAACACACTTAGTGTAACCAAAGAGTGTAGCCGAATTCCCGGTGAAGGGATCTGGACTATCTTCTCTAAATTCCTCTAAATAAGAGTTGAGGTGCTATATGAAGCTCTCTTGGTTGAACACAAGTATCGGCACACACAAACAATACCCAAGCATATAAGTGTGAATGAACAATATGAATTAATGCAAGGCACAATATAAGAGAGAGAGTTAGGGATAGTGGATCAAACGCAAACACAAGGATATGTTTCGAGGTTCGAGCACACAGCTCTATGTCCCCACCTTCACACAGAAGGATTTCCACTATAGCGTCCATTCAGGACTTCCCACACAGGGAACCTCCACTGAGGATTTGGGCAAATACAATTTGAGAGTACACAACTCCTCTCTCAACCAATATAACCTCTCACTAGAGGCAAGGCACAAAAACTATCACCTCTACACTTAAAGGGATGGGCACTTAGCCAAACAATGATCCACCTCACACTTGAGGGATAAGGCACAAAGTCACAACTCCACCTCTTCACTAATAGGGAACACAACTTCCACTATCACCTCTCACTGAAGGGATCTCAATACAATCACCTCTCACTAGAGGGATATCACAAAGAATGGAAGGTTTACAACTTGGTGGTCTCTCTCGACCACAAACCAATTCTTTCTCACAAAACAATGATCCTATAGATAGGATAGATAGATAAGCTCAAGTGTGAGAAAACAAGGTGTTTGGAAATCAAATAACAAAGAAAAAAACTTGGGAAAATAACTAGAATTTGATAGAAATGAAGAACAAAACAAATATCCCAAATACTCTATTTTCTTTGATTTTTCAACCCTTGAAAATAAATAAAGAATGATCTTTTAAACCCAAAAACTCTTTTGAAAATTTGCTGTTAAACACTTGTAAAGGTGGAAAAAATTGCTCTTTAAAAACTTGTAGAAAACCAGCTCAAATGGGGGGTATTTATAACCTCCACAAAATTCTGCCCGTTGCAATCTGGAAAAGCCCAGATTGCCCCTCCGGTCGACTGGCCGGTCGACCGGTCGACCGCCAGTCATATTTCTGACCGTTGTGCCTGCGGTCGACCGGGCCAAAGAGCACGGTCGACCGACCCCCATCCGAGAGTGGGGTGATCTCAGTCAGTCGATCGCACGGTCGACCGGCCAAATCACTTGGCCTTTGTGTACGTCCCGTGCACATCGGTCGACCGGGACAGTCGACTGACCACTGGTCCGGTCGACCGTCCGGTCGACCGCCAGAGCCTGGCAGGGAAAAATTTCAGGATTTAAATACTTGACTTTTTAACTTCAAATAAATCCCATAAAATCACATAAATTCCATAAAAATCAGTTCTTATTAGATCTTTGAAATATGCGTGACAAAAATTCAACACATATTTCAAACTGTTTGAACCATTTTTGTGTCTTTGAAATTTTTCCTTAAACCAAAAACCGTATTTTTCAAAACTTGAATTTTTGAAATGAAAAATCGTTTTCTCCAAAGCTCGTGTAAATACAAAAACATGATATTTAAACAACTTTTAAGCATGTTGTATATAAATAGAATCCAATATACATGAAATATTGTGTATCTATGTTTTTGACATGAAATCTAATATTGGTTAAACTGAAAAACTAAAAACCAATAAACATGAAACTTGTGTGTATTGTGAACTTGAGCATATCAACACTATCTAATATTTACAATGATCTAAACAATCTTAAACTAAACAAACCGAAGTCTTCTTGTAGAACTCCGTCTCCAAGTTGACTTGATCCAAACGCGATCCAACGAGCTTGACTCCAACCGAGTGCTAGATGTGAACTTGACGCTCGAACTCTTGAATCACCATGTGAAAGCTCCAAAAATACCTTTGTTGAAGCTAATCACTTACTAATATCTTGATCAAATATCTGAAACTAAATATCACAAGATTATTAGTAAACTATAACTACATGAGTTAATCATCATTAAAATTAGAGTGAAGGGCCTCTGGGCCAATAATCTCACCCTTTTTGATAATGACAAAACTCATGGAGTTATATATGCATGGATTAAAGTTAAGCTTCATAGAAGCTCCCCTTAACTCATGCATAACAATAAACATAAAGATATGCAATGAATGCTCAATATAAATATGCAAAACATGATATTTGATATACTAATGAAATAAACATGCTCTTGATACCAATCAAAAGGTACAACACAAGATGCTCTTGATACCAACAAAAAAAAAATTTGATACCAACAAAAGATGCTTTTGATACCAATCTTAATATCAATGGTAAAAGGTAACAAATAAAACAAACATGCATATATAATAACTCCAAATTTCTCTCCTCCATTTTGTCAATTCATCAACAAAGGGGTACAAACATTAAAGACATAAATCATATTTTTCTTGTCATAAATCAAAACAATAAAGGTGTATATGCTATATACATTCATGAAGAGGAGAGACGTGAAGTTAACTCCTCCTGCATACATGTATTTATATGAAAAGAGATGACTAAACCCTAACCACATAAAGCGTAATATACAATGTACAAAAGGAGATGTGAAGCTCCCTCTACACACGTGTAAGACATAGAGAAGAGCGATCAAGCTCCTCAATATGAGATACACTCAACATGAATATATATATAGAGAGAAGATGTTAAGCGCCCCTTGCATATAAGCAATACATATCAAAACTTTTAATACCAAACTTATGATACCAATTGAAAATAAACAAAAATTTTAAGATACCAAAAGATATTAATTGAAAATATCTTATAAACTTTTGATACCAATGAAAATGAAACATTGTATGTTTTGATACCAATTGTAAACATTTTGTAATTTTGATACCAAATGAGAATATTTTTATAATTTTGATATCAATAGAAAGTGAAAACCAAATATTTTTATGGAAACATAACTCATTTCAATATGGATACCAATCTTAAAATGAAATATGATACCAATTGAAAAACAAACCAACTATTTGGTTAAACAATTCATTTTGCAATAAAGATACCAAATTTTAGAATAAAGTCAATTTAAGATTTTTGATACCAATATTGAAAATGTTGGCATATTCCAAATTAAAATATTTTTCATTTTGAAGCATAGGAAACCAATTGAAAAATAATATACCAAATAAGGTCGTTTTCATCATATAGAGTGGGAGTAAGATACCAATTGAAAATACAATCGATCGAAAACTAAAACATGAAGTTTTCTCCCCCTTTATGAAATACCAATGAAAATGTCGCATAAGCTTGTATTAAATACCAATTTGAAAACTAATAGTCATTAAGAACTAAATCGAGCTTAGCATAAACAACATTTGTGCTATAAGATATAAAGATATAATAAGCACAATTTAATCAGCCCAAAGCAAAGCCTGAAGCCCATCACTCTCCCCTCCTCGTATCTCTAACCTTCTCTCTATCATCACAACCCTAAACCTTAAGTGCATCATGTAGTCGCCTCTCTCTTCCCCCGTCCTCTTTATCACCTCCTCCTTCTCTTTCCCATCTCCATCGTACCACCATCGGACACCTCAGCCTTAGCCGAGCATGGTACTTCCGCGACTCCCTTCTCTCCTCCCTCCATGGCCAAGCCTACGCAACTCCCCCACGCCACCACCCTTGTCCTCCATCTCCTCCCGTGAAGCCAACCCAGAACCCACCATCGTAAGACCCCCTTGTAGCCGGCAGCACCACCTCCGGCAGCACGAGACCATCAACACCACCATGTTCCTCCTTTCACCTGACCCGCAACCTCTCCTCCACCTTGGCCACCCCCAACTCCACCCAAAATTGTTGCCCACCATGCTCCGGCACTGCCTCCTCTGCTCGATACCCGCCTAGCTTGAGCGCCACCTGCTCCTCCTCCTCTTCTCTCTCCCCTCGTCCCCAGCAACTGCCGCGCGCCGCCATCTCCTTCACGTGTGCCCTCCTCCACCATCCTCTCCCAACCGGCAGCGTAACCCGCAACCTCTTCCCCATCTCGTTCTTCTCTCCATCTCCTCTTTCCCGCCATCTCCTCCTCCTTGCTGCACCACCAGCCCCAACTCCTGTACCATCTCCCTTGTAGACCATCGAACCCAACTCGGCCCAGGCCTCACCTCGAGCACCTCCTCCATCTCTATCGAGATCCGCTGGAGCCTGAGCACCTTCTTCCCCCTCCGTCTTTGTGAGCCTCTCCTCCTCTACCTCTCCAGCGAGACCGCGATGCCTCTTCATCAGCCAATTGAGGGGAATGCCTTCCCACCTACGTGAGTCCCCTCTCCTTCCTTCTCTATGTGTATGTGTGTGGTGTATTATTTCACCCTCTCTCTATATCTGTGTGTATTTAGGAGTGTGTGTGTGTGTGTGTAATTACACCTCTATTTATCCCTCTCACTTTTGTGCGCGTGTGTTTTAATTTCTGTGTGTTTGTGTAAACGTGTGTGCGTGCCGTGAGTGTGTGTGAGTGTGCTGTGCGCATATGTGTGTGAGTGTGTTGTGCACCTGTATGTGAGTTGTGTGTGTGTGTGTAAGTGTGTGAATGTATGTTTGTGTGTGAGGTTATATCCCCCTCTCTGCCTATGCAATTGTGGGTGCTTGTGTACCTCTCTCTCGGTGTCTCTCTGTGTAAACGTGTGGGTGGGTTTGTACGGGCGTGTATGTGTAAATGTGTGGATGTGATCTAGTATCTCTCCCTCGACATCTCTCAATCTCTCTCTCCTTAAGTGTATATGGTTGTGTGTTACAGCGTTACTGACTCGCTCGTGTGATCCGAACTTGGTAACAGAGACCCGGATTTGTGTTCGCAGTAGGTCCGATATGCTAGCTGATATGAAGACCTGATCCGCGAGCCGATTTGGAGATCCAGACTGGTTCATGTAGTGCAGATCCGACGGTGATTCGCACTCGAAACCGCGTCATTTCTGGAGTGTTCTTTGTTTACTTATTGAGTATTTCAGTGTTATTTTATTTTAGTGTTTTTTATCTCACTTTAAATAAATTGTGTACCACTATGATAGATTAAATTAATATGTGACTTATGTAGTTAAACTTTAGTTCTTTAAATTACCTATTTAAATTCCTAGCATGTAAATATATTTAGAAAGTTGAAAATTTTCATGATTTAAATACTTGTATAAGTGATTGAATATTTTACCCTAAATTATTTTGTTCGTGACTGCACATCATTACTCATCCTGAACATCACGATTTCAATTAGATGATTTGACTCATTGTACATGACATGTACCTAATAACTATACTGTTCATGTTACTAAAATCGCTGAAAAATATTATTACACGGTAACATCATCCTCATGTTATACTTGTTACATATCCTGTTATATTAATATCCAAATCATACTGTTGATGTTGTTACCGTGACTATCATTGAGTTATCTCAGTGATCTAGGTAATATGTGCATTAATTAATCTTGATAATATAAAAACATGATCCTTAAACAAATTACACCGGGATTGGGGAAGTTGATGGAGGAGACAACGTCTGTATTTTGGGTGGACCTAGAATATAGATTGTGCAGCCAAAAGAGGGTTCCATGTAGAGTTTTCGTGGGGTGACTAGCACCCCATCATGTTCTTGTTTCTGTTATACTTGTTATACATGTTACCTACTTGTTATACTTGTTACATGACTACCTAGCGGTATGGCCTGGTTTAGCGCCAGGAGTCTGGGTCGTGATCCCGGGTATGTATGGGACCTACTTAAAACACAAATAATGTATCCTTCTGTCAGTTTCAATAACATAGGACCCCGATTGACATATGTAATAAGCGTAGTATGAGATGCGTTTACTACATATGGCAATTGGTGTTCACTGACATAATTAATAATAAATCTTGTATAATATTATGTATATTGATTGTATACTTGTTATATACATGTATGCCATGATAGACACCCGACATGTAATTGTGACATACTGATCCCATTTACTCTTAAGTTAGGTACTTTTTGTATCTTAACATTGTGGCATACTGATTGATATTTTATTATGGTAGTCAGTCTTTTGATTTTAGTTTCATTCATGATATTCTTTATTTAGTATAGTTTATAGAAATATCATGTGTGCTCAACTGTTACACATGTAGACCATGACGAACACCTGACATATATGATTATATACAAATTGACCTTATTACTCTGTAAGTTACGCACTACCTATTATGGTAATACTGGTAAAATGTCAAATGTTATTTTATCATTCTATGCTATCTTTTAATTTCTCTCTTTTTTCAGTATATTATATATTGTTATTGTAGTGTTATATACACACTGTTGTGAACGTGTACCTTCCCTCATTTTATACACTCATTGGGAGTTTCTGACCTTTTGGATTTGCACATGCAGGTCAATGGTTGTTACATTTTGTTTATCAGGTATTTCGAAAGAAGTTCACGCATTATAAAGAGCCAGAGTTTTTTTGCTTGACTGTCCAATATCGGTATCTTCTCTTGCATTCTTTCATTCTTACTGATTTTACTGTGAAGTTCTATAACTCAGATTCTATATTTATTCCATCGGTTTATTCATAAAATAATATTATCATGTGTAGAAATTATATGTCATATTGTAGCGATTTTTAATGCCTTCATTGTTGATTTATATAGTTCGTTCAGGTCACTTTATGCTTAGCGTGTATACGTAGGGTGTTTTCCTTGGGTATATACATCGCCAACTCTCTTCGCATCTCAGCTCCAGTGTATTTTAGGAAGGGAGGCATGACACACCTCCTCAAGCACAATGTCATTTGGATGAGTAATGTTCTCTCCCATACGCAGCCTTACATCCAGCTACATGAAAACTTCCTTCAACCATACCTTGAAGCACAATGATGACGTCAGAGGAAAGTCAAAGTCTCTACATAAGCACCCTCCCATGCAACAAGATCAGAGCTGAGGGCAACCTACCTTCAAGAGACAAGTGCTCCCCATCCTTTCACCGAATTCGCTCTGAACACACAAACCGATGAACAATTTTCACCCCACTGAGGCTCCAATCAGTGAAATCTTCGACACCATCAAGGACTTGCCATGCGTAAGGCACCTCAAACCGATCTGATATGATCCTTCACTTCTCGAAGCAGAGAATATTGCTCCTATCATGACTGTAAGGAACACAAGATTATCCATTGCTGGGCCTTCCAGAAGTACATGAAAGGGCTTATCCAACAAGATCTCCTCAAAGAGTACATCCTCACTCTCAAGGCAGCCTCCGAATCCAGACAGCTCAACACTCCATCGCCTACCCAGCCACAATATCTAATCGCCCAATATAAAGCAATTGAGTGATTCCATGAGTCAGGACAATACTCGTATCCCTACCATTTCCTCCATTTCAATTCCATGTATTCCCTTCCAATATTGAATAAAACAATATTTTTGCTTCTAACCTTTGCAATCCTTCTAAGCTAGACATTCCGCTGATGAAATTTTTCCTATTTGAAACTACTCTGTTGCTGAGATTTCCCCCACTCGGAGTATGTTCTTTTGCTGATGGGATACCCACTCTGAGGACTATATATAGACATTCCGCTGATGGAATTTTCCCCACTCAGAACTACTCGTTGCTGGGATTTCCTCCACTCAGAGTCGGTCCTTCCTCTGGTGAGATTTTCCCCATTAAGAGGATTATGTCTATATGCTATGTTGCTGGGATTTTTACTATTCGGAGACGGCAACGCAGACTTACCTACGAGCCCTTTCTCTATTAGCCTATGGGAATCAAAACCCTTCGCTGCTAGGATTTCCCCCATTCAGAGTCCCTACTCTGTTGCAGGGATTTCACCCTTTTAGAGTCCTCGTTTGATGTTTCGCTGATGGAATTTTTTCCACTCGAAAATACAAACACTAGCCTATAGGCCCCCTCATTTGACCTACAGACAGATGAACTCCAAATAGTTTCCCTCTGCCAAGTCCATGCCGGATCGCCACTCCGTTGCTTGGATTTTCCCCACTCGGAGTCTAATCTGTTGATGAGTGTAGCCCCACTTCAGGTCCTCACTGAGGACAAGGCTCCGCTGATGAGACTTTCCCCACTCGAAAGTAACTGTGAACCCAACTTTGCTGGAATTTCCCCAACTCGAAGTCCGGATCGCCACTCCGTTGTTAGGATTTTTTCTCTTAAAGTCGACGTATCCAATCTGTCTATGGGTGACACCCCACTTCAAGCCTCTTTTTGATTTGCAGGTAAACATTGGGGAAATCCTATACTTGCATGAAACATATGGTATATTGATTGAGTTTTTACTTGCACATAAGAATACAGAATTTTAGAACTTTAAGAATAGGATGTGTAAGTTTTCAATGCTACCGCTATAGCAAGTGGCTATGCGGGTCGTGATCCACAAGGAGGGACTAGCGATGGAAGCTTTTTTAATAAGCTCTCTTTTAAGTTACAAAGAATGGTTAAAGATCTTCTTTTAGTTCTTTAAAAGAAAAGAAAATATAAGTTACAGTTAAGTTAAAAAGAAAGTGTATGATTGAGAAGGTGGAGAAAATAAAAAATTGATATATACAAAAAAATTGAAAAGAGTGATAAAAGAGTTGGTAGATTGTGGTGTTGGTGATCTAAACTAAAATTAAAAGAAAAGAAAGTTAAACCTAAAAACTTACTTACCTCTTCGGCGCCTGCTTACCTTTGACCCATATCGACGATGTACCTTTGTTTAAAGGCAAGCGAAGTATGACAAATAGGATCTTCCTCATTCCTGATTTACACTATGAAATGAAGAGCAAGCTATACTGCCATAGAAATGGATATCCATCACCATAAGCCATTAATGGTACTTACAAGGTCAAGGCAACTTCGAGGCTATCGGAGTCATTTGGATTCACAAACACAGAAGAGAGAAGCAAACAAAAACAAGAATAGAAAAGAAAAGAAAACTTCGATTTGATTCAAATATAATGAAAGAAAAGATTACTTACACCGGTGTCACCTTCAGTACAAGTTTGTTCTCATTCCTCTATGAAAATTTCCTCTCCTTTCAGTTACATAAAGAAAATAAAATTTACATAAAAGAAAACTAAAAACCTAAGTTACAAACTACAGAATAGCCTAAATTATATTCTCTGCTTTATCCTCTGCCTCTGATGTGTAAGTATTTATAGCATAGAAATGGATAAGGAAATGAGTTAAAAGATAGGGAGAACTGGCTATTTCTGAATTTGAATCCTCCCTTATCTCCAAACTTGATTTGATGTGGATATTCAATTCTAATCTGCAGCTTATTGGCGTGTTGATTGCTGAATATAGCTTATCAAATGATAGAATTAGAAAAAGAGATCAACTTAAAAATTGTAGCCCTTTAATCTTCTTTCTAGATTATCTTGAATCATCAGAGTTGAGATTCAGTAGCGAAAGTTATGATTTAAATACTAAAATGTATCTCGTCTGAATCTGAGTCAAAATTGTTTCATCTCATCCGTTGATCTTCTCTCTATCCATTTATCCCTTTCAATTTTGAATTTGAATTCGGTTTCAATTTGGTGTTATCTTTATGATTTACTCTGATCTTCAGCTTGACATTTGCCCCAATCCTTGATTTGTTCTGGATGTGGTGATATCCTCATAGATCTTTAAGTTAATCGAGTTGATTCACCAAAATTAATTTTTAACTGACTAGATCTGGGATCATCCTGGCTAATGAAATAAATCCAGTTAAATCTGATTTTAACTAGTATTTATTTAGTTTAATTCTCTTTCTCTTCATTATTATCTTCTGCAAAATAGACATTTAAGATAAGAAAATTAGCAGATTTATTACATAATAAATGTAGGAGTGTAATGAAAAGAGTGCAAAATATGTGTAGGATCATAACCCCACACCTATCTTTTGCTCGTCCTCGAGCAAAACAACAAAACTAAACCTAAGGAATTATTAGACCACTTTTGCAGGTCACACGATTGCACTGAGCTCGTGCAACAAGCCGTTAAACCTCTAGGTTCCCCTTAGAGGACGAGGTTTGTCTCGTGAGGGTTTTAAGTGGATTACACTCACATAATCTACAAAGAAAGAGAAACAAAGTGTTAATATTTCAAAACATATTTTGAAAGAGAAAAATATTTGAAGTATTATTGTGAGAATTAAGTAATCTATAAGTTAGGGAAAACTGAATTTTTCATTCTTAAGCTCAGTCTTTATTCAAAAACTTGTTATCCATAAAGGCATAGAGTCAAACTGTATTTCTCATCTAATCTATTATTTTACCTTAAGTTATATGCATCTTTGTGACTGTGAAATTTTGACTCGGGGTTCTTAACTCTTAACTCTTATGTCTTATTATATATATTATATTTTTTTTTTAATTTTTAATTTTAGGTGATATTATTCCTTAGTTCCATTAGGCTTTCTAATCTGCCCATGTAACGAATCTTTAACCGGTGACTCCCAAGCCAAATGGTCTTAGGGCACCGACTGAGAAAACACCCCAAGGATTTAAGGACTCGAGCAAACATGACCACAAAACTAAGAATTTTATTATATGAACTGCTTTAGGCATGAATACTTATGCTATATAATGCACAAATACCAGCTTAATCAGAGGATTTTTGATATATATATATATATATATATATATATAATATATATATATATATATATATTATTTTTCATTTTTTTTATAAGGCATAAGAATCTTTGTTTTTTAACCTAAATGTGTAAGTGTATAAAGCATGCATATTTCATCAAGATAAAAATCAAGACTAAATTACTTTTTCAAATTTTCTTCCTAATCTTGGAAATCAAACAAATAATTTTATTTTGATCAAGTATAAGAGATCCTAATTATGATTCTCTTATACCTTAAAATTGACTTAATTTTTTTACAAAAAATATGTCAAAATATTATTTCTATTTTCAAAAAGTTTTTAAAAGTAAAGAAAATGTTAATAATAATTTTTTTAATAATAAAAGGAAAACCTAAGTTATGTTAGAACCCTCCCCCACACTTATCTCATGCATTGTCCTCAATGTGTGAATTGATGCTTAGATGCATGAAAAAGAAGAAAGGGAAGGAAAATATTATCTTAAGGTGGTGGTTCCGGTGGTGGTCTGATTGGGTCAAGCGTTGCTACCCAATCAAAATAATGTGGTGGTTCACAGAACCCATCTTTATTGACCTCTATTTTATTTACATATTTACAATCCCCAATATAAATAGGGTCATGAAAGATCCTATCGTGAAACTTACTCCCTTTACATAACCAGTCTTGAAAGTTTATCACGGAGTCATCATGGTCTATACCTATGTCTAACAAAAGAATATGACTTGGTGGAACAGTTGACTTGGACTTAAGAATGATAGCTTCAGGAACCAATATTAACTCGGGAAATCAACTGTGGGTTCGAGAGTCAGTTTTGGTTCAAGAGTTGAGTTCAAGTCCAAGAATTAAAATTCACATTCTTTTCCTATCAATGGAATGTGACTATTCAAAATTGGTGATTCCATTTTTAGATCTATAGGTACGGAAATAAATGTTGGCTCAGGAAATTGGTCCAAATTGGGTAAGAATATCGGAGTCAATATAGATTCAAAGATGGAAACTGAATCACAAAGTTGGAGATCGGGTTCACAATCATAATCAAGTTCAATCTTATTAAAATAAAAACTTGCAAATTTGTCAATGGGTTAATATTGGTCAAGTTTAAGGTTTTGTGATGAAATTGAATCTTAATCAAAGTCTTCAAAATACCATGATTCTTGGTTTTCATCAATATGGTTAGAGTGTCGAGAATAGTCAGAGATTGGGTAGGGAGAGTTTCCTTATTCCTACGCATGTTTTCCATCTACTAAGTCTTACTTCTATCATATCGAGTGGATCATTTTGGGATTGAATTATGAATTCCATACTCTTTTCTAAATCGGCATGTTCTTCTTGAAAAATAGAGTAAGAATCTATAACTTGAAAATTTTGACAGGATTTTAAGTCTTCTAAAATTTGAATTCGTCGCTCAAGCTCGTCTAAGGCTTCCATCCTCTTTTTTCAGTCAATTAATTCTTCTAATGGTTGTTCGAGAGAAGGAGTATATGAAGCTGGATGTTGGTTGGGTGGTTGACAATATGACTCGGGGGAGTTGTATCCCCATTGACTCTGTGAAGAGTAGTAATGATTATTCCAGTCTTGTTCATAGTATTGGGACTAAGGCATGTATTGATTCGGATAAGACCAATTCAGCACGCTAGGTTGGTTAAAGTTATGATATGCCGAGTTGGTAACATCCAAAAAAGAGGTCGGGGTGTAATATGGATTACCATTAAAGTTGGGAATATTATTGTTATAAGCCATATCACAAATGAAATGTAAAAATCAAACAAACAAAAAGAAACAAAAAGAAAAAAAATCTAATCTAAGTTAGGGTAAACCTTAGACCTAGATGACTCCTAACTAGTTAGACTGTCTACGGGGGTATATTACTTAATCTGACCACAAGTTAATCAGCCAGGTAGGGGCAAGATCAGTGGGAGGTATCCGTGCCTAAGCACCGGGCCTAATTATGCCAAACCTAACCTTCGGGGTTTCGCCCCTCAATCCCCAACCTTAGACACCAATTTGGCAAGAGTCAAATTCAAATCAACTTTCCCCTTAGGTCAGTCTCCTATATGAGTCTGAGATGTCTTAGGGCCAACGTCTACTCAGTTTTAGTTAGGCTTGGTTAGTGAGTAAAGAGATTATTTGTGGGCTAAGGGAGGGTAATGACTTCCCTACCTTATCTTTTTTATAGGACAAGCCCTTAAGATTGATTGTGCAAAGTGTGCAGGATATAGAAAAGTAATATTCAATAAGCAAATAATCACTCAAGAATGGTTCCTAAACTATATGTTATGCATATGTACCTTTTACTTCAGCACTCTTTAACACTAATGTAGAATGTAAATGAATTAGACACATGCCTAAATACAAAGTCTAAACCGTTTTTACCATTTAACAAACATCACTTTACTGTTGAGGTTAGAAAGTATGTACAGTGAAAAAAATAAGGAAATAAATAACTACAGAAATTTAGTTTTGCAATTCAGCCAACCTGCAGAAATACATAGTTCACTCAGATTGCCATTGGAATATAGCAAATCTGAGGGGCTTCTGAGCTCTGCTTTCTTGAGCAGAGACATGGCCAGTTATATGTTCACTATAGTAAAAATTTTCTTGATATATATCACTGCACACCAAGAACAAAGAAGAGAGTTAACCAAAAATGTAAATTTAAAAGAGAATCACTTATCGTTCTCCCCGGTAACGGCGCCAAATTTGATTAAGGTTTTTATCGGCACACAAGAATACAGAATTTCAGAACTTTCAGAATAGGATGTGCAAGTTCTCAATGCTACCGCTATAGTAAGTGGCTATGCGGGTCGTGATCCACAAGGAGAGACTAGCGATGAAACTTTTTTAATAAGTTCTCTTTTAAGTTACAAAGTATGGTTAAAGATCTTATTTTAGTTTTTTAAATGAAAAGAAAATATAAGTTACAGTTAAGTTAAAAAGAAAGTGGTAGATTGAGAAGGTGGAGAAAATAGAAAATTGATATATACAAAGAAATTGAAAAGAGTGATAAAAGAGTTGGTAGATTGTGGTGTTGGTGATCTAAACTAAAATTAAAAGAAAAGAAAGTTAAAACCTAAAAAATTACTTACTTCTTCGATGCCTGCTTACCTTTCACCCGTATCGACGATGTACCTTTGTTTGAAGGCGAGCGAAGTATGACATATAGGATCTTTCCCATTCTCGATTTACATTGTGAAATGAGACAAGCTATACTACCATAGAAATAGATATCCATCACTATAAGCCATCAATGACACTTGCAAGGGTAAGGCAACTTCGAGGCTATCGGAGTCATTTGGATTCACAAACAGATAAGAAGGAAGCAACCAAAAACAAGAAAAGAAAGAAAAGAAAACTTCAACTCAATCCAAATAACAATGAAAGAAAAGATTACTTACACCGGTGTCACCCTCAGTGCAAGCTTGTTCTCATTCCTCAATGAAAATCTCCTCTCCTCTCTGTTACATAAAGAAAATAAAAATTACATAAAAGAAACCTAAAAATCTAAGTTACAAACTACATAATAGCCTAAATTCTACTCTCTGCTTTATCCTCTGCCTCTGATTTGTAAAGTATTTATAGCATAGAAATGGATAAGGAAATGAGTTAAAAGAAAGGGAGAGATGGTTATTTCTGAATTTGAATCCTCCCCTTATCTCCAAACTTGATTTGATGTGGATATTCAATTCTAATCTGCAGCTTATTAGCGTGTTGATTGCTTAATATAGCTTATCAAATGATAAAATTAGAAATAGTGATCAACTTAAGAGTTGTAGCCCTTTAAGTCTTCTTTCTGGATAGCGAAAGTTATGATTTAAATACTAAAGTATATTCAGTCTGAATCTGAGTCAAAATTGCTTCATCTCATCCATTGATCTTCTCTCTATCCATTTATCCCTTTCGATTTTGAATTTGGATTCGGTTTTAATTTGGTGTTATCTTTATGATTTACTCTGATCTTCAGCTGAACATTTGCTCCAATCCTTGATTTGTTCTGAATGTGGTGATATCTTCATTGATCTTTAAGTTAATTGAGTTGATTCATCAAAATCCAATTTTTAACTGACTAGATCTGAATCATCCTCAACTTACCAAATAAATCCAGTTAAATCTGATTTTTACTGGTATTTATTTGGTTTAATCCTCTTTCTCTTCATTATTATCTTCTGCAAAATAGATATTTAAGATAAGAAATTAGCAGATTTATTACATGATAAATGTAGGAGTGTAATGAAAAGAATACAAAATATGTGTACGATCATATATATATGAGGATTTTATTGTTTGGATTATCCCTTCGACATACTAGTTTCATGTGATTAATGGCTGGGAAAATCAAACATACCGGAGAGGCACATTCTGCACAGGATTATTCGAACGTCACTTCTGTGAATTATGTATGCATGTGTTACTCATCCCTGGACGACATGGTTGTGTATGTTTGACCTATTGTAGCATAAGACACATAGTATATATATGAGGGTTTCCCTATTGGATTATCCCCTTGACGTACTAGTTTCGCTCAGTTAAACGCTTATCATACATAATCCTATCGCCCTATCCATTTAATTAACGCCGTTCATTTTCTTATTTGTATTGCATCTAACATTTAATTTAAGTTGCATTGTTGCATGCTTGTATATGCATCACCCCTCCATTATGGAATTTCCCCCACTCGGAGCCCGCCAAATTCCTCACTCCCTTGCTAAGATTTTTCCTACTTGGAGGCCCAACTCTATTGTAGGGATTTCCCCTCTGAGTCAAGATCACAACTTCATTGATGGATCACACCTCTACTCGGAATCACACGTGAATCCAACTCAATTGCTGAGATTTTTCCTACTACTCGGCTAAAAATTTGTAGGTATCGCTGATGGGACTACCCCACTCAGGAACAATACTGCAAACTTACCAAACCATTTCCGCACTAAATCAAACACCTTGGAATTAAAAGATCAGTGCTCTGAATAATGTGCGAACACACCAATTCCGAAAGCCAATAGTAAAATAAGCCAGGCAAGATCCAAACAAGCATTTCCATTCCCAAATAAGTGTACATATATTTATTTATTCAAAGTGATTCCATTCTGAATACATCCATTCAAATACACACTTGATTACATCTAAAAAGAGTAATACGAGTTCAATTACACTTTTGTGTTTACTTTTTTGAAAAGAAATACAGATGATCCAGCTTTTACCCATCCAACCCTATGACCATCAAATAGGTTCCCGATGCTGAAACATATAAAAATCTGTTTATCAGAGAACACTTCGAAGAGGCACGATCATATTGTTCACAGCACCATCCAAAGGCCCCAGAAAAAGCTCCGTGAGGCTCCTTCAAAGAAAGAGATCCTTTAGATAAAGAATCCTCTTCCCTCCGTCTCAAACCTTAGACAGAAGTTTGCAAGTCAGTGATGATATCACACCATCGGGCCATCGAGGAACAAGTAGAGCTCTGGAAAGGAGAGTGCTTCATCGATGACATCCTAGAATACCCCTATCCTCCCCTCTTGTTGCTCGCCGCAAGAAAAGAGTCTCCAAGCGCGAGGCGACGACATTCGATCAGAACGAGGACTCCAAGACAATAAGATTGTCGTGGAGTCACATCCTCCTAAGTAACCATCTAGGACGACCCTCACTTCTACCTCAGCATATTATTAGGAAAGCTAATCTCCGAACACCTATATGAGAACTGGATTGATCTGATCGGAGATCAGATGGATAAACTAGGTCAAAGTGGGAGCCCTACATATCTTTCCTTGTAGCAGAGCCTTACCGCGAAAGCTGATGTTTTACGACAAGCTCATCGTAAAGACTGATATTCTGCCCTAACCAGACTCTCCAACTGAAAGAGCTCGGCGACCATTTTCACCATCTCCATTTTCTTCCTCTCTTTCCCCATCAGATAAGAAGAAATGACATGGCCATGATTGTTCATCAAAATTGCATATTTTTAATCACATTTTCATGTTTATTTTTTATAAAATACCGTTATTTAATCTTTTTATTGTTTAGTAATATGCATGCCTCGATAATTAAAAAGAAAAAAGAAAAGAGCTCAAAAGAGTCACAAGTTAAAGAGAAGCCCAAAAACCCATCAAGCCTAAGTTAAATCAGGAATTATCCTATCCTAAGTCAAAGAGAAAGGAGAGAATTCAAGTTTAAAATTTGGACTTATAAATAACTCGTTTACTAAGTTATCTAGGAAACATGGTTATTTTAAATTTCAGAATGCAAACGAGAATTCTAAGGATAAATGGACGAGATGAAGTCATGCGTCAAAGCGTGTGCCCTAACCCTCCAAAAGTGTCGCGTTTGCCCGAAATATCCACGAAAATGCCACGTTTCTGTGGTCGTTTGTGTGGTGATTTGGGGGGAGTATTCTACTGGGACTCTACTACTGGAATCCCCTAAAATTTCCTTGAAGAGTAACAGAAGAGAGGCATATCTGAAAATCAAGTTTAGGGTTTTCTTTAGATCATCTTTCTTTTTAAATTTTCATTGTAATTTGTAGTTCTAATTTTAGAGAAAGAATTATAAAGAAGGAAAGCGCGATTGTACTTTGATGGTGACAGCTCAATAAACAAGATTCTTTTGTTCTTATTTTCAATTCTTTTCAATAATATTTATTTGCTTTTTTATATGCTTTCTTCTTCATGCTTTCTTAATTTAGTTTTCAAGTATGAGTAGCTAGATCTTTTCTCATAACTTGCTAAAACATCGCCACTATTACATCTAGTATCTAGTAGATAACCAGATTAGATCATATGCATGCCTACTCCAATCCTGGTTCTTGAAGACACATTAGGATAAGCAAATTATTTTTCTTAATCTATGCTTGATGAAGATCTTGATGTTTTAATGTTAAACTTTAATCAGTGTTATTTTAGGTTAAGATTTGCTAAGTACTTTCTAATGATTTTTTTCTACTTTATACTTGATTAACAATCTTGATATTGTAACGTTAAAATTTGGTTGGTGTTATTTCAATTCATAACTAATTTTTTATCTTATGTATATTTCTTGATTTAATGGTAGAATATCATGTTTAGGGTTTGAAGTGAAGCTATTATTTATTGGGCATTAGCATGTTATGGTGGTTGATTATTAGTAAGCTGTGAACCTTTTTTTTAAATTAATTTTTATCCACATACAATCCATCGCTTCTTTTTCAAGTTCTTTAAACAGAGAAGATGATAAGAAGAAATAGTTCCAAAAGCTTTCATCGCATCTCTCCCTGAGATTCGATCCGCTTTATCCATTGCTACTGCGGATATATTGTGAAAGACAGAGACGCATCCATCCAAATAGCATCCTTCTAACCTTTAACTATATCTCTGTTTTTCGGCAATCAAATTTTGGTGTCGTTGCTAGGGAGGGAACGATACAGCTTGTTTTCTATCTAATTTCTTCTCTGTTCAGGTGTGTAGGAATAGGTTTTAAGAAACTGAAGGGAGCAGAGCAGTTCTTACGTACATGTGCCTCTGCTCAAGAAAGCAGAGCACAGGAGATAACCACAAAGTTGTGCAAAGCCCGCGTTTTCGCAGCAAAGTGGTTAACCCACCTGCTGAGTTTTTTTGCAGGTGCTTCTGAACGGTAATTTTTTGTCTCTTCTATTTTCAGTTTTCTTTAAAATTTCTAATAACACACGGTTTCTAAATAACAACATTAATCCTTTGATTAAAATTAAAAAAACGGATAGACTTGCATTTAGGTACATGTTTATTTCTTTTAATCTTCAATTATTGCTGAAGAGAGCTGAAGATGAGGTAAGTCTGCATAGCATCTAGATTAGGAAACTTTGTGGTGATTTATTTGCTTTGAGTAATCCCTGTCTATTTCTTGCACACTTTTGCACTAAATTGACTTAAGAGCAAATCCTTAAACAAGATAAGATAGAAAAGTTATTACCCTCCCTTGGCTCACAAACCATCTCCACACTCACTAACACAATCCTAATTTAAAATTGAGTAGACGTTGGCCTTAGGGACATCTCAAACTCACTAGGAGACTGACCTAAGGAAGAAGTTACAATTTAACTCTTACCAGATCAGTAACTAGGAAGGGATTAAGAGGCAAAACCTCGAAGAACAGTGATTTGGGATAATTAGACCCGTCGCTCTTGGGCAGATACCTCCTACTGATCTTACCACCTACCCGGCCGATTAGCTTATGGTTAGAGTCTGCAATGTACTTCCGTGGATAGTTTAACCAATTAGGAGTCGACTAGGTCTAAGGTTTACCCTAACTTATGATAGTATATTTTTTGTGTGTTTTAACAATTCTTGAGTGATTTAAATTCTAACTACAATTTTTTTAATTTTAATAATAATCTATATTTTACTCAAACCTCTTTCAATTCGGATTACACCAAACCGGCAAGAACTAACTTTCACCAACAAAATTTTAACCAATCAAGTATGCTGGGTTGGTCTCATCCTAATCAACACATGCCCAATCCCATTATTATAATCAAAATAATTATCTCTACTCTTCACCAAGTCGGTGTAATTCACTGAAAACCCTCACGAAATAAAACTCGTCCTCTAGGGGTAACCTAGAGGTTTAACGGCTTGTTGCACGCGCTAAGTGCAATCGTGATTCCTATGAAAGTGAGTTAGGTTAGATTAGCTTATTTTAGGTTTTTGTTTTTTGTTTCACTCAAGAACGAGTAAAAGATAGGTGTGGGAGTGTGATTGTTCACCAAAAGTGTATATTTTTAATCACATTTTTATATTTATTTTTATAAAGTACTACTATTCAATCGCTTTATTGTTTAGTAATGTGCAGGCCTCAATAATTAAAAAGAGAAAAGAAAAGAGCCCAAAAGAAGCCACAAGTTAAAGAAGCCCAAAAGCCAATCAAACCCAAGTTAAATCATAAATTATCCTATCCTCAGTCAAAGATAGAGAAGAGAATTCAAGTTTAAAATTCTGATTTATAAATAACTCATTTTCTAAGTTATCTAGGAAATAAGGTTATTTTAAATTATAGAATGCAAACAAGATTTCTAAGGATAGATCTCTAGATAAATGGATGAGATGAAGCTACGCGCGTGCCCTAACCCTTCAAAAGTGCCGCATTTTCTAAATAGCCATGGAAATGCCGCGGCTCTGTGGCCGTTTGCATGACGGTTTGGGAAAAATATTCTACTGGGACTCTACTACTGAAATCTCCTATAAATACCCCTGAAGAGTAACAGAGGAGAGGCATCTCAGAAAATCAAGTTTAGAATTTTCTTTAGATCATCTTTTCTTTCTAAACTTTCACTGTAATTTCTAGTTTTAATTTTAGAGAAAAATTTGTAAAGAAGGAACGTGCGATTGTACTTTGATGGTGACAACTCAATAAACAAGGTTCTTTTGTTCTTCTTTTCAATTTTCTTTTCAATAATATTTATTTGCTTTCTTTATATGCTTTCTTCTCCATACTTTCTTAATTTAGTTTTCAAGCATGAGTAACTAAATCTTTTCACATAACTCGCTAAAATATCACCACCATTGCATCTAGTATCTAGTAGATAATTAGATTAGATCATATGCATGCCTACTCCAATTCTTATTTTTGAAGACACATTAGGATAAGGAACTAGGTCAAATATTTGCTAATACTTTTAAACTGTTTTTCTTAATCTAAGCTTAATGAAATCTTGATATTTTAATGTTAAACTTTAATCAGTGTTATTTCAAATAGGGTAGATTTGCTAAGTACTTTCTAATGTTTTTTTCTTACTTTATACTTGATTGACAATCTTGATATTGTAACATTAAAACTTAGTTGGTGTTATTTCAAGTCATAACCTAATTTTTATCTTATGTATCTTACTTGATTTTGTGTAGAATATCATGTTTAGGGTTTGAAGTGAAGTCATTAGTTATTGAGCATTAGCATGTTATGGTGGCTGATTATTAGTAAACTGTGAACCTTCCTTTTAGGTTAATTCTTTATCCACATACAATCCATCCCTTCTTTTATTCAAATTCTTTAAACAGAGAAGATAATAAGAAGACAATGTAGATCACCAAGAGGGAGTGAATAGGTGATTTGCTAATCTAATGCAAAACAATGCGGAAGTAAAAACTATTATGCAAACTAAAACTATTATACTAACACTCAACGTAACCAAAGAGCGAAACCGAATTTCCGGTGAAGGGCTTTGGACTTCTCCGCACGATTCCTCTGATTTAAAAGTTGAGGTGTTACTATAGTTCTCTTGGTTTAATACTAGTGTGAGTACAAACTATATCGAGCATGTTAAGATATGAACAACATAAGAGCATGCAAGATATCAAACAATCCAAGCAAGTATATCAATTTAGCAAAAATAAATATCAAGCACATAAAGATAAGAACAATAAGAACATGCAAGATATTAAACACAAATGAGTTGAGAGAGAGAGATGAGCAATCGCAAACACGAGAGAATTGTTTCGAGGTTCGAGCCACTTGCTTAACGTCCCCGTCTTCACCGCAATGAAGAATTTTCACTAAAAATGATCCCTTAAGATCACTCGGTGCCGCAACACTTATAACGAGCTCCCTTAAGAACTTTTAGACCCACAAGTCCCACACATGTTCCCTCAAGAACACTACATTACACGAACCTGAAAGTTCGTCGAAGTCGCAACCTCCAACTTCTTCAAATTACAAATTGGAACACTTGGTGATCACTTCTCTTGATCACCAACAAACACTCTCACAACAAGGATCCCTATAGGATGGATATAGCAATGAAAAAGATCAAACTTGTGTGAGAAAATAAGATAGATTGAAGAGGTAAAAAACTCAAGAAAAGACTTTTGAAAGCTCAAGAGAGTCAGTCTTAAAAAATACACTTTTGATATAGAAGTTAAGCTCTAAAACTTATTGAGAAAACTCTATTAAAGGTGAGAAAACTAGCTCCAAAACTTTTCTCAAAATCTTACCCAAAACTGGTCAAAACACCCCATATGTATAGGGATTTGAAAACTAGCTATTAGGCTCAGTTTTCTGGCCAGAATGACCTGCCGTCGACCGACCAACGGTCATATTCTTGACCATTGGGGTTGCCGGTCGACCGCCTCCAGGCCACAGAGAGGAATCCTTTCTGTCGGTCGATCGATCGGTCGACTGGCACCTACCCGAGACTTGGGTAGAGACAGTCGGTCGACCGCTCAGTTGACTGAGCCAGTGGGTTATGCATGTGTACACGTCGGTCGACCACCTGCAGCCCAAAACCATCTTTTGAAAATCCTATATTATCCCATAAAATTCCATACAATCCAGTAAATAAAGTTCATATAAATACATTGAAATTCAAATATGTGATAAAAAATCAACACATATTACAACATGTGAACTATTATTTAGGCATATAAATTTAAGCTTAAAACAAAATCGGTATATTCAAAAAACCAGCTTCTAAATGAAAACTGATTTTTTTTCAAAACTTGTTCAAATACAAAATAAGATATTGAAACACATTTGAAGTATAGTGTGTATAGAATGATCCAATACACATAGTAAATGAAATATACTTGTTTTTGACAATAAGCTCAAAATAACTTTTATAATACAAAACTTTAAACACATGAATTAAACTCATCAAATAAGTTTCTAGACAGTAGTATGAAGTAACAATGTATATGGTTGAAATCTAATACACATATAAACGATGTAAACTTGTTTTGATGAAATCTATACATGAAACTGAAAGATGTATTCTTTGAAGCTCATAACCAATACCAAAACTAAAACTATTTGTTATGACAATGATATATAAATTCTTTATGTGTATAAGAGCTTGAGCAATCCACAACTAATCTATCATTTATATTTTATCCTAAAACAAAAAATCTTACACTTACAAACTAGGATTCAAGTCTTTTTGAAAATCTTCTCTTAAAAATGTTCTTCTCCATCTTGACTTGATCCAGACTTGATCCATGAGCTAGACCCTCTTTGAGTACTTGATGCGATCCTGAAGCGCAAGCTCTTAAATCAACACTTGCTAGCTTCAAAACTTGACTTCGAATTTTCGTTGAAGCTAAACACCGACTAAGACCTTGATTGAATATCTGAAACTTATTAAATATAAGATCATTAATACTATAACTATATGAGTTAATCATCATCAAAACTAGAGTGAGGGGCCTTTAGGGAAACAATCTCTCCCTCCTTGATGATGACAAAACTCATAGAGTTATATATGTATGGATTAAAGATAAACTTCATAAAAGCTCCCTTAATTCATACATAGCATAAAACATAAAGATATTCAATGAAGCACATAAATAAAATATTAAACAAATATAAACATATATGCATAAACAACAATAAACATGCATATATAACTCTAAATTTCTCTCTTTTTTGTCAATTCATCAATAAAGGGGTAAAGAAAATAAGGTAAAATGTATATGCAATATAAATCCATGAAGAGGAGAGACGGAAAGTTAACTTTTCCTGCATATATGCATTACATGGAGAAGAGATTGTTGGCCCAAAGGCCCATCACTCTAGTTTTGATGATGATTAACTCATATAGTTATAGTACTAATGGTCTTGTATTTAATTAGTCTCAGATATGTGATCAAGATCTTAGTAGGTGTTTAGCTTCAACAAAGGATTTAAAGTCAAGTTTTAGAGCTAGCACGTGTTGATTCAAGAGCTTGTGCATCAAGATCACATCAAGTACTCAATAGGAGTCTAGCTTATTGGATCAAAGTTTAGACCAAGTTAAGAAGGAGAAGAAGACCTTCAAGAGAAGATTTTCAAGAAGACTTGTGTCATGTTTGTAAGTGTCAAGATTTTATTTTTAAATAAAATTCAAAGGATAGATTAGTTGGTGGATTGCTCAAGTTCATATACACTCACACACAAGATTAGATGTGTTTTCATAAAGAGTTTTTTTTGAAAAAATACCGGTTTCATTTTTAAGCTTCAAAATATACATGCGTTTTATCAAAACTTATTTTAGAGCTTATTGTCAAAAATATAGATATTTTTTCATATATGTGTAGTGGATTATATCCACACACACTGAGCTTCAAAGGGTTTAAAATATCTTATTTTTGTATTTGGAGGAGTTTTGAAAAAATCGGTTTTCAATTTGGAAAAATCGTTTTTGAAAAATACAGATTTTTGTTTAAGGCAAAACTTCTATATTACAAAAATAGTTCAAAATATTTGTAATATGTTTTTGATTTTTAATCAAACATGTTTTTATTTCAAAGTATATCAATGAACTTATTTTTGTAGAATTTATGAGAATTTATGGGATTTTTAATTAAAGGAAAAAGACAGAGTTTTTAAAACCCTAAAATGCTGGTTCTGGCCTTCTGTCGGTCGACCGAGACAGAGAACGGTCGACCAGGCGGTCGACCGTCGTGCACAAACGTGCACAGTCTTGTTTGGCTAGAGGGCCGGTCGACCGACCCGGTCGACTGCCAGAGAGCTCTGCTTTCTGGATCTTGACCCGGTCGACCAGGCGGTCGACCGGCAGAGAGCTTCTGCTCTCTGTTATCCAGACCACAGTCAACCGGGCGGTCGACCGATAGCTCAACGATCAGAAATAGACATTAGCGGCCGACTGGTTTAAGAGTCAATATTTTCTTATTAAAAGGAGAGTTTATCAAGAGTGTTTTGTAAAAGTGATTCTTTGAATTTTTCACCACCAAATCAATCCTAGTTTTTCTCACACATACTTGAGCTTTCCACTGCTATATCAATCCTATAGGAGAGTTGATTGTGAGAGTGTTTTTAGGTGATCAAAGTGTTTAGATCACCAAAGTGTTCATTCTTGTATTTGAGGAGGCGGACTTGCGGGTTCGCGTTGTTTTGAGTTCTAGTGGGAGCTCGGTGTAGAGGTGGGACATCAGCAAGCTAGTGTGCTTGTGTGTATTTATTCTTGCGGGAACAAGTGAATCCAAGAGTTCTAATGTGAACTCCTTGTAAGTGTTGCGGCACCGAGTGATCCGGTGGGATCGATTCTAGTGGAAATCCTTCATAGTTGTTGAAGGCGGGGACGTAGAGCAAGGGTGCTCGAACCTCGAAACAATTCTCCCGTGTTTGCGATTGCTCTTTCTCTATCTCTCACTTGTTCTTTCTCTATCTCTCACTTGTGTTTATATCTTGCATGCTCTTATTGTTCATATTCGTTACTTGCTTGATATACTTGTGATTAAATTGATATATGCTTGGGGATTATTTGTGAAAGTACACCTAGAGAGGAGGTGAATAGGTGTAAGACTAAATTAATGACAAATGATGCGGAATTAAAAACTAAATGCAACACACTTGGTGTAACAAAAAGTGTAGCCGAATTCCTGGTGAAGGGCTCTGAACTATCTCCTCTAAATTCCTCTAAATAAGAGTTGAGCTGTTATATGAAGCTCTCTTGGTTGAACACAAGTATGGCACACAAACAACCAAGCATATATGAATAATATGACATATGAATCAATGCAAGGTAAATAAGAGAGAGTTAGAGATAGTGGATCAAACGCAAACAGATATGTTTCGAGGTTCGAGCACCCAGCTCTACGTCCCCGCCTTCACACAGAAGGATTTCCACTGACTCGTCCATACAGGACTTCCCACACAAGGAACCTCCACTGAGGATTTGGGCAAATACAACTTGGGAGTACACAACTCCTCTCTCAACAAATACAACCTCTCACTAGAGGCAAGGCACAACACAAATCACCTCTACACTAAGAGGGATGGGCGCTTAGCCAAACAATGATCAACCTCTCACTAGAGGGATTAGGCTCAAGGCTACACAACCATAATCACCTCACACTTGAGGGATTCCAACTCAATCACCTCTCATTAGAGGGATACAAATACCACTTCCACAATCACCTCTCACTAAAGGGATATCAACACAATCACCTCTCACTAGAGGGATATCACAAAGTATGGAAGGATTACAACTCTTAGTGGTTTCAACAAAACCACAAACCAATTTTCTCACTAAATAAGATCCCAATAGATAGGATAGATATGATAGCTCAACTGTGGGAAACTAAAGAGTTTGGAAATCAAAACACAAAGAAAAACTCTTGGAAAACTTCTAGAATAGTTATAGAAATGAAGATCAAAAACCAATCCTAAAGACTTTTCTTTTCTTTGATTTTTCCAACCTTTTAAAATAAAATAAAGAATAAATCTTTTGAACCCAAAAACTTTTGCTGAAAACACTTAAAAGATGTGAAAATTTCTCTCTTGAAATCTTGTGAAATCAGCTCAAGAAGTGGAAATTTATAGACCCACAAAAATTCTGCCCGTTGCAATCTAGAAAAGCCCAGATTGCCCTTCCGGTCAATCGGGCGGTCGACCGGCCAACGGTCATATTTATGACCATTGAGCCACCGGTCGACCGGAAACTGAAAACAGATAGCAGAGCTCTCTGTCGGTCGATCGGGGCCATTTCCAAAGAGCAGAAGCTCTCTGGCGGCAACCGACCCGGTCGACCGGCCTCCCACCCTGGGCTGTGTGCATGTCGGTCGACCGAACTGGTCGACCGACTTCTGCTACGGTCGACCGGCAGACAACCAGGTCAAATATTTTAGGGATTGAAAACTTGTCTTTTTACCTTTGATTAAATCTTATAAAATCACATAAATTTCACAAAAATCAGTTCTTATTAGATCTTTGAAATACAAATATGTGTGACAAAAATTCAACACATATTATAAACTATTTGAACCATTTTTGTGTTCTTGAAAATTTGCCTTAAACCAAAACCTTATTTTTCAAAACTAAGATTTTTGAAATGGAAAACCGTTTTCTCCAAAACTCATGTAAATACAAAAACATGATATTGAAATAACTTTTAAGCATGTTGTATATGGATAGAATCAAATATACATGAAAGATATTATATCTATGTTTTTGACATGAAAATCAAGATCGGTTAAACGGGAAACCAAAAACATGAAACTTGTGTGTATTGTGAAGTTGAGCATATCAACTACTATCTTTACAATAATCTAAACACAGATTAAACAATTTTAAACTAAACAAACCGAAGTCTTCTTGTAGAACTCCTTCTCCAAGCCAACTCGATCCAAACATGATCCACCGAGCTTGACTCCAACCGAGTGTTAGATATAACATGACGCTCGAGCTCTTAGTTACCATGTGAAAGCTCCCAAAAACCCTTTATTGAAGCTAATCACCTACTAATAACTTGATCAAATATCTGAAACTAAATATCACAAGATTATTAGTAAACTATAACTACATGAGTTAATCATCATCAAAACTAGAGTGAAGGGCCTCTGGGCCAACAATCTCCCCTTTTTTTATGATGACAAAACTCATGGAGTTATATATGCATGGATTAAAGTTAAGCTTCATTGAAGCTCCCCTTAACTCATGCATAGCAATAAACAATAAAGATATACAATGAATGCTCAACAAAAACATGCATAAACATGCATAAATAAAACTATATGCATAACATGCATAAAGAAAACAAATTCTCTTTATACCAATTATAAAACATGCAAAACAAATGTTCTTATACCAATTGTAAATACAATGTGCTCTTGATATCAATTGTAAAAGTAAACATAAAGTAAACATGCATATACACAACATGCATGTAAACTCCAAACATATCTCTCCCCCTTTTTGTCAATTCATCAACAAAGGAGTACAGAATAAACTCAAAGGAAATTTTCTTCTTTTTGTCAAAATAAACAAGTAAGCCAAATTATGATACCAATAGAAAATGAGACAATGTATGTTATTGATACCAATTGAAACAACTATATGTTATAAATCTGGATACCAATTGTAAATATTAGTACCAATTGAAAATACTTTATAATTTTGATACCAGTTGTAAGAATATATATATTGTGAGTATTGATATCAAATGAAAGGAAAAATCAAATTTTTAGGTAAACATAGCTCATCTCAATATAAATACCAATATAAAATGAAGCATGATACCAATTGAAAAACATAAACCAATCTTTTTGATTAAACACTAAAGTCATTTTGCATTAAAGATACCAAATAGAGAATAATATCAATTTAATATTCTTGATACCAATATTGAAAATGAAACATATACTAATTGAAAATAATTTTCATTAGGAGCGTCAGAAACCAATTGAAAACTAAGATATCAATTGACAAATATCATTTTTCAACATAAAGTGTGGGAGTAAGATACCAATTGTAAACAAAACCGATTGAAAGGTAAACATGAATTTCTCCCCCTTTATGAAATACCAATGAAAACGATGCATAAGCTTGCATAAGATACCAATAGAAAAATAATTGTCATTACGGATTAAATCAAGCTTACCATAACAAAATTTGTGCTTTAAGATATAAAGATATAGTAAGCACAATAAAACACACACACACACACACATATGTATGAAAGAGTACATACTAAAATCGAATTGACACTATTTGAAGTTGAAGCATACATATATAGAAGCAAATATGAGTATACAAAATAGATATCAATTATGATACCAATTGAAAACACAATGATGATCAGTGTATAACTCATAAAGACCTCCCTATTCATGCACATGTTTAAATTGATTTTCAATATGAGCATATAAGGTATGATCGCCCATCCAACCACTCATTTAAGGGTAGGGGTTTTCAAAATATAAGTTGAAAATAAGTTTAGCATATTTGAAAACTCTACCAAAATGAAGAATACGAACTAGTTTTATGATAAATTTGAAAACTAGTATGAAATTCTTCAAAAGAAATAAAACAAGAATATATCCATGAAATATGGAAATTACATAATCATCAACACTCAAAGTCTATATAGCACATAGAAAGCTCATGAAAACAAATCATGAGTAAACATCAAATAATGTGAGTGTACAAAGTCATGTAGTCAACAAAATCATGGAATGAGGCATTTAAGCTCAATATGAAATTCCAAAAAATAAAAATTTAATTTTCATCAAAACAATACTAACTCCAAGGCATATGTATTTTAGTCTAAACTAGAAGTATACATACATATCCAAACACAACTGAGT